>CM065809.1:125967000-126567000 GCA_033398695.1 Orobanche coerulescens
TAACGAGCTCGAGCTCGAACACGATTTTTGTTCGGTAAGGAAGCTCGGATCGGCTCGGCTTGTCAGAAAAAAATTTAAAACCTGGCTCGGTTCGATCAAAGCTCGGCTCGTCTTGGTTCGTTTACAGCCCTACTTACATATTCAGAAAGTACTTTTCCAGAACTTGATTTTAGACTCAAGAATCACTCAAAAACACATTGGTATCATTAAAATGGACCCCATTCAATATGACCCAAAAACCTGACAGCATACGTGGAGATAAATTCAATACAACCCTAACCTTTATTAGCCTTTTAACCTTTTTATCAGCTTTTATCTATGAACAGGTTACAACTTGACGAATTTTTGAACCACAACAGAACTCAAAAGTAAAATTCACAAAAATTCACACAGGTACTTAAATGTCTTTAGAACCCACATGAATTTTCCCAGAATTTATTAGTTAGTTTAACCCCACACGAAAATACTCAAACTCAGACTATTCACAAAACCGACCTACAGTTGTACCCAAAAAGTATCCGCCTCAACGACCTACCAAAACATCGAGGAAAAATTCCCAAAAATTTATGGTATTACTAATCATATAGAAGATACATACTGGAGAGTTTCATGGCCCAACTCATTATAGTTTTTGAATCAAAAATCGAAAACTGATTTCAGACTCCCGAATTTCAGATTCAATACTTAATCACACAAAAAAACAAAAACACGACCAAAACAACTCGAAATCACTCCAAACCAATTGGAGAACTTAACTAAGACATAAAAATAGGTTTTCATCAAAAGAAACTGAATTGAATCATTATATATCATGACCTATCTCATTCACAAATTCAGGTATACAAGCTGTCTTAATTCCAGAATTCATTTAAGCCATCATATAACGTGTTTAATCATACCAATGCACCCGAGACCTTAAATCTACCACCAAGCCTTCCTTTATGCATGACTCGATCGAACGGGAATGGTAGAGAACTAGGTAGCCACCGTTTTTAGTTTTAGGTTTTAGGGTTTTTAGTTTTGTGAAGTATGTGTGTGATATATATAGGCGAGTGGGGAGGAATTTCAAAAAGAAAAATGCCTAAATTATGGGGATTTGATGGAAGACTTTGCCAAATTTAAAACCCATCACGAACCTTGACATGATTCACGATTCCATATGTACACATTCGGCTAGGGACAAAAATAGAAAACGTGTGACAATTTTAAATGTGTACAAATTCTTTTAGTATAAGTCTTATATTCGTATTACATTAATTTGTTCAAATATTAACGATTTAAATACTTAGGTTATAATCGTAATGCAATATTTTAAATAATTAAACGTCTTTTATAGATTCGAGATTAAAGGGTATTTTAACATGTTCAAAAATCTGGGTTTTACACTAGTCATGTTCGATAACGCGGGCTAATATTTCTGAGTAGCGCGCGCTACCGAAGTCAGACAGTGGGTTCTGTACTGCCTATCTAGCCCATTAGCGCACGCTAATTTTTTAGCCTTAGTGCCAGCATATATATATATATATATATATATATATATATATATATATATATATATATATATATATATATATATATATGTCAAGTGTGCTCGAATTCGTCATTTCTTCCCTTCCTTCCCCCCCTCTGGCGGCTGAGTATTCTTGAGCATACAAGAGTGCAGATTGTGGTCGGATTTCTTCATCCAACAATATTTTTGAGTTCCCAACACCAAGTTATCAACATCTCATCAACTTTCACCGTCCAAATCAAGGTAAAATCCGTTGGAACCCTAGTTCTTCATATTTTGGGATTTTTGTTGAGATCTTCGATTTTAATCTATTTTAGCTCAGATTTGTGCTAGATTATGATGTTGTAATCATAATCCTTCGTTTTTCTCCAAGATTCACGGATTAAATCCCTAGTTATCCTCCGTAGTTTGGATTCGAGTTATGTTGTCTTCGTAGTGTTTGAATAAAGGTCCCTAAGGGCAAAACTTAGGGTGAATCCTTCCATTTTCATAGTATGGTATTTGATTCAGTATTTTGTTGAACTAGGATCGAATTGTTGAAGGGGTTTGGACCGTACATCTTTCCGTTCATTATTTTCGTATCATTTCCAACCAAGGCAAGTACTTTGATTACGTTTATTGTACTTCATGTGAATGTGTGAAAATTGTAATTTTGAGAAAATATACGATTGGTGCCATGTATTTATTGAGCTTGTGTGATCCGAGTAAAACCATCGAGGGTCCCCTGGGATCCTGTTAGACTTTGAGTTCTACGGATCACTCGGTTGGGTTGTATACTGGGGAGGGCCTGACAAGGACTCTCTGGGGTGTGTATTCCATATGAGTACAGGGCCAGTACAACTCGGGAGGTTATCTTGTGATGATGATTATGGCATTGTATTCCGGAATATTTTTGATGGCATTGTGATTTCTGTTGAATATTCATTGGTTGTACATTTTCTGTAATCGTTGTACTTGCACCGGCATTTTTGCTGACCCCTTTGGGGGTGGATATACTTGTTATGTATTCAGGTTCAGATCCAGTAAGGGAGCCAGCACAGGGTGGATACGAGCTTGGTGGGCAGCCTTGATATCGCGTATTATTCTGAGTTGATGGTCGTATCGTTAAAGTCATGTTTGTGTTTTGGTTTTGTACTCGTGCGGGTACTGTCATGTGTTGTCATTGAGTTGTTTTTTTTAATTGTGGACGGTGCGGTTATATCCGATGTGGACTATTGTATCAGTTGTGATCCTTGTAATTTATGTCGTGTTGAAGACAGTTTGACCTTTTAACTAAGTGAATGTTGTGGTTTGTTGATTCTAATGAGTTTTATGTACATTAGCCTGGTAGGTTCTTCAAAAGAGAATCTACGGTGCTGTAATGTCACCATATATCACGGGGGTGTTACATTGTTGATATCAGGGAATTGTTCGATACAATACCCTTCAGCAATTATGCCAAATGTTATTGTTATTCGTTAATGGCCGGTTCAAGGCATTGAGATACTTGTTGTTAATGTTGTTGTCGATAGCCAGTTTGCAGTATCGATGTATCGATTGTTATCGATGACCGATGTTCCATTGAGTTATGGTTGTGATCGTTGTTATTGATATCAGTGTTTTTTTCTATTAGTGATGTATCGGCCGATTGAAGGCATTGACGTATTTGATTATCATTTCCATCGTCGGTAGCTAATTAAAGGTACTAAGGCATCCGTTGAGTCGTTGTTATCGATTGGTCGTTCTAAGACAATCGAGGTATTGAATTGGGACTGTGAAGGATAGCACTCATCCATTGGGTGGAGAGGATAGTTCCCATATATTGAGTCGTTGTTATCGATTAGTCATTCTAAGATAATTGAGGTATTGAATTAGGACTGTCGAGGATAGTTCCCATCCGTTGATTCATTGTTATCGATTGGTCGTTATAAGACAATCGAGGTATTTAATTGGGACTGTCGAGGATCGTTCTCATCTGTTGATTCGTTGTTATCGATTGGTCGTTCTAATACAATCGAGATATTAAATTGGGACGGCCAAGAATAGTTCCCATCCGCCGAGTCGTTGTTATCGATTGGACATTCCAAGGCAATCGAGGTATTTGAACTGGGACCGGCGAGAATGGTGCCCATCCGTCAGTCATTGTTGTCGTGTTGGATGTCTCGAGGCAGCACACTATCATTCTTGTGAATTCTGTAATCTTGTGATTGTTGCCGTTTGCGATTAAATGTGTTTTGGAGGCTAGTTTCGGCTAGTGCTCGATGGGTAAGTTTGGGACTTGAACCTTCGCGGTTGGTTTCCCAACACATACAGTTCAGTAGGTCACGGTCATTGGATGGCCTCATTGTGATACGGCTTCGTGCCGTGGCTTCGGCCCTCATTGTGATACGGCTTCGTGCTGTGGATTCCTGATTGTGATACGGCTTCATGCCGTGGCTTCAGCCTTCATTGTGATACGGCTTCGTGCCGTGGCTTCGGCCCTCATTATGATACGGCTTCGTGCCGTGGCTTCGGCCCTCATTGTGATATGGCTTCATGCCGTGGCTTCGGCCCTCATTGTGATACAGCTTCGGGCTGTTTAGCTTCGGGCCATTGTGATGTTTGGCAGCTTCGGCTGAGTGTCTTTCAGGCCATTGTGATATTTTGCATCTTCGATTGAGGGCTTTCACGCCATTGTGATGTTTTGGTATTTTGGTTGGAGCCTTCGGGCATTGTGATTCGTAATTATTCCAGCTCTAGTTTGGTTTATCTTTGGGTAATTCATTGTTATGTTCTATATTGATGATTCGTCGTTGGGCACTTGTGTTCTAACCTATTGAGCAGGTACTGATCGTATGCTGTGGGCATAGTGTTTCACGAATGCTCGGTTCTTACCTTGGTTTGTGAGCATCTCGTATTACCATTGTTATATCATTTATTCTGCCTTTAGATGCATAGCATGTTGTACATGTATTTGATATTCATTATCTGGATGACTGACCCCGTGGGGGCGGAACATGTTTTCATGTTTTAGGTGCTTTCGAGGAGAGAGTTGAGACACAGGGGCATGCCGATGGTGACGAGGCATTCGAGCGATACTAGTCCGAGTTGTTTCGGTGTTCATGTCGGTCAGATAGTTTGGAGTACTCCAGTTTCGTCAGTTGTTGTTATTTTGTATTATCCGAGCAAGGGTCGTGGATGTTGTTGTATTTCTATTTTGGCCATGTAGGCCTATTTTTATCGTTGAAATTCCATATCGGAATATTATGCCGGATATCATAGTAGGGACTCTGATTTGCCCTTTTTGGTCAGTTTGATGTATGTTAATCATATTCGCCTGGTGGATCTCCTGCCGTGGGGTCCATGACACTGTAATAACCCAATGAGATATGGGGGCGTTACAGAAGATGGTATCAGAGAAACGGGTTGTGAGATACCATGATATGTGAGTTATGTGGTTCTACGGATGCGGTAGTAGTGGGGCTGCCAGGTTATGACAATATGGACAGTCGGATTTTGTAGGTCGTGAGAGTTGAATGATTGTATGAGTCATTCTTTCATCGAGTCGTCTTCAATGAAGACTAGTATCGCAAGACCTCGAAGCTTCATATGACATGTGTAAGGACTCGATTCTCTTTTATGTTCATACATTCATTATGTCATTGATTATACATGTTTTGTTGAAACCTGTATGTGATATGTGTGGTACGATTAATTCATGAGTATTTGTTTTGGATCATGTGGGCTCTGTATTGGATATGATTAGCTTGATTGATGTGATTGTTTATATGTTGAGTATGTATACTCGTGTTTGGCTATTGACTTAGCATTACGGATTGGCTGTTGAGGCGTATTTGAGCTATGATCATGATTGAACGTTATTCTTTCAGTATGGAAAGAGGACATGACGGAGGGGGTAAACGATGCAGAGCGAGCCAGAACCCAGAATCTCATGGCTATGCATGTGCGGATGTTGAGATGGATCAGAGTTTGGCCGATGGTGTTACCTATACGACCGATTCTCCTTCGGGACGTCATACTCAAGAAGTCGATCAGACTCAGAGTGGACACATCGACCTGTTCTTGTTTATGAATGGAATGATGGCCCAAATGACTCAGATGACGCGGATAGTGGAGACCATGCAGACCTCGATGGTTCGTGGTACACCACAGCAGGGATTCCAGGTGCCGTTTCATGGACAGAGTGGGGGAGTGAGTCATATTGTCGGCGATATCTCTCGTCAGGGGCCGCCTACTTTTGAGGGTTTGTCGGAACCAGCTGCCATTGTTCATTGGCTTGAATATTTTGATAAACTCTTCGACATGGTTCAGTGACCGGAACAGAGTAAGGTGGCAGTAGCGGCTTACTACTTGAGTAAGGGTGCTTATTCTTGGTGGCTTTATGTGAAACCCACCGATCGTGATTGTGTTTGGAGCGAGTTCAAGACTCTCATGTTAGAGAGGTATTATCAGACTCCACTTCATGAAGCCAAGTTGTCAGAGGTTTTGAACCCCGAATCCGTCGAGGACGAGGGTGTTATTGTCATTGCTGAGAAGTTTCAAGGACTTCTTCGGTTTGCTTCTTCTGTTATCCATACTAAGGCGGATAAGATCAAGTATTTTAGCAAGAGGCTAAACCTGCAATTGAGGATGCAGTTGTTCAATCATAAATGTAACTCATTTGGTGAATTAATTGAGAAAGATCTTGGATCAGAGGTTTAGATCGAGGAGTTTGCTCGGAAGAACCCTTCAGTTTCTTCTGGTGAGAGGACTAGGATGTCGGATCGTTCAGTGGGACATCGGGCTCCAACGTCCAGGAGGTCATTTTCTAGTCGTCTATGTACTGGGAAAGCATCATCTTCTCAGATGACGAGTTCGACTGTTGTTTGCTTTAACTATGATTCAGCGGGGCACATCAACATTCGGTGTACGATGCCAACTTTTGTTTGTTTCCTGTGTGGGAGGTAGGGACACCTTCAGAAATACTGCAGGAGTTCTAGTGCCAGTATATCTCGAGAGAGCTCACGGGCCTCGAGATATTTTGATACTCCAGTCCGTACTTCATCTAAGGAATCCTATCAGGCTTCAGGAGCTAGAGGTAAGGACAGCCACAGAGGAGCAGCGGGTTCAGATTTGGGTCTTTCCTTATTTTTCGGATTGACGTTTAACTTAATCTGTAGTGTGGTATTGTGGTTGTGAACCATTTGTTGTCGATCTTTCTTGTAATGATAGTATTTGAGAATCTGGAGATTTGAGATGGTTGTGATTTTGTTTTCTTTTGGTGTTGTAGTTGAGATTTTGTCATAATCTGGGTAAACCTTGTTGTGATCCGAGACGTCAAGTTGTGAGGACTTGGGCGTGCGATTGATATGGTCCTGAGGACTATATGTGTTTTGTTGTTTTCCTTTTATGGTGTGAGTCAGTGATTGCATGGGCTTCCGATGCTGACGAGGATGGGGAAGTGTACACCGATGATTGTGGACATGTACAATGGGTAGCTTCCGTGGGATGTGTACGCCGGTGTTACAAGTCATGCGGTTGGTATGACTTTTTGGCTGGTCTCTAGCGGAGGAGTCATGACTCGACTGGTCTCGCACTTGGTTGAATGTTTTGCCACTTGATTTTCGCCGTGTTTAGGCAAAGGAGACGCGGGGACCTGGGGGGTTGGTCCAGTTACTCAGGCGAAGTGGTTCACATTGAGGACTATTCCTGAAGGTGTTGTTTTCAGATCTCGATGGGTAGTTCATATTCCGAGTTGTGCACCCCTAGTTTTGGGGATGAAAATCTTTTTAAGGGGGGAAGTATGTAATATCCGGGGATATTTTTTCGTTTCGTTTTAACTGTTTTTGTACATATTCATTTGTAATTGTATAAGTGGTGTTGTATTTGACTGATACAATGTATATTGTATTGGGATATCTTGGAATCGAAATATTTATACTTGTCGTCGGTATTATGTTACCGATTGGATGTTGCTTGGTGAGTTTAGAGTTTGATTTCTTTGGCTAAGTATATTAGACCAAACGTACGCTACATGCATAGCATTACGTACATTAAAGGTGGCAGGTTACGTATGTTAAACCGTGTTGGTTATGTACGTAACATAGGGTATCTGATCGCATATGACTTTTGGCGTGTGGGGCCGAACGTGATTGGATCATGTTGGCCTTTCGAGGCAGCCAAGTCAACAAGTATTACGTACGTAATGCTTATGTTAATAACGTACGTAATGCATGATTCGTTTTGAGGCAGTGAGTTCTGGAAAAACTTAACGTACGCTACATAGAGGTGATAACATACGTTAGACATATAACGTAGGTTAAGTGGGTTGTATAGCGGCCGTAATGCGATGTGCAGACTATAAAGACATGCTTCGTGTTTCATTTTCTCATGATCCATTTTCGATTTCTCTCTCTAGAAATCATCCCTCTGCATCTCTTAGTGAATTCGAGCCCCTGCCAACTTGTTTTGGAGCTTCATAACTTGGATTGAAGCTTAGGAACTTGGAGTTTGGAGTGTTCTTGATGGTTTGAGGTTGTTCTTCACTTCTTCAAGAGGTATGTGATTAATCTGGTGTTGAACTCGAGATTATGATGTTGCTATTGTTGATTACTTCGTGTTTTGATGTATGGATGGAGGGTAGCTTGATTCTTGATGCGTTTTTATAACTTACATTAAGAACTTGGTGTGTATCGCTTGAGTTTGATTATGTTCTTGATGTTTAAGAACACTTGGAGGTTATAATCATGTCTAGGAAGAGTTATGTTAAGATTGTTAGATGATTAACATAGCTTTGAGATGATTCTTGTTGTTGGTTGTGTTCTTGAGGGACTATATCAATTTTAGTATAGAATTATGATGAATCATGTGATGATTGTCATAATCTTGAAATGGTTGATTTAATCTTGTTGATTAATCTGAACTCATGATGAATTGGTTGTTGATTATTGTTTAGACATCATGTTAGTAGGGTTGATGATGTTCTTGAGGTGATAGTGATGATATTGGTAATATTATCATTGTAGGGTGGTTAGTATGATGTTGTTCTTGATAATCCTTGCTGAATTGTTTTTCACAAGTGTTAAGGACATCTGGATCATGTTGTTTGATCATTGAGATGTTTGAAGGATGTTAGAATTCATAGTTGAAGACTATGATATTCGTTTGTGTGGTTTGATCGATTCGTGTTTGAATCGGGGTTGTCCTTCGTGCTGTTTTAGATTTCTATCGTGTTATTGAATGAATTGTATTACATTCAAAGTTGTTAGAGTTCTTGTGATTGTTAGAGGACTCCGTTCGTTGTTTATTGGAGGATTTCGTTGCCTTTGGTTTGAGGCAAGTTTTATACTTGTACTAGTCAATGAGATTAATGTTATCATATGTGTATGAATGTGTTGTATCATTTCAAGACGTAGTCTCTTCATGATTTTGTTGATATCAGGGAATTGTTCAATACAATACCCTTCGGCAATTATGCCAAATGTTATTGTTATTCGTTAATGGCCGGTTCAAGGCATTGAGATACTTGTTGTTAATGTTGCTGTCGATAGCCGGTTCGCGGTAGCGATGTATCGATGGTTATCGTTGACTGATGTTCCATTGAGATATGGTTGTGATCATTATTATTGATATCGGTGTTTTCTTCTATTGGTGATGTATCGGCCGATTGAAGGCATTGACATATTTTATTATCATTTTCGTCGTCGGTAGCCAATTAAAGCTACTGAGGCATCTGTTGAGTCGTTGTTATCGATTGGTCGTTCTAAGATAATCGAGGTATTGAATTGGGATTGTCGAGGATAGTTCCCATCCGTTGAGTCATTGTTATCGATTGGTCGTTCTAAGACAATCGAGGTATTGAATTGGGACTGTCGAGGATAGTTCCCATCCGTTGAGTCATTGTTATCGATTAGTCGTTATAAGACAATCGAGGTATTGAATTGGGATAATCGAGGATAGTTCCCATCTATTGATTCGTTGTTATCGATTGGTCGTTCTAAGACAATCGAGGTATTTAATTGGGACCATCTGTTGATTCGTTGTTATCGATTGGTCGTTCTAAGACAATCGAGGTATTGAATTGGGACTGTCTAGGATAGTTCCCATTCACTGAGTCATTGTTATCGATTGGCAATTCCAAGACAATCGAGGTATTTGAATTGGGACCGGAGAGAATGGTGCCCATCCGCGAGTCATTGTTGTCGTGTTGCCCGTCTCAAGGCAGCACACTATCATTCTTGTGAATTTGGTAATCTTGTGATCGTTTCCGTTTGTGATTAAATGTGTTTTAGAGGCTAGTCTCGGCTAGTGCTCGATGGGTAAGCTTGGGGCTTGAACCTTTGCGGTTGGTTTCTCAACACCTACAGTTCAGTAGGTCAAGGTCATTAGATGGCCTCATTGTGATACGGCTTCGTGCCGTTGCTTCGGTCCTCATTGTGATACGGCTTTGTGCCGTGGCTTCGGCCCTCATTGTGATACGGCTTCGTGCCGTGGCTTCGGCCCTCATTGTGATACGTCTTCGTGCCGTGGCTTCAGCCCTCATTGTGATACGGCTTCGTGCCGTGACTTTGGCCTTCATTATGATACGTCTTCGTGTCGTGGCTTCAACCCTCAATGTGATACAGGTTCGGGCTGTTTAGCTTCGGGCCATTGTTGTAAAACCCCCAAATCCCATTGTGTCATTACAGTGCCGTGGACCCCACACTAGGTGATCCACCAGGCGAACGCGACTAAAATACAACAACTGACCAAAAGGGGAAATCACAGACCCTACTATGATATTGGACATACTATTCTCATATGAAATTTCAACAACAAGGATGGGCCTACATAGCCAAAATAAAATACAACAACATCCACGAGCCTTGATCGGATAATACAAAATGACAACAACTGACAAAACTAGAGTACTCCAAAATGTATGACTGACATGAACACCAAAACATCTCGGACTAGTATCACTCGAATGCCTCATAGCCAACGTCATGCCCCTATGTCTCAACTCTCTCCTCGCAAACACCTAAAACATGAAAACATGTTCTGCCCCCACGGGGTCAGTCATCTAGATAATGAATATCAAATACAAGCACAACATGATATGTATCCAAAGTCAGAATAAACGGTACAACAATGGCAATACGAGATGCTCACAAACCAAGGTAAGAACCGAGCATTCATGAAATATTATGCCCACCGCATACGATCAATACCTGCTCAACAAGTTAGAACACAACAGTAAAATTACCCGAAGGTAAACCAAACCAACGCTGACTAGATACAAATCACAGTGCCCGAAGGCTCCAACAGAATTACAAATACATCAAAATGGCCTGAAAGCCCCTCAGCCGAAGCTGCCAAAATATCACAATGGCCTGAAAGCCGAACAGCCCGAAGCAGTATATTATCACAATACGGATCTCAAAGAAACAAACCCGACTGTCGAACATACCCCTCGGCGTATAGAACACAATACAGCAAATTATCAATATAGAACACAATAGTGAAATTACCCGAAGGTAATTTCAAACTATCATCACAATACGGAAAATCATCAATATAGAACACAATAGTGAAATTACCCGAAGGTAAACCAAACCAACCCTGACTAGATACAAATCACAGTGCCCGAAGCCTCCAACAGAAATACAAATACATCAAAATGGCCTGAGAGCCCCTCAGCCGAAGCTGCAAAAATATCACAATGGCCTGAAAGCCGAACAGCCTGAAGCTGTATATCATCACAATATGGATCTCAAAGAAACAAACCCGACTGTCGAACATACCCCTCGGTGTATGAACAACCAGTCGCAAATCGTCGGACATATCTAATACAACATGGACTATAAACGACCAAAACAATAAGGCTCAAGAGGGACATCACAGTACGCCCGATCCGGAAATATGTCAGTGCACATGTCCACCCCGTATATGGAATCCAGGATATACGTGGGACAATGTATCTAATTAGCCTCACGAAGTATGTCACGTGTGCACAGTCCAATACGGATACATCCACGCATGACTATATATGTACGTGGCTAAAAATCCTACAAAATAACCAATCAGAACGTAGATATGATTCCGGATATGTCACGATACAACAGGACAACGTAACTCAAAGGATAACACATCCAATAAGGATCAAAAGACTCACCAAAGTGAATAATGACACATGGATAATGAAAGATCGACACGACCAACAATATCCAAAACAACCATCCTGGAATCACAATCCCTAAGGACCGATTAACATGATCAACAATCACAACACAACAATCTTGGAATCCTCAACCCTCAACGATCACAAAATTGACGAGTTTACAAGAATGATAGTGTGCTGCCTTGAGTCGGCCAACACGACAACAATAACTCACGGATGGGCACTGTCCTCGGTGGTCCCAATTCAATACCTCGATTACCTTAGAATGGCCAATCGATAACAATTCAATGGATGGGAAATGTCTTCGACGGTTCTAATTCAATACCTTGATTACCTTAGAACGGCCAATCGATAACAACAATACAATGGATGGGAAATGTCCTCGACAATCCCAATTCAATACATCGATTACCTTAGAATGTTCAATCTATAACAAAGACTAAACGGATGGGAAATGTCCTCGACAATCCCAATTCAATATCTCGATTACCTTTAGAATGGTCAATCGATAACAACAATACCACGGATGTCTCAGCACCTTTAATCGGTTACCGATAACGAAGATGATAATCGAATATGTCAATGCCTTCAATCGGCCAATACAACATAAATAACGAAGCACCAATATCAATAACAATGATCACAACTATGCCTTAAATCGACATCAATATCAACAACAACAATCGATACATCAATATCGCGAACAGGCTATCGACAACAATATTACCAACAAGTATCACAATGCCTTGAACCGGCCATTTACGAACAACAATAACATTTGGCATAATTTGCCGAAGGGTGTCGTATCAAACAATCCACTGATATCAACAAAATCATAAAGAGACCAAGTCTCGAAATGATACACACATTCATACACATATATGATAACATTAATCTCATTGACTAGTACAAGTATAAAACTTGCCGCAAACCGAAGGTGAGAAGGTCCTTCCACGATCAACGTCCTCCCACAACACAACGAACTGCGTCCTCCGATAATCACAAGCACTTGAACAACCTTGAATGAAATATGATTCATTCAATAACACAAAATCAATGGAAAGCAACACCAAATACAATCCCGATTCAGTCCCAAATCGGTAAAACTCCCCAAACGAAAATCATAGTTCTCAACTCTAAATTATAACATCCCTCAACACCTCAATGATCGATATGATCAAATGTTCTTAACACTTGTGAAAACAATTCAACAAGGATCACTTAAGAACAACATCAAATTGATCCTCCTACAATGATAATATCATCGATATTATCACTATCACCTCAAGAACATCACCAACACAACAAACATGATGTCTAAACAATAATCAATCACCAATTCATCATGAATTCAGATTACTCAACAAGATTAAATCAACCATTGAAAGATTATGATAATCATTACATAATTCATCATAATCCTTTCCCAAAATGGTTATAATCTCCCCAAGAAACACAAACAACAACATCAATCATATCAAGACTATGTTCATCATATAATAATCTTAACATAATCCTACCTAGACATGATTAAAACCTCCAAACATCCTAAAATATCAAGAACAACTCCTCAAACCACAATCACCATGTTATTCATCATAAGTTATAGAAAACTCATTAAGAATCACGATATGCTCCAACATTAAATCAATACACGAAGAAAACAACAACAACAACATCAACAACATACTCGAAAATCACTTGAAGAACAAGAGATTAAGAGAACTTACCAATGAAGAATAAGAACAACTCTCCAAACACCAAAGGAGCACCAACAAGCTTCCAACTCTAAGCTCCAAATCAAGTTATGATGATAAAAAACGAAATGAAAAACTAACTCAAGATATATAACCTGACAAACTCATTACGAAAGCTATACACCAAACATAACGTTCGTAAGGGCCATTACGAACGCTACACCAACAACTTAGCGTACGTAATGCTAGTCCAGAACTAACTGACCAAAAACATGAGGAACTTAACGTACGTAAACAACAACCATTTACGTACGTTAACAAGCTACATGAATAATGTACGTAAAGCTCACAACCTAATGTACGTAAAGAGCCCGTTGACTACAATAGTAGATCGGATCAAAGATACCCGGGACCCACCATCCGAAAGCTAACCATGAGGAAGGTTCCCTCCACCTACCTCTCATTACGTACGTAACATAAACGTAATAACGTACCTAACGCCGAAGGCCTAACGTACGTTAAGCGCACAAGGTAACATAAGTTAGCTCAACAAAGTGGACAACCAAGTTGTTCCATCAATTCTCAACCCGAATGAATAAACACAATCCAACGCACCTCGACAAACACGAATGAAATGATACAACAACAATTGTATAATTCCAAATGAATACGTACAACTCAACAGTGAAATAAAAAAATTACCCTCGGATATTACAATTGTGATGTTTGGCAGCTTCGACTGAGTGGCTTTCAGGCCATTGTGATATTTTGCAGCTTCAGCTGAGGGATTTCAGGCCATTATGATGTTTTGGTATTTCCGTTGGAGCCTTCGGGCATTGTGATTCGTAATTATTTCAGCTCTAGTTTGGTTTATCTTCAGGTAATTCATTGTTGTGTTCTATATTGATGATTCGTCGTTGGGCACTTGTGTTCTAACCTATTGAGTAGGTACTGGTCGTATGCCGTGGGCATAGTGTTTCACGAATGATCAGTTCTTACCTTGGTTTGTGAGCATCTCGTATTACCAATGTTGTACCAATTATTCTGCCTTTGGATGCATATCATGTTGTACATGTATTTGATATTCATTATCTGGATGACTGACCCTGTGAGGGCAGAACATGTTTTCATCATGTTTTAGGTGCTTGCGAGGAGAGAGTTGAGACACAGGGTCATGACGATGGTGATGAGGCATTCGATCGATACTAGTCTGAGCTGTTTCGGTGTTTATGTCGGTCAGATAGTTTGGAGTACTCCAGTTTTGTCAGTTGTTATTTTTTATTATTCGAGCAAGGATCGTGGTTGTTTTTGTATTTCTATTTTAGCAATATATGCCAATTTTTGTCGTTGAAATTCCATATCGGAATATATGCCGGATATCATAGTAGGGACTGTGATTTCCTCTTTTTGGTCAGTTTGATGTATGTTAATTGTGTTCACCTGGTGGATCTCCTGGCATGGGGTCCACGGCACTGTAATAACTCAATGGGATTTGGGGGCGTTACATTGTCAACGAATCATGCATGAAAGAGAGTATCAAAGTTTTAAGGTTTTGTGTGTTTTGTCTTTGATATTCGAAGAACAAGGTCTATGTTTTATGTGTTTCTGAGATTAAAGTTTAAGATGAAATGAAGGTATAGATCTTCTATTTGTCTAAGACGAAAGAGTTAGCCTTTGTGTTTTGTTCGTGAGTTGTGATAAGGAAATCAAGAAACAAGAATGTTTTTGTGACTATGATTCGTGTGTTTGGGATTTGGTTGGAAGTAACTAAAAGGAAAGAGTTGTGAGATGTGTTTCTTTTTGTTAGATGGATGCGTATGATAAGAGAAAAGTTAGGGAAGGAGGCGTGTATTTGTGTGGAGTAAGGATTATGGTTATTTAATTAAGTGTTTTATTTTGGTTTGGGTTATGTGTAAAACCCTAAAATTTGAATTTTAAATTTACGTCTAATTTCAAATTTTTTCCTAAACTTTGTAATGATTCATTTTGAACCCTAACTATATGTTATGTATTAAATTTAAAATTAAATTTTACTACCCCAAGTTTATATCTATAATAAATAATTTGCAACATCCGAATAATGATTGGAATACCTCTAATCTCGGCTAATTATCATATACCATAACCGAACCCAATTATGGGCTTTTTTAGACCTTCCATTTTAAACCCCCGCGCAACCCTAAACTCTAGTATATATAACGCGGCTCTTATTGTCCCTCCCCCGTCTTTTTTTACGCCTCCAAAGAAGAAGAAGAGAAGCAGGTTTCGGCATCTAGGGTGAAGTACTAAACGTTGGAACGTTGGTGGTGTTTGATTCAAGCCTAAGTCCTTGTCCATTCGGTTTCTTTCGCCCTAGTCAGGTTCTTGATGTTCGCCTTTTTGCTCTCTTTGATTCGACTTATGTAAATGATCTGATTTGACCCCAAATGTTTTCGATCTAATCTGATATTACAACCCTACAATAACTATTATGAATCGTATAAAATTTATGAGATGGATTAGGGTTCATCTTTGTAATTTCATGTGAACAAACTGTCCAGAAATTATAAGCTGTTCAGAAATTGGGTCATTTTACACAAGGTATAATTTAATGATAACGACATGTTTTTTTATAATTATTGATCCTAAAACTAAGTTCATGATGTATACTATCTGAATATCGAGTTTTATGGTCATTGGAGGTCGGGAGGGTGATCTTTTGATTGGGAGTTCACGTGTCTAAACTGAGAAATCGGGTCTGAGAATCAGTCGATGTTTTTATTTTTAGTTTTCAAATCACAAGGATTTAAGAGCTCTATTATGTATGTTTAGATATGCCACCATAATGTGATGCTTCTACCCTTGCTGGGTTGGGGTGTTACATTATGTATAATGGGCTGATTATTATGTAAAAAAATGAGTTTTAATAGTATAGATTTGGCCCGTTAACCCATTTGGAATTTAAGTTAATGGATGTGCATATTTTTTAGTTATGTTTGATTTTTGGTCATTGCGATTAATTTATAAGATTGATAAATGATTCTCTTATTTTTGGGATGCTTTTATTTGGAAAAAGTTTTGGTCGTGCAAGTAACAGTGTGTTACATAATATTTCTTTTGACTATGAATGAATAAGATGGGACAGATGTTTTGAGAATGAGAGGAATATTAGGGTTAAATGTTGCTAAAGATTATTGCATTACATGATATTTTATTACCATTAAACTTTGTAGTTAAAATAGTTGAGCAACCTGTTAAATAGTAAAAGAAACCGAAAATTGATGTTATTGCAAGTGGAATAAAAGGACATCTTTTTAACAAAGACCTAACATTACGCAATGAACAATTAGATATAGCCCGCGTGCATCACACGGGTCTGAATGACTCGTATATCTAAAGATTCAATACTTAAAATTAATGTGGAGGTCTTAATGATTGAAACATTGCCCTCCAAATCGTTTAGGAATGAAGATGGGGAATGCAAAGTGTTGCCCATAATTGAATGTGGAGTATTAAAGTTGAAGTCGATTAATTACAGGTAGTGAAATTAACAATGAAGTTGAATATGAATGGTTCCTCAGAATACAAACATTCATCGAGTTACACCATTCCCGGAATACATACAATCATGGAGTTCTATTTAGTCATTATAAATTGTACTTTCATCACTATTCTTTTTCCATGTGTGATAGTGATAAGAGGAAGGTATAAGGTCGCGAGAGGCAAGCTGCATGAAGCTGTGGTTGTTGAACTTCCTAAGGACTAGAAAGAAGCACCATAAATGGGTCCCGGTATGGGTGGCTATGGAAGCCAATTTTGAGCAACATTTTCTCCATAATTAACTTACAATGAATCGAGATGGTAGGGTTATAATTGTTATTCTGATATATATTCTTCTCTTGGATGCTGGACCATTCGTTTATTATTGATGTAATACCTGGATTTTCAGTATAAATTTTTCGCGTTATTTTATCTGAGGTATATTGTATAGCTTGGTGTCTATACAATATGGATAAAATAATTGAGAACTAAGATAGCTGTATTGGTATAATTGTCGTAGTTGGTCGACAACCACATTGAGAATATCGTGTATCAGATTATTTTAATTGTGATATCGGGTATATCGTATGAGAGTATTATTAGAATGAATATATGTATTCAGTATGTGAGTGTACGTATCCAGTATGTCGAGACGGACGAGAAGAGTTGGAAATGGCTAAGTATATCCTGATTAACGCGCGCTAATGTTCAAGTATATCACAGGGTAGAGGCAGAGTGTAGCGCACGCTAGTGTATATCAGACCAGAGGGAATCTACATGTGGACCCGGCTGGTTTCGGCACATGTTCCGATAGGGTCAACGGTTGTTTGTCCTGAAGGATTAGCACACGCTAAAGCATGAGGCTTAACGCACGCTAATTGTAGATCGGTCAAAGGGGAATCTTGTCCTTGTCAGATGCTTTCGGCATGTGGGTCACGAGCATCTTCATGGTAGGTGTAGACTGTAGCAAGTCAACTGATATTAGCGCACGCTAAATGCAAGGACTTGCGTACGGTAGACATAATGGTTACGTACGTTAATGCATGGATATTACGTACGTAAGTTGATGTACGAAGCAAGACAGTAGCCTCTGGGCTGCGATAGCGCAGGCTAATAAAGTCAGTTAGCACACGCTAAGGCTGTTGCGCACGCTAAACATGAGATGTTAGCGCACGCTAGTAATGTATTCTATATAAGGGGACAGATGGGTATTATGAAGCATTTCGTCCATTTCTTTCCTTTCACTCGATAGAGAGAGAGCTTTGGGAGGTACTTGAGGTCCAGAAACACTCCGAGATGATGATCTTTATCAAGATTAAGATAGAGAGCATGGATTAAAGCATTGTTCTTCAAGTTACTCATGATTCTTGGAATGAAGTTCAAGTGTTCTTCTTATTGGTTCGTCTAATCCAGGTAATTTTCGTATCCCTTTGATAGTAGTTCATTTTTAAGGACGATTACTTATGAGATAACATGTTGGATAATCATGTGGTGATTTTTATGAGACCTAATGGGATTATGATAAGAGTTTTCAAATGTTATTTAAGATTCTTCATGTTTATGGTGATTTGTTTAACTTTATGAGGTTGAATTCCGGATTGAGTATGATATGATCCTTGTGATAGTTATGATGTTGTTTATCTTCAAGAGATATGGAGATTTATGTCTCCCTTCATTTCGGATTTTGATGTTAAGATGATATAAAGATATATAATGGTTTTGATTATAAATATGGATAAGATGATTAAAACCAACATTATGTTTATTTTAGTTTCCTATGTTCTTGATAAGATGTGGATCATGGTGATGAGATTGAATTTGGAAAAAGTCATTGTTAATCTTGGAGTATGATTTCCTTTTCATTCGGATTCATAGTCGCAAGGTGTTAGTCGATGCTTGGAATGCATGCCACTGTACAGCATTAGCGCACGCTAAACTTACTGGTTAGCGAATGCTAACGGGAGCAACATAGCGCACGCTACGTTATGCGTTTAACGTACGCTAAGTAGGCATACAGTGCAGTATTTTTGTGTTGTGATTATGAATTCGTGATGGTTTGATTTGGTTTGTTCAGACTGTGTTTATTCGAGGTTTTTGTTGAACCGTTGAGTTTGTTGGTTGGTTATGTCGGTTGTTGATTATTATTGGATGTGTTGTCATTTGATTATTGCATTAGGTTACGATAATTGATCGTGGATTACGACCGTTGTGTTGCTGTTAAGGCTGAGGAGTTTGTAGTTTGCTTTTGATCGGGGCTGAGGAGCTCGTAGACAAAGGCAATGGGTTCGGTAACAGCTTCGTGGTATTGGTATCGAGGCAAGTTTATACTTGTTCAGTTTATAATATTTGATGAATCGTTTCGTTTTCATTTATTTATAATTCGTATAGCAATGTTGTTAGAAATGTAAGTTGCCAGGATAATGGTTTGTATATCGTGCTCTAGTTGTATTAAATCATAAGGTATATGATTTAATTGTGTTCAAGGAAGACGTGATTTATCTTTGGTCAAGGATATAGAATATCGGATATCGAGGATAGTTATCGTGATGACATAAGTATCGAGATAAAGGTTTATTGGTATTAAATGGATGGTACCGTATTTGAGATTATTCGTATAACTATGTATTCGTTCAGGGATGTTGTTCGTGGAAAGGATGTTGTCTTCGGCTTTGAGGTAATTTATGTACTGTTCAGTTATGAGATAATTATTATGTTGAGTTGTTGTATATGTTGTAAGTTGAGGCTTCGTATATTGAGATTCGTATTGGTTGTTCGTTGAGGGATGTTGATCCCAGGACTATTGTTGGTATTAATGGTTGTGTTGATCATCTCATTGATGGATGTTGATCCTAGAACTATTGTCTGAGGTTGTTGGTCGTATGGATTATCCTTTGGGGTTTGTGATCCCAGGATTGTTGTTTTGAATATTGATTAGTCGTGTCGACTTTTCTTTGTCAGTTTGTCATTGTTCACTTCTTTTGATTCTTATTGGATATGTAATTCTTTGAGTTTTGTTGTCATGTTGCAACGTGACATATCTGGAGTCATATCTGCGTGCCGATTGGTTATTGTGTAGGATTTTTAGCCGAGCACATGATGGTTATGCGTGGATGTTTCCGCATTGAACCGTGCACACGAGACGTAGTTCATGAGGCTAATTAGGAACACGTCCCATGTATATTCTGGATTCCGTATACGGGGTGGACATGTGCACGGAAACATTTCCGGATCGGGCGTACTGTGACGTCCATCTTTTGAGCCATATTGTTAGGTCGTTCATAGTCCATGTATGATTGGATATGTTCGACGGTTTGTGACTGGTTGTTCATACGCCCGAGGGGTATGTTCGACAGTCAGAATTATTTCTTTGAGATCCATTATTGTTGATCATTTGGAGTCTACCTTTTTTAGGGTATTCTCGGTTATTGTTGGTCCTTTGTTGATCATTTGTTGTTTACCTTGTTGAGGGTATTCTCGGTTATTATTGATCTTTGTTGATCGTGTTTGGAGTTTACCACGTCGAGGGTATTCTCGGTTATTGTTGATCCTTTGTTGATCATGTTGGGAGTTACCATGTTGAGGGTACTCTTGGTTATCGTTGATCCTTTGTTTCATATTGGAGTTATCATGTCGATGATATTCTCAGTGATGTATTGGTTGATCATTGTTATTGATCGTATGAGCATTCAGACTGTATGTCGATGTTCGGGATTTGTTATCATTATCATGTGGTAGTTGATCTACAGATATGTCGTGTATTATTGGTTTATACATGTTGAGATTTGATTGTGTAATCCGATCACTACTACAAAAACAAGCAAAGAGATCCAGACTAAAAGACCCGTTGATAAAGATAACGGGTCTCTTTAATATAAGAGACCTGATATTATAAACAACAGGTCTCTTATATGTCAAATGGGCCCACCATTTTTTTTGTGAGGACTTAAGAGACCCGTTGTTTTTAGTGACGGATCTCTAATGTATAAGAAAGAAGAGACCCGTTGCTTTTGTTGACGGGTCTCTAAAGTGTAAAAACTTAAGAGACCTGTTGTTTAACCCAACCGGTCTCTTCTTTTATTCTTCAGATTAGGGCACTAAGTATACTCTCTAATCTCCATCTCTCCATCTCTCCATCTGTCTCCCGTATCCCTTGGCGGCGGTTTTCTCCCGTCTGTAATCGATCCCCGTCTCGTGAGCTTGGATTATCTTCAAAACCTGTGTTCGTGATTTCTTCATCCTTGCTTTGTGATTACCGTAGGTTCGTGATTTCTTCATCTTCAAAACCCTTCTTCAAAACTACTCTTGACGCCTTATCTTCTTCGGTCGTTCAAAACAAACATTGTGTCTCCGTTTCTTCTTGAATGCGTATGCATCATCTTCTTCGGTTTTCCTTCGATAATCTTCTCTTCTACCGCCTTCAAATCTCGCAATATATTTCTACGATTTAGTGAAGGTTTTCATTTTCTTTCATTCTTTACTTCGAATATGTAGGAACCGCCATATCACTTCTATTTTGATTATCATGTAAAACAGATTATTTAGCTAAGGTATTTATTAAGTTCTTGTCAGATTAGCATGGTAGAAGATTGAAACTTGTTTTGTTTGGATTAATACTTAATTTTATTTTTTGGCTTAGCTTTTCTGGCGTACAAGGGATCTCGGCTATTTTCTGGAGTCGATTATGATGCTGGAGTTTGGTTTGGCTATCCGAAGGTCAGAAGTTTATTTTCCTATTTTTTATGTCACCACGTAATCTCATTTGTTGGTTTGTTGACAAAACTATTCTCTCCGTGGTGGCTGAATTACTAAAAGAAAAAGTGATTGTCTTTTTTAAACATATTATTATTGATGTGAAAGTGATGAATGGAATAATCGAAATGAAGAATTTTTCATGGCATTAACGTTCTTCAATTTTGATGTTTTAGTAATGAGTTGTTCTTGAATGATAACCTTTCTGATGGAAGGAGAGAGGATGAACATTACTTTCACATCTAGCTGATTGTATGGTGCATGAATGATCGGTTGCTTCACTTGTTCTCCCAGTTCTAATGCAGGCTGAAGCGTAACGATAGAAGAAAACATGCACAGGCAAATATAGCTATTCACTAAGAAGAAAAGAGAAATAAATCTAAAAATCTATTGTCAATCAAATAACCATAAACGTTCCTCAAAGAAACCTTTTTATAATAGGGTTTAGAAGACTCCTACTGCAATGGATATCTTACGCATAAATAACTTCCTAAAATATAAGATATTATAAAACTTTAGAAGATAATAAAATAAATACTTCAATTAATCCGAAAAGTTCGTAAATATCGTATTATAATTCAATGTCCATCGTTCTCTGAACAATATTTTATTGTTGGGTGTGGAATGTGATATTCTTTTGTGCTAACAATTCGATCTGGTAACGCATCAGTACAATGTCATTCTGATGTGGATTTGTTGCAACCTCGCGCGACTGCGTGGTAACCAATGTTGCTAGATAATTTTAGACACGAATGTCTCCAATGTAACGGGCTTTACTTCCCAACTTCTACATCACTGCGTTAGCAATCCTAAGGTGTGAAGTTCAAGCACACTAGAAGGGTTTTGTTTTGGAGACATTCTACAAATCATGTTTTAGAGACACTCAACAAATTAAGGAAGAATCTTGTTAAAACAAACACCCACAATTTTCATATTAATTTAAGGTGATCTGTTACAAATGAAGTTTGGGCTATTTATGGCCAAAATTCACAACCTCCCTAATATGAATAAAATACTGAATTCGAAGGCCTAAAATTTGATCAAAGACCATTCAACATATTCTAGAAAAATAAGACTAATGTTCTAAAACTCGTGACTTAGGACTCGATCTGTGAGGTGGGAAGTGGGGATTTTTCAATAATTTGGGGATTAATTCTGGATTAATTGGGAAATATCGAATAGTCTATATTTTAATATTAATAGTATTTGAAATAATATGATGTGATCAAATTGTCTCCACGCTGCATTGCATCTCTTCCCCACGCCGCATTGCATCTCCGTAATACACATGAAGCCAATTGTCTGATTTACATGCTTTGAATGGAGACAAGATTTACATCCAGAATACACATAAGTATATAAATACATAATATATAGCATATACCAAATTTAATTCAAATTTCATGCATATATTGAAATATAACATAAATATAAGTTCAATGAACACAAAACATCAATTCTAATACTAGTAAAACATAATATAAAATTCATCAGATTCAAAACACGTTTGATTTTGGGTTTTTAATTTTTTTTTAAGATTTATCTTGCCCATAAACATGTTTCTTGTTGGAATAGAAAAGCGCAACTTACAAAAACGTCCCGTAAAAATAAAAATAGAAAAAACCTGGAATGCATGAGGTATGATATAGCGCCGCTATTCTTGCTATCGCGATCGGCACTATAGCGAGGATAGCGCTCGCTATCCAAAAACCCGTAGCCCATAGCGTTGCGTAGCGATGAAGCTTTGCTTCGCGTCGCTATTCGCTATAGCAAGCGCTATGGGCGCTATTAACAACATGCCAAAAAGGCCATACTTTGCTAAATGGTCATTATTTTGATTGACCATTCCAGAAAGGCCTGTCACTGTCGTCAGTGTTTTAAGTTCTTGAATCGATTTTGATATTTTCATGTGATGTTTTTGTAGGATATGTTGATCCTAAGGTTGCGCAATTGAACAGCCGACACCTTAAGAATCTGCCAGAAATCTGCCCAGTGCACCAACGTTCTTCTCAAGGATATTTTTTTTACATGTATTTCCTGCATTTTCTGTGCATATGAGATCTGGATTTTCATTTCAAAATCATTTTTTTTGTTTAGTTTTGGCTCATTTTGTTATGTGATCCAGTTAAATAAAGGATTTTATGTAACGTATCAAGTAACTGTCTCTTATTTATGTTTATATTTAACATGCGTAAGACTTCTATTCCAATTACCAAACCCGACAATTTTTCACTTTTTTGTTACATTTTGTTTAATGATTTTCCTTTAGTTTCTAAAAATTATCATGTTTTTGTTCGTGTTTATAATGATAAGTGTTCGTCTTGTGTCAGACAACTGGTCAGAAATAATGCACACAGAAAATTCTATTGCTGCTTTCATCTTCTTGTTTTAATTTATTTTATTTGAATATGTTTATTTAAGTAATTAGTGGGCTTGCTCTCGGGGCTAGTTTTCTACTTAAATCGCTTTATTGTTCCGCATAGGATGCTTTGGAATTCATTCTGCTTGGCGTCCATAAGCTCAAGCAGAATTTTCCGGTGGCTATTAGGTCATCTTGATTTTTCTACTTAAGTGAGTTTCTTGTTTTATCATAAGTGTCATGTTCTTGTTGTATTTTTTCTCAAAGAATAACATGGTTGATTAATTAAGTGAAATAAAAACAACAACGAGGAAATAATGTAGAAGAAGCCTCCAATTACATCGCTCTATGTTACCTTACACGTTTCGAACGACATCCCGAACATGTCCCTAACATGGAACGGGTAAATGCCGACTTTAGTTGGAAATTTTATAGTAGGCAAATATTTTGAAAGAACTAATTTCCTCTCATCACAAGAAGACTGGAAAAAGACGATTGGGGCTTCACTTTCCAAAAAGATAAAAGAAAATCCAGAGGTATTTTTGAATTTGTCCTATGCGCTTGTGTGTATTGCATGTGCTCCTTTTTTGTCATGTTTGCCTTTGTCCATGCATATATGTAGTGTGTGTAGATATTTCAGCTTAATATATAGACTATATGTGTCTTTTTGAATATTAAACTCGATTGGTTTACATGTGCAACTAAGGAGTATATTAACATTTGAAAAAAAATAAGAACTAAGAAGCTGGAGAAATTATGACTACTTTTTATCCTTCTTGATGATTAAGAGAACTTTAGAATTTTGTCTTTAAAAAATAAATCATTTTGACAGTCATTCTCTATGATATTTGATCACTACTGGTGTGTGCATTATTTCTGTGTGTTCTTTTTTAGCAATTTTCTGATCAAGATTACGATAAAAGAACCTACATTCGAGGGATAATAGTATTATCGAAGTAATATTATTAATATTCTTTAATTTTGTATATTTTGTTTATTTCAGTAGTATTTTCAAATTTATAATATATATGTAAAGCAGGATAAAGAATCTATAGAAATATCTAGCAGTTGTTTTATGATGGTCTACGTTGCACGGATAGGATACGGGTTTCATATACAATACAAATGATACAAGAAATTCTGAAAATATAGGATACGATACGGCTAGGATTAAGAATCTTTTGTTTTGTACTATAGGAGGTAAATAGGAAGCAAACCTTGCGACCGAAAGGACTCCTTGGAGGACGATTACGACTCCTTGGAAGGACTGGTCTGATAGGTGTAACAACGCCACGTACCTCGACTGCTTCAACGCAATATTCATTGGGATAAAAGGTGATGTAGTTTTATGTTCCACGTTGCACGGATAAGATACAGTTTCTTATACAATATGGCGATACAAGAAATTCTAAAATATAGGATACGATACGGCTAGGATTAAGAATCTTGTGTTTTGTACGATAGGAGGTATATAGGCGGAAACCTTGCGATCGAAAGGACTCCTTGGAGTACGATTACTACTACTTGGAAGGACTGGTCTGATAGGTGTAAAAACGCCACGTAACTCTGACCGTTTGGTACTCAGGAAAAAAGGTGATGTAGTATTATGTTCCACGTTGCACGGATAGGATACGGGTTTCATATACAATACAAATGATACAAGAATTCAAAATATAGTATACGATACGGCTAGGATTAAGAATCTTGTGTTTTGTACGATAGGAGGTATATAGCCGGAAACCTTGCGACCGAAAGGACTCCTTGGAGGACGATTACGACTCCTTGGAAGGACCGGTCCGATAGGTGTAACAACGCCACGTACCTCGACCGTTTCGAACGCAATATTCATTGGGATAAAAGGTGATGTAGTTTTATGTTCCACGTTGCACGGATAAGATACAGGTTTCTTATACAATATGGCGATACAGTAAATTCTGAAAATATAGGATACGATACGGCTAGGATTAAGAATCTTGTGTTTTGTACGATAGGAGGTATATAGGCCGGAAACCTTGCGATCGAAAGGACTCCTTGGAGGACGATTACGACTCCTTGGAAGGACTGGTCTGATAGGTGTAACAACGCCACGTACCTCTGACCGTTTCGAACCATGAGACATAATGAATATACCATAACCAACTTGCATCATTTCAATCCTTGTATATTGCTTATACTGTAAACATGGCAAAGAATAGAGTTAAGTGTTACTCCTCCATATATTCCTCATAACCAAAAGCATCGACCGGAGGGAAATGTTTTAGCTTGCACCATCATTGTTTTCAGGCATCCTTAGATACTCTAAGCAGTCCCTTAGAAGTCCCTCCTCAACGTTAATGGTTTCAGGAAGTGTCCTACTCCTAACCGCTTTTGCTTTGTTCATATGTGTAATCTTGTAATTGTTTCCTACCTCACCTTTATAATCTCTGTGTGGCAGCATTGTAGTGTCAGAAACATATTGTTCAATATTTCTGGTGAAAGTTCTTGAAATGAGCTAGTCACATTCCTTAATAAGTCATGCACACCATTTGCCAACTTGTCATCTTTTAATGATTGTATGGCTATAAAAAAATCAAGATCATTCACATTTGAATCTGGAGAATTGGGTGGTTGACAAATTAATTGGATTGTGAATCCATCTGTATTTGCAGCTGCTATGAATCCATCACAAGGCATTGTATTCACCTAATGTCATATTCATTTACTTGTTTCATGTTCAAATTTTGATGGGTAAGGCACTTGAAAGAACGATGTCAAGAAGAAGGAATTTCGGGTATGTATGGATTTTGTGATAGTAGTGTTCTATCTCCGTTGACTCCAATAGTTGAAGAGGAAGACCGATCCATATATTTAGCTCGTGTCTTTGGGTGCAATGAGGGAAAGAATCTTAATCAACTATTCTTTGCACCTTACAATGACAAGTAAGTGCAATCAACGATACCTAAAACTTTTGATATTCACTTATTTTTGTAACAATATTTTGTGACAAGTTAAGATTACCGATTAAATTCTTGAACAGATTCATAAGTTTGACAAAGCAAGATTCTTCTTAAGTTTGGTACTCAATTTAGTGTCCATGTGCTGATTTTTGTTAATTGTTGGTCATGATGGAGTTTTGTTAATTGATAGGTTATTATCATCTCTCTCTTTTTTGTGTATAGTCGGCATTGGATGTTAGCAATTATTAGTCCTTGGAATGGATTAGTGTATTGGTTGGATCCAATGAGTAGGAAAGGAGATCCCGAGTTCGCTAAAACAGTCATCAATGAGTATATCTTGGATTACATTAATAAATTTCTTTTTGGTTGTTTTCCTAACAAGTAGTATTTTCATTCCTATTAACCGTATTACAATTTATGCAGGGGAATTATAAAATTTAGCATTACCAATCGAAAAGATGTCAGGAAAATAAAAAAGAATCCAAGAATTGGGTGGAAGCAACCACAGGTATATTTGGATTCTAAAACTCGTTCATATCTATATATACAATCATGGTTGTTACGTGGGTAAGTCAAGTCGGACGGAGACTCCGGCAAGTCGAGTCGTGACTAGTCGAGACTAATCGACGACTAGTCGACAAGCTATATATATATATATTTATATATATATATATATAAATATATATATGTGTGTGTGTGTGTGCTCTCAACTGTCAACTGTACGCTGTGTGTGTGTGTGTGTGTGTGTGTGTGTGTGTGTGTGTGTGTATATATATATTGTGTACGTGTTTTTTTTTTTTCTAATTTCTGTGTGGTTTTTTTTTTTTTTAATTTCTGCACTAGTCCGGCGACTGAGTCGCCTAGTCGACCCAGTCTAGTCGAGCCCCAGTCGCTCGAAAGACTCCCAAAAGCAAGTCAGGTTTCCACATGTGTGTGGGTGTGTATATA
This sequence comes from Orobanche coerulescens, assembly GCA_033398695.1. Lineage (NCBI taxonomy): Eukaryota > Viridiplantae > Streptophyta > Magnoliopsida > Lamiales > Orobanchaceae > Orobanche > Orobanche coerulescens. The sequence continues at coordinate 125,994,836 of CM065809.1, forward strand.
TATACAATGCTTATGTATTTCATTAATGCAATAACATAAGTGTTGAATGGTTTGTATTTTCTTAATTCTGTATGTTTTAGTGTCCTTGTCAACCTCAAAACAACAAGTTCTATGGATACTATGTGTGCCGTTATATGCTCGAGATTTTAGAAAAAAGAGTATTATGGATCTCCGACCAGGTATCATTTTTATACCGCACACCGTGTAAATTTCTTGATTGATGTGAATGAGTGATTATTGGAATGGGATTCTGGGTAAATTTCATGATTGGTGTGAATGAGTTTTGTGTAAATTCTGTGTAAAGTCTGTATAACAGACCTTCTGTTGTCATCCTCTTTTTTTTTTTTTTTTTCTTCTTCCAGATCAGAGTTTGGTAAGGGTAATCAGTCAAATGTATATTCAGAAACACGGACCAATCTGTTGTCATCATCTTTCTGTTCCTTATTGTCATTTTTACTTTCTGTTTGTTCTAATTCTGTTCTGTTTCATTTTACAGTTTTTTGCTGTAGAAACTTACTCATCGGAAGAAGTTGATGAGGTTAGAGATATTTGGGCTCAATATTTACTCAAGCAAGAGAATGAAGCGGACGAAGAAAACAAAGATGATGGTATGCAAGTTACTCAATGAATTTTAGTCCCAATTATTCTGAATGATTAGACTTCGGGGTATTATTTTTTCGTTTTTCCATTTGGATATTGCAATAGATGTAATGGTATTATGTTTTTGGAGATTGCAATAGATTTAAAGATATCATTATAGTGTTTGTGTTGTTTTATGTTTTTGGGAACGAGTAGGTTTATGATGTTTTTATGTAATGGTGAGTGTTGTTTTGTGTTTTATTTTTTTGGTACGAGCAGGATTATTATGTTTTTTTTTTTAAATATGATAAAGAGACCTGTTAAACTTGAAATCGGGTCTCTCAGTTTCACGATTGGAAATATTAAAAATAAATAAAGAGATCCGGTGAGTATGAAATCGGATCTCTTAGGTTATACAAAAAAAATATTTAAACAATCAAAGAGACCCGTTATGTATAAAAACCGGCCTCTCAGGTTTAAAAAAATATTAAAAATCAAAGAGACACATTAGGTGTAAAATGGGCTCTCTTAGGTTAGACAAAAAAATATTAAAAAATCAAACAGACCCGTTAGGTGTAAAATGGGCTCTCTTAGGTTAGATAAAAAAAATATTAAAAAAATCAAAGAGACCCGTTAGGTGTAAAATGGGGTCTCTTACGTTAGAAAAAAAAATATTAAAAAAATCAAAGAGACCCGTTAGGTGTGAAATGGGGTCTCTTAGGCTAGACAAAAAAAATATTAAAAAAATCAAAGAGACCTCATATCTCAGATAACAGGTCTCTTACCGGTTTAAATTAGTTTCCTCCCACTAACATAAGAGACCTGATTACTTAGATATCAGGTCTCTTATATCTCAAAAACAGACCCCCCCCATGAGGCGGTCTCTTTAACAAAGAGACCGCTGAGATAGAGACCCGTCCAGAGGCGGTCTCTTAGGCTTATTTGGACGGGTCTCTTTGCCTATTTTTGTAGTAGTGGATGGACAGGATTTGGCACAGATTGGATTATTTCCGCACTTAGGAGTTATGATGATGTTTTGAGGATTATCGGTATTTTAGGAATACAATAGAGATGATTGTTGTTGAATTCATTTCGTCATTTGAGAATACGAAATGTGGAATATGTCAAGGATTGATTTAGTGTGGATTGCTATGAATTGGTAAGGTTATAACGGTAAGATTAAATTGGTAGTATTCTTACTTCATTATTACATTGGTATGTAATTATTTATGATGATGTGATCGATATCATTGTTGAGTATTGAGGCTGACCCCGTCGTGGGCTTTATTTTTAGGTACTCGGAGATCGAGCTAGTAGCGGTCGTGAAAGGGTGAGCTTCTTGGGTGATACTGGCTGTGGCATTTATTTGAGTATTGAGTATTCTATTCTGGTTGTTTTATTCCGCTGCAGATGTGTATTTTGAACTGTGTTTTTATCCGCTGCGTGTATTTTAAAATGGATTTTCGGTATCTTTACCAATTCGTGTGTATTTTAAAATGGCCTTTTGGCATTTTGCGAACTTGGGTTATTTCGTCAAACCCTTTTTCCTAACTATTTTATCAGTACGTTTAAGGGGTGGCTTAACGTACACTTTGAATTGTCGAGATTTGGTATTTCACCTTGTATTTTCAAGTGGTATTTTATGACGGTATTTGAGCACTATGCTTTTGAAAATATTTGAGTATCTAAAATATTACCGTCATCGGCTTTTTGGCGTTTTTAAACGTTTTTTAGATGGTTTTTAGCCTGGTGGGTTCCGGCGCGGGACCCACGGCGCTGTAATATCCCGGATGGTTTTGGGGGTGTTACAGAAGATGGTATCGGAGCTTGGGTTTTGTGAACCCAGGCGTTTGTGTTATGTGGATCTACCGGTACGGTAGTAGCGTGATTTTTGAAAATGATTTTTCCTGACTTTTGAGTCAAATCGATTTTTGGAGGTTCCAAAATTTTTGAGATATTTTCCAATTGTTATTTGTGAGATGTAATACCCGAGATTTCTGATATGTATTTGGAACTTGTGATATTGTAATTGTTGTACTTGATCTGAGTATTATTCTCCGTATTTCATAATCCGATGTTGTCGAGCGTATGATTTCATGTATGTGATTTAGAAATTGTAATTCTGCGCATGTAGCGCACGCTATCGGCTATGTGTAGCGTACGCTAACATGGACTCAATAGCGCACGCTACAAAGGAACATTAGCGCACGCTATGCGTGGTCAATTTGATTGAGACGTGCGGTAGGTGAGATCTGGCCGGGGACCCCTGTCGGATTGTGTCGGGATGAACCTGGATGGTTTTCGGGAAAAGCCAAGTCAACGCCTTAGCGCACGCTACAGGCATGTGCATAGCGCGCGCGCTAAGCGTTGAGTACAGTTAAGTCAGTGAGCCGTTAGCGCACGCTACGAGCAGGGACTAGCGCGCGCTAATAGCCATTTCTTATAAATAGGACAGCATCCTATTCGTGATTTCAGTTCTTTCTTCTCCCATACCCGAATTCTTACACTTAGAACATAACTTCCTTCATCCTAAACACTTCATATCAACATCCTAGCTCGTGATTGAGGATCGTATATCATTGGAGATTGGTGTTCAAGCCTTCGGCGTTGGATTGCTTCAATTTCCTCCGTGTTCTTCACCACTTTGAGGTAGGTGATCCTTCACCGATATTAGTAATCTTCTTAAGGACGTTTGATCATGTGTTGATAGCCAGTTATTTCGTTTATAATCGGTCATCGCATGTTAGAAGGATACTTTTGACGTATCAGAACTATATATCGTAGGAACCTTTGAACCGTTCTTAGTATATGGACTCCTAAGCATTTTCAAACCGATTTGTGATCAGTAAACGGATATTACCTAGATTGTTACGCTTTACACATTGGAATCATACGTTTTGGAACGTAGGACGAACGGAACTTAGAATATTTTCTTGAAGATCGAAGATGAATTATGATGTTGAGATGATTATCCGTATATTTGTATCTCATAATCATAGAACTTCCACAAACCTTATTAGCATGATATGCTCGAGGATGACTGGTTTTATCACCATAGAATTTATGAGTTCATCACCATTCAATCCAGTTTTCTGTCTGTAGTAATCTGCCATGCAAGGTTAGCGCACGCTAACATACGTAAGTTAACGTGCGCTATCGGGGATAAGTTAACGCACGATACGTACGTAACGTACGTTATGATATCAGCCGAGTCAAACTGTCAGTCCGTGGCTAGCGTACGCTAGGCTTATACGATAGCGTACGCTAACAGGCAGGCTTAGCGCACGTTACGTATAGTACGTAGGGTACGCTAAGTGGTTCAGGCAGATTGTTTATTTTGAGCTTTTGGCCATAGACCGAATTGTTAGGCCATCGTTCGACTTGAGATGATTTGTATATCATTCATTTTGTTAAGGTTCAAGCTTGCTACGTTGATCGAAGGAGGCGGCCTTCAAGTGTGTTGAGATCATTGAAGTATTTCATTCTTGCCATCTTCGAGGCAAGTATCGTAATATATTAATATTGGTATTTTTAGCATGCGTGTGATTTTTCATGTTGTTGAACATGAGATTTATTTCGTTGAATTGTCATGATATTCGTTATCTAGTGTTTGTATGTTCATGTTGATGGACATAATGATTTGGCATATGTGTATGCATGAGTTGTGTTTGTGTATGTTGTACGATCTATGCTGAGGGTGCTGGATCGGATGTCCACCTCGTGTTGGTCCGACGGGATCATCTTGGGATCTAGGCTGAGGGCGCTGGATCATTGGACGGGTTATTTCCACCTCGTGTTGGTCCGACGGGATCATCTTGGGATCTATGCTGAGGGCGCTGGATCATTGGAATAACCATGCTGTGTTAATGGAATCTTGTGGATTCGCATTGTCGGATTCCGGTAGCGGAAGTCCGTGTGGTGTATCTTGTTATGTATTGTTGATGCATATTCGAATTATTTAATATGATACTTGTACTACCATCGTTTTGCTAACCCCTTCGGGGGTGGACATTTGTTTTGATGTTCAGGTAGCCGAGGAGCAGGGAAACAGCCACAGTACCGACGTGACGACGAAAGGGTTCAGTGATGTTTGTTGTTGTTGGTGATTTGTTTTCTTGTTTTGATTTCAGTACTCGAGTAGACGTGTCGTATTAATATCATTTCAATATGGTTGTATTAATCACTCGTTGAACCAGTTGTACGGTTTGTAAACTTGAATTTCCGCAGTATTGATGTCTTATATTTACATTTCTTTTAAATCAGCCTTGTAAGTCCTTAGTTAAAGGGCTTACGGCGCTGTAATTATTCCGAATATCTCGGGGTCTTACAGAATATGGTATCAGAGCTAAGATTTATGGATATCTTGGCAGTAGGGTTTTAAGTTGGGTCTGTTTACGTTATTGATTTACGAGTCGTTCGTAACATCACTGTTCAGCCAAAAGTCGTCATGTGGACCGTGGTTGTAAGTCTCCTAATCTCTTATACTACCGTTTTACTTAATTACTGTTTTGTGAGTATTGATGGGTTTTATTTCGAAAACTTTGTCCCGGATATTGAGGAATTGTGTTTACAGTATGTTGAGAGGAGGACGTGGACGCGGATGCGGTCGTGGACGCGGACGGGGTAACATGAGACAGGAGGATTCCGCAACTACCCCGGAATTATCAGCTAGTCGAACTGATTCCCATTCTGGAGGGCAGCAAGGATCAGTGAATGACGACGCAAATCCTAACATGCCGGGAGTGCTTCAACAGGTGGTGGCGCAGATAAACCAGTTCGCCCAGGTAGTCAACCGCATGCAGACGGCGATGGGACAGCAGCACCACGAGGATAACCGGGGAGATAGATGGCTTGCTGAGGTGGTCAAATTGCACCCGCCAAAATTTGATGGAGCTGCGGAGGCAATTACTTGGGATCACTGGCTCAAGGAGTTAGAGAAGATTTTCACGGGTCTTAACTGTCCCGAGGACCGGAAGGTTCCCATTGCCCAGTATTTTCTGACTGGGGAGGCCTTTGATTGGTGGGAAGCTATTCGACCCGAGAATCATAATGCGGATTGGACGGAATTCAAATTAATGATGGAAGCACAGTATTGTCCTCGTCCAGTTAGAGAGGCAAAGATCCGAGAGTTTTTCTCACCACAGAGTTCGGAAGCATCTGTGACTCATGTAATCAAAACTTTTAATCATCAGCTGACTTGTGTGCGACACTTGGTCAGAACGGAGGCGGAAAATATTTTTCATTTCGATATGCGGATGAAGCCGAAGATTCAGCAGTACATGTCCGGATTCGAGTGTACTACGTTGCGACAGTATCAAGACAAAGCGCTGGCCTACGACATGAAAGAGGCGGCGGTGGAGAAATCAGTGGAGGCGAAGAAGCAGAAGATAACTGGAAACTTTTCAGAAAAAAAGAATGGTGGGCCCCGCAAGGGCCAGTCTTCCTTTTATTCGGCTAGGAAACCTCCACATCCTTCTAGAGGTGGGAAGAAGTTCCGAACTACATCAGCGGTTTTGGACGCATCAGAGAAATGCTACAATTGTGGTCGAGCAGGGCATATTCGACGTGATTGCCCCGCATCTTCTGTGACTTGTTACGATTGTGGACAAGAAGGGCACCGTGCGGCCTTCTGTGGAGTTGCTACTAGATCTTTTGGTACTCGCACTCAGCCGCCCAAGGAGACAAGTGTGAACCAGACGCATCGAGTGTATTTCAGCAGTGAACGTCGGGAAGAGAGAGACATCCAGTCTTTGGGTCCGTTCCTCCGCGCCTGTACGAGATGAGGACATCGACGATCGAACACCGCTGCATCGTGCACGATTCAGGTCCTTTTGCAACCAGTTAGTGTTTTATTCGATTCCGGAGCTACACATTCTTTTGTATCATTGAACTGTGTAAATCGTTTAAAAATCTCGTGCTTATTTGATTGTGAACCATATGTTGTGGGTTTGCCGAGTGGAGAGAGAATTGTGGGAACCCTAGAGGCTAGAGATTTTCCAGTGTCTATAGGAGGGAGAGATTGGCCATCGAATCTTATTGTAGTTGACATCTACGGTGACGATTTAATTCTCGGAGACGATTGGCTCAACCGTTATGGAGCTATTCTGAATTACCGAGAGAGAGTCATTTCTATCATTGCTGATGACGGATCTGAACACTTATTCCGAGGATGGAGACCGGGAAGCTCGGGAAAATTGATCAAAGCAATGAAAGCCGTGAAATTACTGAAGCAGGGATGTCACGGACTTTGGTGCTATGCCATGAGGATAGAGGAAGGAGTAGAGCTCTCGTCTATTTCAGTTGTGAATGAGTTCTCAGATGTATTTCCTGACGAACTACCTGGGTTACCTCCGCAGAGAGAAGTGGAATTCACTATTGAATTAGAGCCTGGAGCAGCTCCTATTTCCAGAGCACCATACTGCATGGCGCCAACCGAGATGTATGAACTCAAGAAGCAACTGGAGGAATTGTTACAGAAGGGCTATATTCAACCTAGCATTTCTCCTTGGGGAGCGCCCGTTCTCTTTGTCCGGAAGAAAGACGGATCCCTCCGACTGTGTATTGATTACAGGGAGCTCAATAAGATGACGATCAGGAATAAGTACCCTATACCTCGGATCGACGACTTGTTTGATCAACTGCAAGGGGCAAGGGTATTCTCGAAGATTAACTTGCGATCAGGATACCACCAGTTGAGAATTAAGGAATCGGATATACCGAAATCTGCTTTCAGATCCCGGTACGGGCATTATGAATTCGTAGTGATGCCGTTTGGACTTACCAATGCCCCTGCGGTATTCATGCAATTGATGAATCGGGTATTCTTGGAATACTTGGATAAATTTGTGGTCGTCTTCATTGATGACATCTTGATATATTCGAAGGACGCAGATGAGCATTCCGAACATTTGCGTGTGGTTTTGAGCACCTTGAGGAAGGAACAGCTGTATGCAAAGCTTTCTAAATGCGAGTTCTGGCTTAGGGAAGTAACTTTCCTTGGGCATGTGATATCAGCTGACGGAGTTCAGGTGGACCCGAAGAAAGTCGAAGCAATCTTGGAATGGGAGGCTCCTATTAACGTGAAAGAAGTCCGGAGTTTCTTAGGACTTGCTGGATATTATCGCCGCTTTGTAGAATGATTTTCCAAAATTGCTCGTCCGCTCACTCAGTTGTTACAGAAAACTCAAAAGTTCACGTGGAATGAGAAATGTCAGGCTGGTTTTGATGAACTTAAGAAGAGACTAACGACAGCACCTATATTAGCATTACCAGATGGAACTGATGGGTTCATGGTGTACAGCGACGCTTCAAATCAGGGTCTGGAATGTATGTTGATGCAAAGAGATAAGGTGATTGCCTATTCTTCTCGGCAGTTGAAACCATACGAGGTTAATTACCCGACTCATGATCTGGAGTTAGCAGCTGTGGTCTTTGCATTGAAAATTTGGAGACATTATTTGTACGACACTCATTGTCAGATCTTTACCGATCATAAGAGCCTCAAGTACATTTTCAGTCAGAAAGAATTAAACATGAGGCAGAGAAGGTGGCTGGAATTGATCAAGGATTACGACTTGGAGATTCTCTATCATCCGGGGAAAGCAAACGTAGTAGCCGATGCATTGAGCCGTAAACCTGTTTCTCTTCGAGTGTTGGAAGCACTTACATCCCATACCAGTATTCAACGAGTACTGATCCAAGAGGGGATTGAAGTATGGGCACCAGGAATCCAAGGGCAACTTTATGTGATGGAACTGACTTCATCACTAGTCGAGGAGATCAAGTCTAAGCAGTTGAACGATTCTCTGATCCTTCGATTATGTGACGAAGTAAAGAAATGAAAAGCCCCCGGATTCGTGTTACAAGACGATGGAGTTCTGAGATTTCAGAGTCGACTTAGCGTTCCCGATGATGATGATCTGAGATGGACTATTCTGACGGAAGCTCACAGCGTGCCCTATTCTATTCACCCGGGAAGCAGTAAGATGTATAAGGATTTAAAGCAAAATTTCTGGTGGGGGAATATGAAGAAGGACGTAGCAGAGTACGTTTCAAAGTGTTTGACGTGTCAGCAGGTTAAGATTGAACATCAGCGACCTGCCGGAATGTTAAAACCGCTTCCGATCCCTGAATGGAAGTGGGAGGACATCTCGATGGATTTCATCACCAGTATGCCAAGGACTAGAACGGGAATGAACATGATTTGGGTTATAGTTGATCGACTAACCAAGTCGGCTCATTTCCTAGGGATTAAAGATACATGGGGACCCGAGAGATTGGCGCGAGTATTTATTGCGGAGATAGTCAGATTGCATGGGACGCCGAAGACCATTATTTCGGATCGAGATGGTCGCTTCGTGTCGCACTTCTGGAAAGCAGTTCACAGGGCTTTGGGGACTGAGCTCAACTTTAGCACGGCTTATCATCCCTAAACGGACGGTCAGTCCGAAAGGACCATACAAACGGTAGAAGACATGCTTAGAGCTTGTGCATTAGATTGGTCAACTGATTGGGAAGTTCAATTGCCCTTGATCGAGTTCACCTATAATAATAGTTGGCATGCTTCTATTAAGATGGCACCATTTGAAGCTTTGTATGGGAGAAGATGCCGATCACCCCTGTGTTGGGATGATTCTTCGGATTTGATCGGAACGGAACCAGAATTGATAATTCAGACTCAAGAGAAGATAGCTTTGATTCGAGAAAGACTATTGACTGCCCAGAGTCGACAAAAGTCTTACGCAGACGTACGTCGTCGTCCTCTAGAGTTCGACACTGGGGACCATGTGCTATTGAAGGTGTCTCCTACACGAGGGATTTTCCGTTTTGGGAGGAGAGGCAAGCTTAGTCCAAGATATATCGGACCATTCGAGATCCTCGAGAGGGTTGGAGATTTAGCATACAGGTTGGCCTTACCGCCATCGCTGAGTCACGTTCACAATGTGTTTCACGTATCCCAACTGCGGAAGTATGTACCAGACCCCAGTCACGTCATTGATTTCGACGAGATCGAGATAGCTAATGATGGCACCTTCGAAGAGAGACCAATCAAGATACTTGAGAGTCGGATCAAACAATTGAGGAATAAACCAATACACTTGGTCAAAATACAATGGTCACGACACGGAGTCGAAGAGGCCACTTGGGAAACGGAGGACCGTGTGAAGGCTAGATATCCAGAGTTGTTTTCATCTTAAGTTTCGGGACGAAACTTCTTTTTAGGGAGGAAGGATGTAATACCCGAGATTTCTGATATGTATTTGGAACTTGTGATATTGTAATTGTTGTACTTGATCTGAGTATTATTCTCCGTATTTCATAATCCGATGTTGTTGAGCGTATGATTTCATGTATGTGATTTAGAAATTGTAATTCTGCGCATGTAGCGCACGCTATCGGCTATGTGTAGCTTACGCTAACATGGACTCAATAGCGCACGCTACAAAGGAACATTAGCGCACGCTATGCGTGGTCAATTTGATTGAGACGTGCGGTAGGTGAGATCTGGCCGGGGACTCCTGTCGGATTGTGTCGGGATGAACCTGGACGGCTTTCGGGAAAAGCCACGTCAACGCCTTAGCGCACGCTACAGGCATGTGCATAGCGCGTGCTAAGCGTTGAGTACAGTTAAGTCAGTGAGCCGTTAGCGCACGCTACGAGCAGGGACTAGCGCGCGCTAATAGCCATTTTCAAACCGATTTGTGATCAGTAAACGGATATTACCTAGATTGTTATGCTTTACACATTGGAATCATACGTTTTGGAACGTAGGACGAACGGAACTTAGAATATTTTCTTGAAGATCGAAGATGAATTATGATGTTGAGATGATTATCCGTATATTTGTATCTCATAATCATAGAACTTCCACAAACCTTATTAGCATGATATGCTCGAGGATGACTGGTTTTATCACCATAGAATTTATGAGTTCATCACCATTCAATCCAGTTTTCTGTCTGTAGTAATCTGCCATGCAAGGTTAGCGCACGCTAACATACGTAAGTTAACGTGCGCTATCGGGGATAAGTTAACGCACGATACGTACGTAACGTACGTTATGATATCAGCCGAGTCAAACTGTCAGTCCGTGGCTAGCGTACGCTAGGCTTATACGATAGCGTACGCTAACAAGCAGGCTTAGCGCACGTTATGTAGAGTACGTAGCGTACGCTAAGTGGTTCAGGCAGATTGTTTATTTTGAGCTTTTGGCCGTAGACCGAATTGTTAGGCCATCGTTCGACTTGAGATGATTTGTATATCATTCCTTTTGTTAATGTTCGAGCTTACTACGTTGATCGAAGGAGGCGGCCTTCGAGTGTGTTGAGATCATTGAAGTATTTCGTTCTTGCCATCTTCGAGGCAAGTATCGTAATATATTAATATTGGTATTTTTAGCATGCGTGTGATTTTTCATGTTGTTGAACATGAGATTTATTTCGTTGAATTGTCATGATATTCGTTATCTAGTGTTTGTATGTTCATGTTGATGGACATAATGATTTGGCATATGTGTATGCATGAGTTGTGTTTGTGTACGTTGTACGATCTATGCTGAGGGCGCTGGATCGGATGTCCACCTCGTGTTGGTCTGACGGGATCATCTTGGGATCTAGGCTGAGGGCGCTGGATCATTGGATGGGTTATTTCCACCTCGTGTTGGTCCGACGGGATCATCTTGGGATCTATGCTGAGGGCGCTGGATCATTGGAATAACCATGCTGTGTTAATGGAATCTTGTGGATTCGCATTGTCGGATTCCGGTAGCGAAAGTCCGTGTGGTGTATCTTGTTATGTATTGTTGATGCATATTCGAATTGTTTAATATGATAATTGTACTAGCATCGTTTTGCTAACCCCTTCGGGGGTGGACATTTGTTTTGATGTTCAGGTAGCCGAGGAGCAGGGAAACAACCACAGTACCGACGTGACGACGAAGGGGTTCAGTGATGTTTGTTGTTGTTGGTGATTTGTTTTCTTGTTTTGATTCCAGTACTCGAGTACACGTGTCATATTAATATCATTTCGATATGGTTGTATTAATCACTCGTTGAACCAGTTGTACGGTTTGTAAACTTGCATTTCCGCAGTATTGATGTCTTATATTTACATTTCTTTTAAATCAGCCTTGTAAGTCCTTACTTAAAGGGCTTACGGCGCTGTAATTATTCCGAATATCTCGGGGTGTTACATGATATTGGTGTGTGTTGGTGTATTGAGACTTCGTATGGGAGTCGTGTGCTAGTATCACGGGAGATCATCGGCTTCACGCACTTGTAAGTATATTGATTTGGTTATTTCGCTTGTGGCGACGCTTGATTGTTTTTGTGATGAGTTGGGAATTTTGGATTGATCTGTTATTGGTGACAGGTTGCAAGTTTCGAGGACGAAACTTATTTTAATGGGAGTAGTATGTAATACCCGAATTTTCAGTATAAATTTTTCGCGTTATTTTATCTGAGATATATTGTATAGCTTGGTGTCTATACAGCAGGGATAAAATAATTGAGAACTAAGACAGCTGTATTGGTATAATTGTCGTAGTTGGTCGACAATTACATTGAGGATATCGTGTATCAGATTGTTTTAATTGTGATATTGGGTATATCATATGAGAGTATTATTAGAATGAATATATGTATTCAGTATGTGAGTGTACGTATCCAGTATGTCGAGATGGACGAGAAGAGTTGGAAATGGCTAAGTATAGCCCGATTAGCGCGCGCTAATGTTCAAGTATAGCGCACGCTAGAGGCAGAGTGTAGCACACGCTAGTGCAGATCAGACCAGAGGGAATCTGCGTGTGGACCCGGCTGCTTTCGGCGCATGTTCCGATAGGGTCAACGGTTGTTTGTCCTGAAGGATTAGCGCACGCTAAAGCATAAGGCTTAGCGCACGCTAATTGTAGATCAGTCAAAGGGGAATCTTATCCTTTTCAGATGCTTTTGGCATGTGGGTCACGAGCATCTTCGTGGTAGGTGTAGACTGTAGAAAGTCAACTGATATTAGCGCACGCTAAATGCAAGGACTTACGTACACTAGACATAATGGTTACGTACATTAATGCATGGATATTACGTACGTAAGTTGATGTATGAAGCAAGACAGTAGCCTCTGGGCTGCGATAACGCACACGAACAAAGTCACTTAGCGCACGCTAAGGCTGTTGCGTACGCTAAACATGAGATGTTAGCGCACGCTAGTAATGTATTCTATATAAGGGGATAGACGGGTATTATGAAGCATTTCGTCCATTTCTTTCCTGTCACTTGATAGAGAGAGAGCTTTGGGAGGTACTTGAGGTCCAGAAAAACTCCGAGATGATGATCTTTATCAAGATTAAGATAGAAAGCATGGATTAAAGCCTTGTTCTTCACGTTACTCACGATTCTTGGAATGAAGTTCAAGTGTTCTTCTTCTTGGTTCGTCTAATCCAGGTAATTTTCATATCCCTTTGATAGTAGTTCGTTTTTAAGGACGATTACTTATGAGAGAACATGTTGGATAATCATGTGGTGATTTTTATGAGACCTAATGGGATTATGATAAAAGTTTTCGGATGTTATTTAAGATTCTTCATGTTTATGGTGATTCATTTAACTTTATGAGGTTGAATTCTGGATTTAGTATGATATGATCCTTGTGATAGTTATGGTGTTTTTATCTTCAAGAGATATGAAGATTTATGTCTCCCTTGATTTCGGATTTTGATGTTAAGATGATATAAGGATATATAATGGTTTTGATTATAAATATGGATAAGATGATTAAAACCAATATTATGTTGATTTTAGTTTCGTATGTTCTTGATAAGATGTGGATCATGGTGATGAGATTGAATTTGGAAAAAGTTATTGCTAATCTTGGAGTATGATTTCCTTTTCATTCGGATTCGTAGTCGCAAGGTGTTAGTCGATGCTTGGAATGCATGCCACTATACAGCATTAGCGCACGCTAAGCTTACTGGCTAGCGCACGCTAACGGGAGCAACTTAGCGCACGCTACGTTATGCGTTTGACGTACGCTAAGTAGGCAGATAGTGCAGTATTTTTGTGTTGTGATTATGAATTCGTGATGGTTTGGTATGGTTTGTTCAGATTGCGTTTATTCGAGGTTTTTGTTGAACTGTGAGTTTGATTGGTTGGTTATGTCGGTTGTTGATTATTATCGGATGTGTTGTCATTTGATTATTGCATTAGGTTACGATAATTGATTGTGGATTACGACCGTTGTGTTGCGGTTAAGGCTGAGAAGTTCGTAGTTTGGTTTTGATCGGGGCTTAGGAGCTCGTAGACAAAGGCAATGGGTTCGGTAACAGCTTCGTGGTATCGGTATCGAGGCAAGTTTATACTTGTTCAGTTTATAATATTTGATGAATGGTTTGGTTTTCATTTACTTTATAATTCGTATAGCAATGTTGTTAGAAATGTAAGTTGCTGGGATAATGGTGTGTATATCGTGCTCTGGTTGTATTAAATCATAAGGTATATGCTTTTATTGTGTTCAAGGAAGACGTGAGTTATCTTTGGTCAAGGATATAGAATATCGGATATCGAGGATAGTTATCGTGATGACATAAGTATCGGGATAAAGGTTTATTGGTATTGAATGGATGGTACCGTATTTAAGATTATTCGTATAACTATGTATTCGTTCAGGGATGTTGTTCGTGGAAAGGATGTTGTCTTCGGATTTGAGGTAATTTATGTATTGTTCAGTTATGAGATAATTATTATGTTGAGTTGTTGTATATGTTGTACGTTGAGGCTTCGTATATTGAGATTCGTATTGGTTGTTCATTGAGGGATGTTGATCCCAGGACTATTGTTGGTATTAATGGTTGTGTTGATCGTCTCATTGAGGGATGTTGATCCTAGAACTGTTGTCTGAGGTTGTTGGTCGTGTAGATTATCCTTTGGGGTTTGTGATGCCAGGATTGTTGTTTTGAATATTGATTAGCCGTGTCGATTTTTCTTTGTCAGTTTGTCATTGTTCACTTCAGTGAGTCTTTTGATCCTTATTGGATATGTAATTCTTTGAGTTTCGTTGTCATGTTGCATCGTGACATATCTGGAGTCATATCTGCATGCCGATTGGTTATTGTGTAGGATTTTTAGCCGGGCACATGATGGTTATGGGTGGATGTTTCCGCATTAAACCGTGCACACGAGACGTAGTTCGTGAGGCTAATTAGGTACATGTCCCACGTATATCCTGGATTTCGTATACGGGGTGGACATGTGCACGGACACATTTCCGGATCGGGCGTACTGTGACGTCCATCTTTTGAGCCAAATTGTTGGGTCGTTCATAGTCCATGTATGATTGGATATGTTCGACGGTTTGTGACTGGTTGTTCATACGCCCGAGGGGTATGTTCGACAGTCAGAGTTATTTCTTTGATATCCATTATTGTTGATAATTTGGAGTCTACCTTGTTGAGGGTATTCTCGGTTATTGTTGGTCCTTTGTTGATCATTTAGAGTTTACCTTGTTGAGGGTATTCTCAGTTAATATTGATCTTTGTTGATCGTGTTTGGAGTTTACCACGTCGAGGGTATTCTCGGTTATTGTTGATCCTTTGTTGATCGTGTTGGGAGTTACCATGTTGAGGGTACTCTCGGTTATCGTTGATCCTTTGTTGGTCATATTGGAGTTATCATGTCGATGATATTCTTAGTGATGTATTGTTTGATCATTGTTATTGATCGTATGAGCATTCGGACTATACGTCGATGTTCGGGATTTGTTATCATTATCATGTGGTAGTTGATCTACAGATATGTTGTGTATTATTAGTTTATATATGTTGAGATTTGATTGTGTATTCCGACGGACAGGATTTGACACAGATTGGATTATATCCGCACTTATGAGTTATGATGATGTTTTGAGGATTATCAGTATTTTTGGAATACAGTAGAGATGATTGTTGTTGAATTCATTTCGTCATTTGAGAATACGAAATGTGGAATATGTCAAGGATTGATTTAGTATGAATTGTTATGAATTGGTAAGGTTATAACGGTAAGATTACATTAGTAGTATTCTTACTTCGTTATTACATTGGTATGTAATTATTTTTGATGATGTGATCGATATCATTGTTGAGTATTGTGGCTGACCCCTTCGTGGGCTTTATTTTTAGGTACTCGGAGATCGAGCTCGTAGCGGTCGTGAAGGGGTGAGCTTCCCGGGTGATACTGGCTGTGGCATTTATTTGAGTATTCAGTATTCTATTCTGGTTGTTTTATTCCGCTGCAGAGGTATATTTTGATCTGTGTTTTTATCCGCTATGTGTATTTTAAAATGGCTTTTCGATATCTTTACCAACTCATGTGTATTTTAAAATGGCCTTTTGGCATTTTGCGAACTTGATTTATTTCGTCAAACCCTTTTTCCTAACTATTTTATCGGTACGTTTAAGGGGTGGCTTAACGTGCACTTTGAACTGTCGAGATTTGGCATTTCGCCTTGTATTTTCAAATGGTATTTTATGACGGTATTTGAGCACTATGCTTTTGAAAATATTTGAGTATCTAAAATATTACCGTCATCGGTCTTTTGGCATTTTTAAACATTTTTGAGATGGTTTTTAGCCTGGTGGGTTCCGGCACGGGACCCACGGTGCTGTAATATCCCGGTTGGTTTTGGGGGTGTTACAATTGAGAGTTTTGGAGTGTAGAAAGATGGAAAGAACAAATTTTGATTGGAAATAAATACAGAAATTGACTACTTACCCAGGTAGAGGTTAACCATAAATTGTCTTGGTTGAACTATAATAATCCAGAAATTTTGCATCTGCTAGGACATACTGTATTATGTTCCTGAATCAGTTTTTGGGATATGAAAGTGAAACAATCTAATTATAATGACACCAGTGGTTTATGTCATGGATTTACAGATTTTGCATATCAAATATGCTGTAGAATATACAAATCGTGTGCAAGACCTTTATGTTTGTTTATATTCTGTAACAGGAATTACATGATTTGCATTGGTCAAACATTTTTTTTCAGGTTTTATCCACACCATTATGCACCATTTGCTTCTGATCTTAAGGACCTTGGAGAGCTAGATATCATTTTTGAATTAGGTTGACCATTCAAGCCATTTAATCAGCTGATGGGAGTGTTTCCCGCTGCAAGGTTTGATCCTCTTGCATGTGTTATTTCTCTCAACTTTCTTTCCATATTATAAGTCTCTAATTCGTCATTTAAACGACATGTTTGGCCATATGGGAGGGTTAGATTTGATGGGCCAAAATCGGTTCGATCAAAGATGACTACTTTGTTGTTGTGAAGGAGTTGCATGTGCATGGCTGATATGCCTATTGATTTTTGTTTTGATGTATAATTGGATTTATAATCTTGATGTAAATGGTTTTATGGAATATAAGATTTTCGTGATCATTGTGTTATGTGATAATGTTTATATATTTTGGATTTGTATATAATCTTTGGGTAAATGGTTTTATGGAAGTGTTGATTAGCTTTATTGATTACTTGGGATCCTGGGAAGCCTCCTTGAGGCTAGCCGTATGACCATTTGATGTCATGTTCATTTCATTATATATCTTAGCACTTTAATTCTACTTTCTGATCATGTCAAGAAAGCAGTGCCATCTTCATGGGAACCTACGTTATTGAAAAAGTAAGAATCGTATAGTTGATACCCATATGTATCCACAATTAGATCATACTTTATGTTGCATCTTAGCTTATAACTGATGTTGCTAAAGATATCTTGATGGATTGCGTTCGGGAATATTGGCGTTCCTTATATCTTAGGAGGGGTACATTTACTGTTCAAATTTTGTTTTTGATCCCCAACAATAATGGTACGCCCGTGATGAATGTATGCATGAGCCGAATTGTGTGGCTTTGAAATTATAGCATGCATGAGATACTTGAGTTGCTTATAAGATCCCCATTTGATGACAGAGACTCTCCAATTACCTAAAGGCACAACGATCTCAGTCATGAAACTTATTTTGAATAGAAACAACATATAAATTCAAGGTACACATGTGCCACTATAACTGAGCTAAAGCTGTATACTCAAGATTAAGTGAGAGTGGTTTACATCACTTATTAAGTAGTCAATGAATCTCTAAAGGTTTTTTAGTTCATTTGATCTGATCTATACAAACTTTAAAACTAAATACTAATAAATAATATCTGGTTTCATTCTATTAAATATATGCTAGAAGTTATTTGGTTTCATTCAACTGCAAATAGCCCACTAAATTAATATAGACTAATACAAGAGTCAAGCAAATAATTGTAAGTGTGCACTAAGTTCATATGAAGTATTTCGGACAGATGGAATGATAAGCACATCAACTTTTCTTACCTTAAGTGTGCATGCCATGGTACCAAAAGTTATGTGAACAACGTGACAATTTAGTAATTCATTGAAGAACAAAATCCGTGCATCTCCCAAAAGGCTGAGTTTTAGACATAAACAAAATTAGTTCAAATTTTTTTCGAGACAAGCAAAAAATGTTCAAATTATCGAAAAACAAGAACGGTGCATCACACATTACGCAATGAAATATTAGATACAATCTGTGTGCATCGCATGAGTCTGAATGACTCGTTGTCTTTATTTTTGTGCAAATGCCTTAATTTTTATTTTCAATTTTTTGTAGTTGGTGTACCTCAAAATGAGTTCTTGACGTAGGCAAAATCTGGAAGAATTCAAGAGGTACACTTTTTGATTCAATCATGTGCATAAGCGTTTTGTATATTACACGAGTTTGGGTTAATTAATGCGGGTAAGAATGTTGATTTGAGGTTTAGTTCAACGAGGCATTATTCAATCCGTGCGATCCACTTTGGTTGGATATTTACGTATTTTGTACATAATGTTGGGGCAGAAGATTGAATGTGCAGATGGCAAAATTTAAATGTCTTTTAGTGAAGTTTATATGTTTTTTTTATTGTTATTGTCCTTTTATTTTAGTCTATGTAATTAGTTATATGAAATGAGGCTTTACTAACTCGTATGTTGCTCCGGGTTTGTTTTTGGTTTATTCAACTCGTGCGATGCACCGATTGTATCTAAGATTTCATAACTAAAATTTAACCATCTTGTAATTTATACTATCATTTAAAAGTTTATTTTAATCACCTTGTGTATTAGAAGGTGCATTTACATTGGGATGTTTATCATAACTTTTGTATTTAAATTAGTTTATTTACATTAAAAGTTATAATTAAAATAGTTTCTTCATATATTTACAATTAAAAATTACAATTAAATTCCCTTTCCACATTAAATTAAGGGGACAAGTATTATATAGTATAGATGTCTATAATACTGAAAAGTTATCTGATTTGCCAATTTTATTGATTTTAGGCATTTAAAACAACAATCTCGCAACATAATACACTACTTTTGTGGTTCAATCCTTACAATAGTATTTTATATGATATCCCGTCAAGCCGTTAGGGCTTTGACTGTTATTTTTTTTCCTTTAATCAGTACATGGAATTTCGCTTCAGACAAGGGTTTTTCCTCATTGTCTGATACTCCCAAACCCCATTGTCTGTTACACGTCTCAGATAACAGTACAAAATCTGTTGTGTGAAAGATTGAGAGACAACGACTTCATCTCTATACAATGTTGTGTAATAGCGAGAAACAACTACACTCCATTTAGAAACCATTGTTGTTTGGGATGCTACACAGTAGTTTTAGAACAATACACACTTGTCAGAATGGAAATTACACAATATTTTTGTAGAATTTGTCCATTGTTTGTCTGTTTATAACTCAAGTGTTGTTCATTTAAAACATGTTGTTAGAATTTATCAAACACAATTATTTTTTATTTTGAATATGTTGTTAAGATTTCATAAACACAATGGTTTCTTAAAACTATAGCATTGTTTGAGGGTTAAGCGCACAAACCTTTGTTGAAGTTGCACCATTGTTGGAGTGTTAAGGCCCTAACGGTTATGTTTTTCAAAACAGTTGTTAGATGTACTAAGCACAATTATTTATTTCTTACAAAATGTTGTTTATATTTTCTATAAACAACGGTTTTATAATTGAAACATCTATTTTTACTTGTTTTCATACAATGATTTGTTAGAATGTTGTTGTTGTAACACCCCCGATATATTCAGGAATATTACAGCGCCGTAAATCCTTTACATAAGGATTTACAAGGCTGAAGAATTGAACAGACCTTAACAGGTACAAATAAATGGAAGTAACTGAATTAAGATACGATAGTTATGACAATACTGAAAATACAAATATTCAACAGAAACTTATTAATACATCACCAAATTCAAATTCATCATAAACGACTACGTACTCGAGTACTTATTGAAATAACCAACAAACAACAGTCAAATACACCCGGCCGGAACATCACTCTGCACCCTCGTCGTCATGCAGCTCCAGTGGTTGTTTTCCCGCTCTCCTGGATCCTGAACATAAACAAAATGTTCACCCCCGAAGGGGTTAACACAACAATGCTAGTACAAGTACCACAACATATTATTCATATCTCACGAAGAATAATAACGTAAACGACAAAAATACCAATGAGTCTTCTCCTACGAGAAACTCATAAATGACATATACAACTGATAATCACAACATGATATCATAACATACACATGGTAATTCCGTCGATCCAGCGTTCACTGCCTAGAACCCACGATGATCCCGTCAGACCAACCCGTGGTGGAAAAACCCGTCCGATGATCCAGCGCACGCTAGCATAGATCCCCGATGATCCCGTCGGACCAACGCGAGGTGGACATACAACAACGACATACATGCACGACAATATGTATAACATCAATACACAAAACAAATAAGGTACTTGCCTCGATTCGAAGACAAGAACAATACTTCCACGAAAACGAACACTCGAAGGTCGTCCCCCTCAATCAATCACGTAATAAGCTCAAACCTTAACAAAAGAAATAATATAGGATTTATCTCACATCGTACGAATGTCTAACAATTCGATTTACGGCCAAAAGCTCATAAAATGTAATCTGCCTGAACTTCTTAGTGCACACTAAGTACTTTGTGTAGCGTGCGTTAAGTCTGCTCGATAGCGCACGCAAATAACAAAGCATAGCGTACGCTAACTATGCATGGTCAGTACCTCACCGATCAGCCGACTGAATCGTCTGATGGCCTAACGTACTTTAAGTACCAAACGTAGCGTACGTTAACTCATGCTCGATAGCGCACGTTAATCTACATAGCTTAGCGTGCGCTAACTGTGCATGGCAGTTTACTACTGGGCAGTAGACGGACCTCAACATGATCAAACCAAATGAAATCCTCAGTGTTAATTCATGTTACCTCCATGAATATCATGTTCATACGGCTATGAATGATCTTACGGATAATAACAACTTTGGATTCAAGAATAAGTATACTATTATGAAACCATAATCCATTTCAAATACAATTCTTCATGCGATAATTCAGAAGGCTTAACGGTTGATATCAACACCTTTATATCAATGAAAACTATCACTCTAAAGTTTGAATAATGTTCCATCTTTACAAAATAAATCCTTCCATGATCAACCCTATAGATTTGTCTAACAATAATGATGTAAAAGTCAAGTCCATGATTGTTATGAAAACACCTACTAGATTCGGATTACCAATGATAGAAGCTTCCTCTACTTGTTCAATGTAATAAGATTCGAATCATGATGTTCATAATCAAGGTACTTAAGTCCTATTCATCTCAATATTCCAAACATGATGTACTTTGGATAATTCATCCACGAAGATCAATATTTGCTAACATGATCATCTTATTCTCCATAACACGAATCTAGAGTTTGAAGAAAGAATCAACATACCTTAATATGACGAAATCACTGAACCACAAGGTAGAATCTGACTCTGGTTGGTTATGTGCCACTCCAAGGTGTTACTTCTCTTCAATGATCACTCACAAGTGATAACCAATATACAAGGATCAATATGATGTGTTCTAAGTGTGTTAGAAGGATTATTATAGCTCTCTGGCCTCTCAAGAATGAAGAATGGACGAAGGAAATGTAAGCCAAAATGGGTTGTTGTCTCATTTATAATATTCTGCACTTTAGCTAATTAGCGCACGCTAGCATACAATACTTAGCACACGCTAATAAGCGTTGACTCCAAATCTGTCCAGGTTCGTCCGCGGGAATTTTATCCGGACCCATGTCCCAGCTGGCGCATGTGCTAGCCGCCTACCTCAATAATTCAGTGTCAAGCGCACGCAACTTCTACATACGTAGCGTGCGCTAGTGATAGCCGATAACGCACGTTAAGCTACATTCTTAGCGTGCGCTATCACGAGTTTGTATGAGAAAATTTTGCATGTGGTTATACTTAAGTACAAGGATGCCAATGCAAGAAATATCATACTCCAATAATCAAAACCACAAATCCGAATAATACAGGGTTTGAATACAGATGAAATACACAGTAATAAATCCGGATATTACATACTCTCCTACTAAAAAGGAGTTTCGTCCCGAAACTCAAGATGAAAATAACTCGAGATATCTGGACTTCATACCAGATTCCGTTTCCCATGTGGCTTCTTCCATTCCGTGACGTGACCATTGAACTTTGACCAAAATGATTGGTTTGTTCCTTAACTGCTTAACTTGACTCTTGAGTATCTTGACCGGTCTTTCTTCAAACGTCCCATCCTGCGCGACTCCGATCTCGCCGAAATCAACGATATGACTGGAATCTGGTATATAGCTCTGTAACTGGGATACATGGAACACGTTATGAACATGGCACAATGACGGCGGCAATGCTAATCTGTATGCCAACTCTCCAACTCTCTCAAGGATCTCAAATGGTCCGATATATCTCGGACTCAGCTTTCCTTTCCTTCCGAAACGAAATATTGCCCGAGTAGGAGAAACCTTCAAAAGTACGTGGTCTCCAGTACTGAACTCCAATGGGCGACGACGTACGTCTGCGTAATATTTCTGGCGACTCTGGGCGGTCAACAGCCTTTCACGAATCAAGGCTATCTTTTCTCGAGTCTGCACGATCAACTCTGGTTCTGTTCCGATCAAGTCTGATGAATCATCCCAACATAGGGGCGATCTGCATCTCCTCCCGTATAATGCCTCGAATGGTTCCATCTTAATGGAAGCATGCCAACTATTGTTGTAGGTAAATTCAATCAATGGTAGATGAACTTCCCAATCGTTTGATCAATCTAAGGCACAAGCCCTCAGCATCAACCGTTTGAATGGTCCTCTCGGATTGTCCATCAGTCTGCGGGTGATAAGCTGGACTGAAGTTCAATTCGGTCCCCAAGGCCTTATGAACTGCTTTCCAAAAGTGAGACACAAAACGGTCGTCTCGATCAGAAATAATATTCTTCGGCGTACCATGCAATCGAGCTATCTCCGAAATAAATACTCGTGCCAACCTCTCTGGTCCGCACGTGTCCTTAATGCCTAGAAAATGAGCTGATTTGGTTAAACGATCAACTATCACCCAAATCATACTCATTCCTGTCTTGGTTCTCGGCATACTGGTGATAAAGTCCATCGATATGTCCTCCCACTTCCATTCAGGAATTGGGAGCGGCTTCAACATTTCGGCAGGCCGTTGATGCTCGATCTTAACCTGCTGACAAGTCAAGCATTTCAAAACATAGTCCGCTACATCTTTCTTCATGTTGCCCCACCAGAAATTCTGCTTCAAGTCCTTATACATTTTACTGGTGCCCGGGTGGATAGAATAGGGCGAACTGTGAGCTTCCTTCATAATCGTCTGTTTCAGAACATTGACATCGGGAACACAGAGTCGGTTCTGGAATCTCAAAACTCCATCATCATGAATTAGGAATCCGGGGGCCTTCCCCTTGATCACTTCATCACGTAACCGAATCATTAGAGGATCATCTGCCTGTCTAGATTTGATTTCTTCGGTTAGTGATGAAGTTATTTCCATCACGCACAGTTGTCCTTGGACTCTTTGTAACCACACTTCAATTCCTTCTCGAATCATCTCTCGTTGAAGGCTAAGTTGGGAGGTCAGCGTCTCCAGCATCTGAATAGAAATAGGCTTGCGGCTGAGTGCATCGGCCACTACATTCGCTTTGCCTAGATGATACAAAATCTCCAAGTCATAGTCTTTAATCAGTTCTAACCATCTTCTTTGCCGCATGTTCAACTCTTTCTGACTGAAGATGTACTTGAGACTCTTGTGATCCGTAAACATCTGACAGTGAGTCCCGTACAGATAATGCCTCTAGATTTTCAAAGCAAAAATTACTGCTGCTAGCTCTAAATCATGTGTTGGGTAATTCACTTCATAAGGTTTCAGCTGTCGTGAAGCAAAAGCGATCACCTTGTCATTCTGCATCAATACGCATCCGAGTCCTTAGTTCGAAGCATCACTGTAAACTATGAATCCTCTAGTCCCCTGTGGAAGTGATAAAATTGGTGCTGTCGTCAATCTCCTCTTCAATTCATCAAAACTAGTATGACACGACTCGTTCCACTCAAACTTTTGAGTTTTCTGCAGGAGTCGATTAAGTGGGAGGGAGATTTTGGAAAACCCTTCCACGAACCGACGATAATACCCAGCAAGTCCTAAGAAACTTCGGACTTCTTTCACGTTCTTTGGAGGCTTCCAATCCAAAACCGCTTCGATCTTCTGAGGATCTACTCGGACTCCTTTACCTGATACCACATGGCCGAGGAACATTACTTCCTTTAGCCAGAATTCACACTTAGAGAGTTTGGCGTACAGTTGCTCGCTTCTCAAAAGTTCTAATACAATCCGCAAATGCTGCGCATGTTCTTCCGAGCTCTTAGAATACACCAGAATCTCATCAATGAACACGACCACAAATTTATCAAAATATTCGATGAACACTCGGTTCATCAACTGCATGAATACAGCAGGTGCATTAGTGAGACCAAACGGCATCACTACAAACTCATAGTGTCCGTAGCGAGTTCTGAATGCTGACTTTGGAACATCAGATTCCTTAATCCTCAGCTTATGGTATCCTGATCTCAGATCGATTTTAGAAAATACTGTTTCTCTTTTCAACTGGTCAAATAAATAATCAATCCGTGGAAACGGATATTTATTCTTAATCATCATCTTGTTCAGTTCTCGATAATCGATACACAATCGAAGCGATCCATCCTTCTTTCGGACAAAAAGAACTGGCGCTCCCCAGGGCGATACGCTTGGCTCGATATAGCCTTTGTCCAGTAATTCCTCCAGCTGCTTTTTCAGTTCATACATCTCAGTAGGTGCCATACGATACGGCGCCTTAGAAATTAGTGTAGCCCCGGGTTCCAGCTCAATAGTAAATTCTACATCCCTTCGTGGAGGTAGTCCAGGTAACTTTCCAGGAAATACATCTGGAAATTCATTCACAATAGGAATGGATGAAAGTTCCACAATTTCGTCTTATTTCTTCATTGCATAGCACCAGTATCCGGTACAGCCCTGTTTCAACAATTTGACAGCTTTCATCGCCTTGATCAATTTTCCTAAGCTTCCCGGTTTCCATCCCTCAAACAAAATTTCGGAACCATCGTCAGCGATCAGCGAGATATTCCTCCTTCGGTAGTTTACAATTGCTCCATATCGATTAAGCTAATCGTCTCCGAGTATCAGGTCCTCTCCTTGCATTTCTATTACAATCAAATTTGAGAGCCACTCTCTGCCTCCAAATGATACAGGGAAATTTATAGTTTATAAGTTCCCGACAATCCTCTCTCCACTCGGTAAACCAACAACATAGAAAACTGGAAATATTCAAACGATTTACACAAGACAAAGATATAAAAGAATGCGTAGCTCCTGTATCGAATAAAACGCTAGCCCGGTGGAAAGGATGCGGGCGATGCACGATGCGGCAAAGACATCACGATCGTCTGTCCTCCTCATCTCGTACAGATGTGGGGGAGCAGATCCGGCACTCGATGTCCCCTTTCGGTCCCATTGCCCTCTGCCTCGTCCGCGGCCAAAATTTTGAGGCATCTGAACACTTTGCTGCGTCTGTTGGATACTGGCTTCCTTCTGTACCGGCTGTGGGGTACGGGCTCTAAAAGACTTTGCAGCCTCTTCACAGAACACTGCCCGATGTCCCTCTCGTACACAATCAAAACAAGTCACGGCAGGTAGGGGCAATTCCGTCGATAGTGCCCCGTCTGGGCGCAGTTAAAGCATTTCCTGATAACATCAGTAATAGTTGATGTCGCTCTGAAGTTCTTTCCGCTCCTAACTGGGTGCGGAGGTTTCTTGAAAGAGTGAAAGGATGACTGGGCCTTACGGGCCCACTGTTCTTGTGCTCTGTAAAAGTACCAGAGACTTTCTGTTTCTTGGATTCCGAAAATTTCTCCATAGCTGCTTCCTTGATCTCATACGCCAACGCCTTATCCTGGTATTGACGGAGTGTGGTACATTCAAAACCGGACATGTACCTCTGGATTTCTGGTTTCATCCTCATATCGAAATGGATCATCATCTCTGCATCTGTTCTGACCAGATGTCGAACAAATGCCAGCTGTTGGTTAAACGTCTTAATTGCCTGCGATACCAGAACATTTGAAGGCTGAGTGGAGAAAAACTCCCGAACCTTGGCTTCCCTCATAGGACGAGGGCAGTACTGAGCTTCCATCATCAATTTAAACTCTGTCCAATCAGCATCATGGTCTACAGGCCGGATGGCTTCCCACCATTCGGACGCTTCCCCTATCAGAAAGTATTGAGCGATAGAGGCTCTCCGGTCGTCTGGGCAGTTAATTCCGGCAAAGATTTTCTCCAGTTCCTTCAACCAATGGTCCCAGGTGGGAGTCTCAGAAATGCCGTCGAATTTAGGTGGTTGCATCTTCGCCACCTCTTGCAGCCACCGGTCACCTCGATTTCCCATGTCCGGGATCCTTTGCTGTCTTTCTCCCTGCTGTAGTCCCACCGCCACTTGCATTCGGTCCACGACCTGGGCGAACTGAGTTATCTGGTTCACCACCTGACGAAGAATTTCTGGTACAGCAGGTTCCGGTTCGTTATTGATAGATCTCTGTGGCTCGTCTGAGCTATGACTGGCCTGATTAGAAGGCGACGCTTCCTTTTCAGCATTCCTTCATCCGCATCCGCGACCGCGACCACGTCCGCCTCTCAACATACTGTAAGCATAAATACTCAATATACAAGAATCAATATCGTTCGAATGCTCAAGTACAAGGAAATATAACATGCAAAGGACGAGATAGAGTTTAGGAACTTACAACCACCGCCCGCACTAAGACGTAGGCAGTACAGTGATGTTATTCGCGGCCGGTTACTTCAAAAGACATAAATGACCCCTATTTTAACCCAACTGCCAAGATATCCATAATCTTAGCTGCGATACCATATTTTGTAACACCCCCGATATATTCAGGAATATTACAGTGCCGTAAATCCTTTACATAAGGATTTACAAGGCTGAAGAATTGAACAGACCTTAACAGGTACAAATAAATGGAAGTAACTGAATTAAGATACGATAGTTATGACAATACTGAAAATACAAATATTCAACAGAAACTTATTAATACATTACCAAATTCAAATTCATCATAAACGACTACGTACTCGAGTACTTATTGAAATAACCAACAAACAACAGTCAAATACACCCGGCCGGAACATCACTCTGCACCCTCGTCGTCATGCAGCTCCAGTGGTTGTTTTCCCGCTCTCCTGGATCCTGAACATAAACAAAATGTTCACCCCCGAAGGGGTTAACACAACAATGCTAGTACAAGTACCACAACATATTATTCATATCTCACGAAGAATAATAACGTAAATGACAAAAATACCAACGAGTCTTCTCCTACGAGAAACTCATAAATGACATACACAACTGATAATCACAACATGATATCATAACATACACATGGTAATTCCGTCGATCCAGCGTTCACTGCATAGAACCCACAATGATCCCGTCAGACCAACCCGTGGTGGAAAAACCCATCCGATGATCCAGCGCACGCTAGCATAGATCCCCCGATGATCCCGTCGGACCAACGCGAGGTGGACATACAACAACGACATACATGCACGACAATATGTATAACATCAATACACAAAACAAATAAAGTACTTGCCTCGATTCGAAGATAAGAACAATACTTCCACGAAAACGAACACTCGAAGGTCGTCCCCCTCAATCAATCACGTAACAAGCTCAAAACTTAACAAAAGAAATAATATAGGATTTATCTCACATCGTACGAATGTCTAACAATTCGATTTACGGCCAAAAGCTCATAAAATGTAATCTGCCTGAACTTCTTAGCGCACGCTAAGTACTCTGTGTAGCATGCGTTAAGTCTGCTCGATAGCGCACGCAAACAACAAAGCCTAGCGTACCCTAAATATGCATGGTCAGTACCTCACTGATCAGCCGACTGACTCGTCTGATGGCCTAACGTACGTTAAGTACCAAACATAGCGTACGTTAACTCATGCTCGATAGCGCACGTTAATCTACATAGCTTAGCATGCGCTAACTGTACATGGCAGTTTACTACTGGGCAGTAGACGGACCTCAACATGATCAAACCAAATGAAATCCTCAGTGTTAATTCATGTTACCTCCATGAATATCATGTTCATACGGCTATGAATGATCTTACGGATAATAACAACTTCATATTCAAGAATAAGTATACTATTATGAAAGCATAATCCATTTCAAACACAATTCTTCATGCGATAATTCGGAAGGCTTAACGGTTGATATCAACACCTTTATATCAATGAAAAATATCACTCTGAAGTTTGAATAATGTTCCATCTTTACAAAATAAATCCTTCCATGATCAACCCTATAGATTCGTCTAACAATAATGATGTAAAAGTCAAGTCCATGATTGTTATGAAAACACCTACTAGATTCGGATTACCAATGATATAAGCTTCCTCTACTTGTTCAATGTAATAAGATTCGAATCATGATGTTCATAATCAAGGTACTTAAGGCTAGGGCTGGGGGCGGGGCGGGTTGGGGCGGTGCGAAGGTAAAACCGCATCCGCCCCGCAATTTTTGTGCGGTGCGGGTTTTTGCGGGGCGGGGCATTTTTGATATTGAAAACCGCACAAAATCATAGTTTTGCGGGGCGGGGCGGGGCAAATACAATATTTATATAAATATCTAAGTGTTTTCCCTTGTTATATGCGGGGGCGGTTTTGCGGGCGGTTGGGAAAAAAATAAAACCGCATTCGCCCCGCAATTTTGGTGCGGTGCGGGTTTTGTGCGGGGCGGGGCGAAATCAACATTTGAAACCGCCCCGCCTCGCTATTTTGCGGTGCGGTGCGGGGCGGGCGGGGCGGTTTGTTTTGCCCAGCCCTACTTAAGGCCTATTCATCTCAATATTCCAAACATGATGTACTTTGGATAATTCATCCACGAAGATCAATATTTGCTAACATGATCATCTTATTCTCCATAACACGAATCTAGAGTTTGAAGATAGAATCAACATACCTTAATATGATGAAATCACTGAACCACAAGGTAGAATCCGACTCCGGTTGGTTATGTGCCTTTCCAAGGTGTTACTTCTCTTCAATGATCACTCACAAGTGATAACCAATATACAAGGGTCAATATGATGTGTTCTAAGTGTGTTAGAAGGATTATTATAGCTCTCTGGCCTCTCAAGAATTAAGAATGGATGAAGGAAATGTAAGCCAAAATGGGTTGTTGTCTCATTTATAATATTCTGCACTTTAGCTAATTAGCGCATGCTAGCATACAATACTTAGCGCACGCTAATAAGCGTTGACTCCAAATATGTCCAGGTTCGTCCGCGGGAATCTTATCCGGACCCATGTCCCGGATGGTGCATGTGCTAGCCGCCTACCTCAATAATTCAGTGTCTAGCGCACGCAACTTCTACATACGTAGCGTGCGCTAGTAATAGCCGATAGCGCGCGTTAAGCTACATTCTTAGCGTGCGCTATCACGAGTTTGTATGAGAAAATTTTGCATGTTGTTATACTTAAGTACAAGGATGCCAATGCAAGAAATATCATACTCCAATAATCAAAACCACAAATTCGAATAATACAGGGTTTGAATACAGATGAAATACACAGTAGTAAATCCGGATATTACAGTTGTCTAATGCGAATTTTAACAACTGTTTTTTAAAATTACCTAATTGCCTAATGGATCAGACAATGATTTTATTTGCATTAAAACTACTCATTTAGACAATAGATTCAATTTACAAAAAACAACCAATATTCATCATTAAATAAATAAATACCAACCAATATTCGTTATTAAAGTAGCAACAAATATTCACTAGTACCTATACATCTAAAACATCTAGCAAACCTTCTCCGACTTTCATATATACTAGTTTATGTCCATTCTTCTCGGCTTAGTTTCACCTTTGCAAGAAACGGAAACCTTGTTGAAGTTTTATGACTCAGTTTCATAAACTACATTTAGTTCCCTTATGAGTTCATGAGGGGTCTATCTCGCCATTGTAGTACGTTTTCATTATTATCTCTCTAGCATTATCACTGTGTCTAGTGTCTTCAAAATTATGTGTTGCATTTTTCCTATAGAATTTAAAACAAGTTTATGAATGATGCCTCTCATAGCTATAAATTTGTAAAGATAAAGTGGAAATGAAATGTGAATTTAAGACAAGTTTGCAAGTGATCCTAACAAATTTGAGATATATGCTTACTTTGATGGCTGAAATGTGAAGAATGCAACTTAAAGCTTGATGCTGCATGTTTATCAAGATGATGACTGTGGCCTTCTTCACCACAAGCTTAATCGTATCTTCTACAGTTGATCCCAATTTCAGCATAGCCCGGACTGGTCCAGGACTCCCTTTACTATACATTAACCTCAACTTTGGCATCCATGTTGTAACCCTGTTTCAATTCAAATTGTTATATAGGCATGGCAGCTTCAAACACAGAGCAATACTTACCAACAATGTGTATTCATTTCAAAGATTTCACACTAAACCAATATGCATACATATAATTCTTTAGACATTTAGTGCCTGGCACCAAAAGAAACAAAGACATTTGTTAAGTATACAACTAATTGCAAGCTTGAGCGTGTGCCTCTTTACAATCATATATACTTGAGAACAATGTTAAATATCCTCTTCACATATTTTAATTAATTAATTCGATGTCACACTTGCTAAAATAAAGGTTACATCCCAAATTTTCAATTGCCTTTCTGACCTAGTGAAGCCTAAAGAAATACGCAGATAAAAACTATGCAACTATTCTGAGCTAAATTTATGCTTAGAAAAAGATTCTGCTATTAATGCCCAGAAAACTTACAAGGATAGGTGACAGTAAGACTTATGCCATGGTAGAACTTTAAAATTGAGATATTCTATGAACGGAATAAAACTTTATGCAATATTCAAATTTTGAAGCATCCAATATTAGCATAGACCTGGTCCTTATGAAACACACGCACACAAATATTATCTTACCAGTAAACCGTGTTCTCAGCATGATGCAAACTTGTTATCGAAAACGATTACAGCCAACTAAAATTACATATCTGCAACAATAAGAAAATAGATCAGCATATAACATTAATCTAATTAAAATATCTGCCGTATATTATCAAATCTGGTCCGAATATTAAACTACATACCTACACAATATTATACATTCTACATTGATTTTTTGGTAAAGATCGATAAATTTACCTTAATTTTCTTGATTCCCATCATATCTCGCATACTAACCCATCTTTTTGGTTATCCTTGTGGACGAATTTCAGCTACACATTCTACATTCTTTCTATATAGAGCTGCACATACATTTAAAAGAACTAAACTTAGTTTTATGTTCTCATGATATGTACAACTTAATTAAACAATTGGTTTTCTTTTCATAATCAAATGTAACTGCTTTGGATGTGACTGGCTGAGGGATCACAGATTCCTTGCATATAATATGAATATATATCTCGTGACTGCTTGGATATATATCTCACCTTTTCTTTCGTTGCTGATTTTTGTTCGAATGGCCATACATTTTAAAGTCAATGAACAAGCTGCCGAACAAGGTGCTAATCCAGTGCTCCCAGTCCTTCTATCCCCACTTCACTGTAAACCACATCAAATTTTTTGTTAGTCCGCGTAACAGAAAAGAAAAGGAGCACTGGAATTAATTAACCAATATTGTAGGGCACTGGAACCATATTGTAGGACTGAATACAATATATAGGAGTATGGAAGGCCTCTTTCAAGGAACAGAATTAATTAACCAACAACTCATACTTGTCCTCTCCTTACATGACCTTCTCTAGTGGACAAAGTTTGGAGGAAGGAATTCATGTAACAAGTTACTCCTTGGTTTTTAAGTCCAACATAACCAGTCTCTTTCTCTGAATCATATGTCCAGTAGTCAACAACCTTATGTACAGCAACTTCAACTTCAACTTCAATAATGCATGTATCATTCACAAGAAAACCTTTATTTGGATCATAGAGCTCACTAAGTGACATAAAAGATATGAAGACCCAATCACTTTCCCTTGCATGAAATTGGTGCTGAGGTGTCTACAAGAATACACATTTCATTTTGGAGCTAAAAACAAGTACCATAATACCACATCAAGTCCAATACATATGTGTTTAGTTTCTATAAAAAATAAACATATGATGCAGCAAACTGTTACTTACAAAAGATAAGGGCCGCAACTATTAGAGGGTAGAACATCTTTCCTGAAATTTGGCTAGCAGTGATTTCCTTTCCATTTTATCCACTTATCCATAGACTCAGGTGAACTGAGGTTTGAAGGTCTAGAAAGGCCCATGGAAATTGCAAAGGCTGAGGTCCAACTATTTATACAAAGTTAAACAAATATCATATAACAGGGGTTTGGTGTAGCTAACAGATAATCTCTGATGGAACAATGGTATATTTATTGATATAAATTATAATAGACGAAATTCAAGAACTAAAATTCTAAAACGTTTGAAAAAATAAAACATACTCACATCCACACACTGAGATATATGTTGTAACACCCCGAAATGGCGGCTATTATAGTGTCGTGGACCCCACACCGGGACCCACCAGGCGACCTCAAAACATAATTTAAACATCCCATAAATGTGGTACCGAACCACAAACTATTAATCATAACCCCTAGTAGGAGCTTACACCGTATATATCGACTTATACAATAGTACATAGGATCCAAATCCGGTATAAACTATATGGAGATGGAATATACCCAAAGCAATAATAATATAATCGTCTGAATTTATATAAATGGAAAAAGACATGAAATTTCATAGTTTAAACATAACCGACCAACAAAAGACTCGCCCCCCCGAACTAGAATCCTTCAATACCCTTCGCCGTCATCATGCTCTTCTTGTGCCTGGCCCTTGCCTCACCCTGAAATACAAGTATTTCGCCTAAACCACAGGGTCAACTATACATGATAATAATTCTCATGACATTATAAAATTCATATATATACAGGATCTCAAAGAAACAACCGACCACTGAACATACCCCTCGGGCATATGAACAATCAGTCCCAAATTATCGGACATACCCAATCGTACATGGAATATGAATGACCAATCAACATGGCTCAAAATGGACGTCGCAGTACGCCCGATCTGGAAATGTGTTCGTGCACATGTCCACCCCGTAAATGGAATCTAGAATATACGTGGGACAATGTACTTAATTAGCCTCACGAACTACGTCTTGTGTGCACTACCCAATGCGAAAACATCCATGCATGACCATCATGTGCCCGACTAAAAATCCCACACATAACCAATCGGCACGCAAATATGACTCCAGAGATGTCCCGATGCAAAATGACAACGAAACTAAAAAAATTACACATTCATCCAAGAATCGAGAGAACTCACCGAGGTGACAACAATGCTCAACGAGACCAACGGTATCAAAGGCGATAAACTTGGGAATACAATCCCACCACAAAATGGTAATACGAACAATAACGACATCACAGCATGAATCACAGATTCATAGAGCATTACGTATACACGATACGTATAATATTCACAAGAATTCAATCATCCTTATAACCAAGCAAGATAACTTGCCTCAGGTGGCGAATTAAATCGATTCGTCTTCTCCGGACCGCGACGGTCGTAAGGACGACGTCCTTCACTAAGAAACAACACTCGATCATCCTTGAATGAAATATAATTCATTCAACGACCCAAATCCGACTATAACGATTATCATAACAACGCTAACTAGTCTTTGATTTAATGAAGATCGATCAAACAACCATAACAAGTTTACAAAGCCTAAAGTTAAGAATCCTTTTCTCACATTCGCAATTTAAGGATTACTATAAATAAGTTAATGATTGGTAATTCTAATTAATTCCTCCAATAATAACAAGAATATCAAGAACACTACGAATATCATGAACATTAAGAGTATCCCGTCTATGACATATTAGCATTATAATGAAAGTTCTAAGTTCATGATTCCGACTCATTTACATAATCATTTCTACTTGGTTCTTCAAATTTAAAATATTTCTGATTTTCTCAACATCACCAAGAACATAATATTATCATCATAATCAACAAACCAATGTGAGTTCTAACATCTTATCATCAAAAAAATCCTATCAAAACGGATTTGACAAGGTAGTAGGAATAATCATCTTCAATCTATATCCAAAAACCTTAACCGTTCAAAATAATCCTATAAACATGTTTATAGTTTGAAAAGCATCTAAATATTCTAAAACATGCCTAATCATATCATCATAACATCAAGGATTCGGAAATATGGAGTTTAGAGCAACTTAAGAAGAACACTTCTAAGACAAGAACAAGGGTTTTTGTTATACCTTCTAAGATGTATGGTTATAACATCATAGGATTCTTTTAGCACCAAGAACATACTCATAAATGTAACACCCCCAAAACCATCCGGGATATTACAGCGCCGTGGGTCCCGCGCCGTAACCCATCAGGCTAAAAGCCATTTCAAAAACATTTAAAAGTGCCAAAAGGCCAATGACGGTAATATTTTAAATACTCAAATATTTTCAAAAACATAGTTCTTAAATACCGTCATAAAATACCATTTGAAAATACAAGGCGAAATGCCAAATCTCGACAGTTCAAAGTGTACGTTAAGCCACCACTTAAACGTACCGATAAAATAGTTTTGGGAAAAAGAGTTTGGCGAAAATAACCCAAGTTCGCAAAGTGCCAAAAGGCCATTTAAAATACAGACGAGTTGGTAAAAATACCAAAGAGCCATTTTGAAATATACACACGCATCGGAGATAAACACAATTCAAAATACACATTTGCAGCGGAAATAAAACAACCAGAAATAAATACTCAATACTCAAAAACATGCCATGGCCAGTATTGTAACACCCCCAAAACTGTATGGGAATATTACACGCCGTAGACCCTTTCCACAAGGATCTACTAGACTAAACATCCATAAACAACCAAATGCTTGCCCGGCCATGGTCAAACAATATAATAATACAGACCGTTAAGGTCACTTACACATGAATACACAGACCGATGAAGTCACACAACTCCATCAAAAGAACTGACTAAAACAACATTACCCATACAGGGGTCGAAACACAATACAGCGGAAGACTGAAATCCACCCTAACAACACAACAAAAAAATAAACAACTCTCGACTCTTGATTAGTATCGTAGCTCGTCATCCTCTTGTGCCAATCCTGTGACTGCTACCATGAACCTGGATGTACCTGGACGTTGTAATACCCGGTTGTAATTCAGTCATTATCATTCAGTAATTTCATTCGGTAATTGTCATTATGTAATTTTTCACTCATTATAATCATTCATCCGTGTTCACCGTTCGGAATAACTTCGAGTTGTGTATCGATATTATTCATTGTTTCAACCTTACTCGGGAATCGAGACAAGAGTATTATCTTGATCGTGGTAATTGATTCATTAGTCGTTGTTGACATTGGAGTTCATGTCATTTCTAATCTCCTCATTGTTCGAATTGTGTTTTGTTGGGCGAATCCTTGTAATCATGGCTTGGAACCACCGTTTTGGGGTTTACGTACTTCCATTTCGTGTTATTGTTTCCTAATATTGATTCCTATTGCTTTTATTCTCTTCCCGGATCATTTTTCATCTTTTTAGGACCCAAGGGGGGTGTGCGCCGCGGCACACACATTTTCCAGTCTATGGCCGAGCAGCCTATACTGTGAGCTGCGGCACATGCCGGCAGGGACGCGACACACTACCGAGTCACTGCGACGGCACACTCGGCTGGGCCGCGGCACACTCGTGTTGCAACTTATCGGCCAACCCCTCTGTACTGTGGGTCGCGGCACATGCCGACGGGGCCGCGGCACACTGCCGAGTCACTGCCGCGGCAGACTCGTCCGGGCCGCGTACGCCGATCATTGGGGCTGTTTTTGGCCTGTGCGGCACACTTCGGCCGCGCACACGCGGCGACACGGCACTATAATTGCGATTTTTGTGCGATTCAACTCATTTGTTTCATCACTTCTTCACCTTCATACGAGAGAGAGAGAGATTGAGGAGAGAAACTTTTCATCATCCATCACTTGAGGGCTTGATTTTCTCCATTTCCTTTCGATCGTGAAGCCCGGATAGTCGATCTAACGCGTGTTCTTCGGATCAAAGTGCTTGAATCTTCAAAGGTAATATTCATCAAACCTCTTGGATTTCGATTTTGTATTGAGATATGATGTTTTGGATGTTAAGATCATGTTGTATGAAGTGATATACACATGATTATGGACATGTTTGATTATTCATTGGATTATTGAAGGATTATTCAAGAACACTTTGAATATTGAGTTGGATTTGGGGGTTTTCGATTAATTGTTGTTGAAATCACGATTTTGGATATTCATAATGGATTATTGATCATATTGAAGATGTTTTGTTGGTTTGAAACACTTCTTGGGGATTTGATGTTGGTATTATTGAGGCTTGGTTATAAACAATCGAAGTTTGGCCACAAAGTGTTCGATATAATGCCCCAATGAACTTGGTTTAGTCGTATTGACATTTTGAGTTCGTTATATTCGTGTTTGATTCGTGTATTGAACGGATTGTTGGTAATTGTATTATTCAAGGTTGTTCGAGCAACCGATATCTCAATTAGGACGTTGTTCGTGGAAGGATAATTGTCACCGGTGTTGTGTAAGTTGATTCTTACTCGGTTAAAAGGATATTCATTCCTTTTGTTGTTGTTCATTCATAATCATATTCATTCATCATTGTATTAACCGTTTTGAGACTTGTAATTGTCGAATAATCACTTCATTTACGAGGAACGACGGTTCCAATCATTTCATTGAGTTATCAATCACGTCACTATTATTTTCATCTCGGTGAGTCATTCTTGGCCTTGTCGAATTATTATTCATTGATATTCATTGTGGTCATTCTCGTTCATATGACCTTCTGGGTTCATATTGCGTGTCCGGGTGTGGTTGTGTGGAATTTTTAGTCGGGCACACGATGGTCATGTATTGGGTTCACCGATACATTGGACCGTGCAAACGGTAACTCTTACCTCCGTGAGACTAATTAGGTACAAGGACGGGTGTGTCCGGTCATTCGTCTTGTACACTTGCACAGAACATTACGGGCGTACTATGATACTCCTCTTCAGCGTAACTCATAACTTAGGATATTTCATAACGTCGGATATATCATGATTGTGTATTTTCAACCCTTGAGGATTGTTGTTCTGTGTAACTGACCCTATTGGGGAATTTTGTTTTCAGGTCACGGCAAGGCAAAGGCACGGGAAGAGCATATTGACGGCGAGGAGTCCCAGTGATACTAGTAGGGGGCCCCAGTCATTCCGGTTATTTCAGTTATTTCAGTCATTTCAGTCATTTGTATTTCCGCTGCAAATTCCGTTTGAGATGTTTAATTATTTAGGGTGGTGTATTTTATCTTCACATAAAATATACTAGTATTCTGTATTGTCCTGGTGTATTGCACTTAAGCTCCTCATCGGAGTATTTGGTAATATAATGTGGTTCGGTACTACAATTATATTATTTAATTCATCAGTTTTCATTCGCCTAGTGGGTCCCAGTCGGGGGTCCACGGCACTGTAATATCCCCCTAGTTTGGGGTGTTGTAGAGTTGGTATCGGAGCGTGGTTTTGAATACTACCTTCCGAGTCACGTCTCATTTGAAACCATCATCATCGGACTAGTATCATTGGACTTTCGCGTCACGTGTGACCTGTGCAAATGCCGAGCCAATCAGACCAAGAACTGTAAGATTTCTAACGCCATGGTATAATTTCTGGCAATAATCATTCATTCATAATTCAGCAGTTAACAATCCTCAATCATCATTTTCATTTTGACCAGGACGGTCATGTTAACTCATTAATCACTCAATTCATTTCATTACTCGGTTGTTGATCTGGAAGATCATATCATTAATCTTGTTAACTTGTTCAAGATAATCATTTCAATAATTTCATCAGATAATCGTGTCACCTCAGTTAATCATTCATGTAATCACTGTGTTAGAGCATGTATGCTCATTTTCATCATCTCATGTCATAATCATAATGTGATATTCATGCAGGGAATATAATCATCATGTGACTTTCCTACTTCAGTATGGAGAGAGCAAGAAGAGGACGCGGAGGACGAGGCCGTGGTGCCGCCGAATCCCAAGAGCTCGTGTGAATACACGTGCGAACGCGAGGAATAATGCTAATTCATCGAGCAGCGATGCTGCCACTCATTCACCTGGACGCGATCATTCACTATCGGGGAGTCGTACCTGGGACACGGCTCAGTCAGAAGGTGTTCGGGTTGACCCACTCGCTTTTATGCAGGGCATGATGGCCCAAATGACGCAGATGGCACAACTAATGGAGACGATGCATAACTCCACTACTCAAAATCAACAGGCTCCTCCTCCGCCACCTCAGAGGCAAGAGAGGAATGTGAGCAGTATCATCGGTGACATCTCTCGCCAAAGGCCACCTACTTTTGAAGGCTCATCTGAGCCGGCGGATATTGTTCATTGGCTCGAACATTTCGAGAAGTTATTTGATATGGTAGAGTGTCCCGAAGGACACAAAGTTTCAGTTGTGTCTTACTACCTGGGTAAGAGCGCTCATTTTTGGTGGTTATCGTTGAAGCCCACCGACGGATCTTGTACTTGGGATCAATTCAAGACTCTCATGATGGAAAGGTATTATCCGGCCCCACTCAGAGAGGCCAAGCTGTCAGAATTACTCACTCCCGACCCCTCAGAAGACGAGGATGTTCTCACCATTGCCGAGAAATTTCAGGAACTTCTTCCATTCGCCTCATCTATCATTCATTCCGAGGCGGATAAGATTAAGTATTTCAGCAAGAGGCTGAAACCTCATATGAGACTGCAGTTGCTTAATCATAATTGCACCACGTTGGCCGAATTCATTGAGAAAGCTCTTACCTATAAGCTTACTGCTAAGGAGATTGCTAAGCAACAACCTTCTTCTGCTAGCAAGAAGTCCAAGAACCGTAATCAGTCTGACGGCAGTCAGGCCACTTTCAAGAAACCTCGGGTGGGCTCTACTTTTTCTGAGCGACCTCCTGTGATGCCTAAACCCGCGGAATCTCAGTCACGAGCGGCCAGTTCGGCCATCACCTGTTTTAACTGTGGGGATCTTGGTCATCTCAGCACCAAGTGTCCGAGACGGACGATCACGTATCATAACTGTGGAATTGCTGGGCATAAGGCCAGTTTTTACCGTAGGGACTCCAAACCTACTCCGGCGTCATCTCAGGCCCCGAAACAATCAGCTGTTCAAAATCAGGCCACTCAGTCTGCGTCGTTCAAGACGACAGGAGCGAATAAAGGTGGAGCCTTTAGCCATCAAACGGGAGCATCTGGTGCCGGGACTAGCAAGCCCCGGATTTATGAGATGAAGAAGACCGATGATCGAGAGGCCCGGATGATCTCAGGTACACTCGATATTCTATCTCAACCTGTGTGTACCCTTTTGATACTGGTCCATCGCATTCATTCATTTCCATGTCATGTTTGAGTAGACTACGTCTGGGTAGTGCTACTAGTTGTGAGCCTTATGTCATTGGTCTACCTAATGGTAGACGAATTATCGGAAATCATGAGATTCAGAATTGTCCAATTCATCTTCATGGCCGTGTATGGCCAGCGGACCTAATCGTGGTAGAATTGCCGAGAGACGACGTCATTTTGGGTATTGATTGGATGGATCGTCACGATGCCATCATTAGTGTCCGTAAGCGTATGGTCACTATCATTTCAGACGATGGGGTTGAATGTGTTTTTCAGGGAGGTAATCTCGGCTGTTCTGGTAAGGTCATTAACTTGATGAAAGCAGTCAAATTACCCAGTTAGGGGTGTGTTGGTTATTGGTGCTATATGACCAGAACCGAGAAATCATCACTAATGTTGACGGATATTCCGGTAGTGAGGGAATATGCCGATGTTTTTCCAGACGAGTTACCTGGTTTGCCTCCATAGAGAGATGTGGAATTCACGATTGAGTTGGAGCCCGGTACTTCCCCGATATTGAAGGCACCGTACCGGATGGCCCCGACCGAAATGCAGGAGTTGAAAATCAACTTGAGGAATTGTTCGAGAAAGGTTATATCCGATCGAGTGCATCCCCGTGGGGAGTACCAGTGTTGTTTGTCAAGAAGAAGGATGGATCATTTCATTTGTATATTGATTATCGGGAGTTGAATAGGGTGATGATCAAGAATAAGTATCCTTTACCCCGTATCGATGATCTTTTAGATCAACTTCAGGGAGCTTCAGTATTTTCCAAGATCGACTTAAGATCTGGATATCATCAGTTGCGGATTCGAGAGTGGGATATCGCGAGGATGGCGTTTCGAACACGCTATGGTCATTATGAGTTCGTAGTTATACCGTTCGGGCTAACTAATGCACCTGCGGTATTCATGGAGTTAATGAATCGGGTTTTCATCGACTTTTTGGATTAGTTTGTTGTTGTCTTCATCGATGACATTTTGATTTAATCTCGTGACTGAGAGGAACACGAGGTTCATCTTCATCAGGTTCTCGACGTGTTAAGACGAGAGCAACTTTATGGAATGTTTTCCAAGTGTGAGTTCGGGATGTCCGAAGTGACTTTTCTCGGGCATGTAATTTCATCAGATGGAGTATGTGTTGATACTCAGAAGACAGAGGCTATTCAAGATTGGTTACCTCCGAAGAATGTTAAGGAAATCCGAAGCTTTCTCGGATTAGCTGGTTATTATCGGCGGTTTGTGGAAGGATTTTCTAAAATCGCTCAACCAATGACGAACCTTTTGCGAAAGGATAAGAAATACACGTGGTCCGGCGCGTGTCAGTGGAGTTTTGAGGAACTCAAGAGCTGGTTAATTTCAGCACCTGTACTTTCCTTGCCGCAAGGGACGGAAGGATTTGTGGTTTATAGTGATGCGTCCGGGTAGGGACTCGGATGTGTACTCATGCATAATGGGGAGGTTATTGCTTATGCTTCACGGAAATTGATACCTTACGAGGTTAATTATCCGACCCACGACCTGGAGTTAGCAGCCGTGGTTTTCGCGTTGAAGATTTGGCGTCATTACCTTTATGACGTCACCTGTCAGATTTTCACCGATCACAAGAGTTTGAAGTATATATTTACTCAGAAGGAGTTAAATATGCGACAGAGGTGGTGGTTGGAACTAATCAAAGATTATGATATCGAGATCCTTTACCACCCGGGCAAGGCGAGCGTTGTCGCCGACGCCTTGAGTCGTAAGTCCGTTCAGGAGTAGATGCTTCCTCGTTTAACAGTTCAGAAGGAGCTTCATCAGGAATTTCTGAAACCCGAGATCGAGGTCTGGT
Source organism: Orobanche coerulescens (assembly GCA_033398695.1). Taxonomy (NCBI): domain Eukaryota; kingdom Viridiplantae; phylum Streptophyta; class Magnoliopsida; order Lamiales; family Orobanchaceae; genus Orobanche; species Orobanche coerulescens. Next base: position 126,036,354 of record CM065809.1, read on the forward strand.
TACAGCGAGTACAAGGGCAACTTTGTACGTTGGAAATTTCATCGCCACTTGAGGCGGCGATCAGGGAGAATCAGGGTTCAGACCCATTTTTGTTACGCATTCGAGAGGATGTGACTCAGGGGAAAGCCCCCGGATTTGTGGTCCATGAGGATGGAATTTTGCATTTTAAGAATCGGTTGTGCATACCGGCGAAGGACGAGTTGAAAAACTCGATTTTGAGAGAAGCTCATGATACCCCTTATTCCGTTCACCCGGGGTCTAGCAAGATGTATAAATACTTGAAACAAAATTACTGGTGGAGTAATATGAAGCGAGAAGTCACGGAATTTGTTTCGAGATGCTTAATGTGTCAGCAAGTCAAGATAGAACATCAGCGACCGGCGGGTATGCTGAAACCTCTCCCTATTCCAGAATGGAAATGGGAGGATATTTCAATGGATTTCATCACGAGTTTGCCGACGAGTCGTTGTGGCATGAATACGATCTGGGTAATTGTGGATCGTCTAACTAAATCAGCTCATTTCCTTGAGATTAAGGATACTTGGGGTCCCGAGAGACTTGCCCAGTTATTTATCAAAGAGATAGTGAGATTGCACGATACTCCTAAAAGTATCGTTTCTGATCGTGACGGGCGATTCGTGTCTCATTTTTGGAAATCAGTTCATCGTGCTATGGGAACTCAACTTAATCTCAGTACCGCTTTTCATCCTCAGTCCGACGGGCAATCAGAGAGGACTATTCAGACATTAGAGGACATGTTGAGGGCATGCGTCCTCGATTGGAAAGACGACTGGGAAGCCCAACTACCATTGATCGAGTTCACGTATAATAATAGTTGGTATGCTTCGATTAAGATGGCACCTTATGAAGCCTTGTACGGTCGTCGTTGTTGATCTCCTTTGTGTTGGGACGACTTATCAGAATCAATCGGCACCGAGCCCAATATGCTTATAGCCGCCCGTGAGAAGGTATCTTTGATCAGGAGTCGTTTGTTGACCGCTCAGAGTCGACAGAAATCATATCCAGATAATCATCGTCGACCACTAGAGTTCGAAACAGGTGACCACGTATTGGTCAAGGTGTCCCCGAGTCGAGGTATTATCCGTTTCGGAAAACGGGGGAAGTTGCGTCCGAGATTTATTGGACCGTTTGAGATTTTGGAACGAGTAGGCGAGCTAGCTTATCGTTTGGCCTTACCTCCGGTGTTGAGCCGACTTCATAATGTGTTTCACGTCTCTCAGTTGCGGAAGTATGTTGCCGACCCGAGTCACATACTTCAGTTCGATGAAATCGAGATCGCAGATGATCATTCGTATGAAGAGCGTCCCATACGAGTCTTAGAGCGGCGAATCAAACAGTTGAGGAATAAGGCGATTCCTTTAGTTAAAATTCAGTGGTCTAGACACGGAGTCGAAGAGGCTACTTGGGAAACCGAGGATAGTATGCGGGAGAGTTATCCCGAGTTGTTTGACCCTTAGTTTCGGGGACGAAACTCTTTTAAGGGGGGTGTATGTAATACCCAGTTGTAATTCAGTCATTATCATTCAGTAATTTCATTCGGTAATTGTCATTATGTAATTTTTCACTCGTTATAATCATTCATCCGTGTTCACCGTTCGGAATAACTTCGAGTTGTGTATCGATGTTGTTCATTATTTCAACCTTACTCGGGAATCGAGACAAGAGTATTATCTTGATCGTGGTAATTGATTCATTAGTCGTTGTTGACGTTGGAGTTCATGTCATTTCTAATCTCCTCATTGTTCGAATTGTGTTTTGTTGGGCGAATCCTTGTAATCATGGCTTGGAACCACCGTTTTGGGGTCTACGTACTTCCATTTCATGTTATTGTTTCCCACTATTGATTACTATTGCTTTTATTCTCTTTCCGGATCATTTTTCATCTTTTTAGGACCCAAGGGGGGTATGGGCCGCGGCACAAGGAGTGTGCGCCGCGGCACAAGGAGTGTGCGCCGCGGCACAAGGAGTGTGCGCCGTGGCACACACATTTTCCAGTCTTTGGCCGAGCAGCCTGTACTGTGAGCCGCGGCACATGCCGGCAGGGCCGCGGCACACTGCCGAGTCACTACCGCGGCACACTCGTCCGGGCCCCGGCACACTCGTGTTGCAACTTATCGACCAACCCCTCTGTACCGTGGGCCGCGGCACACTGCCGAGTCACTGCCGCGGCACACTCGTCCGGGCCGCGGCACGCTGCCGTGTAACGCCCCCAAAATGAACCGGGACGCCACAGTGCCGTAGATCCCATGAGGGACCCACAAGGTAAGTTTTTGAAAATATTTTCTAAAATATTTTATTTAAAAGTGGTAAGATACGGAAGTAATTAAGAAAGTCTTCGTACAACCCAAAGTACCAAAAGCAAATAGTGTCCGTACATACGGTTATTACACAACGTGGAATGTTCAAATTTATTTCAGAAATTAACAGGCCTTCTTCCAACACAGCTCATGCCTGGCCGTAACCTTCGGGGGTGTCCTGCACAAATTCAACAAATTTACCTGGCACGACATGTCGTGCCAGTAACCTAGGTCAGAAACAATCCAAACCAAACTCAAAGGTAAAATCTAATAATTTCAAGGAATAAAGTTGTCACCGAATGTTCCATGTTATTCCTCTTATCATCACATAAACTCCCAAGGTCGCAACCAAGGGTCACGAAAGTATCTACACAGGACTACTCCGGACGTGGGTACCATTCAGGTTTTATCCCGCAACACGGTCCAACAATAAAACTCCCAAGGCCGAGGCCAAGGGTCACGGTAGTATCTACTCGGGAATACTCCGGACAAGATAATCGTAAGAGCACCATTCGACAATAGTGACATTTACTATGTCTAAAATTATAAGATGTAAAGTCTGAGCAAGATTCACTTGCCTCAAATCCGACGCGAGTTATTTCTTGACAAGGCAACGGCTTGAACGATCGCACTTGCAAATCCGACCTATTACATGTTTTTCGATTAACATCTTATGATAATAATGATGATCAACGACGTTCCTCCCCCTCCCGCCTGTTAGAACCCTATCCTAGTTGCTTATGATGTCGGAATCGAATTTCTCCATTTTTATCCATAATGCGTGCCATTAATTTCTAAGGTTCGGCAACATTCTTTATAAGTTATCCTTCCGCTAAACAATAGTGTTCTAACACAACATTCCTAGTTAATGATAACCAACAATCACCAAGATTTCATCATTGTCTTAATATGCAAGTCTAGAACGATTAATCCATCATCTTAACATGTTTCGGTATCTATTCGGCTAGAAATTGTTGGTAACTTCATCAAGGATTCATTAACGGTTTTATTCAACATGATAATACGGTTATACATGAAATCCTTCAAGATGATTCCGAGAAGTTGGTGATTAGCAATATGATTATGAGTTCTACCATTATTCATTCCAATTTCTAGCTTTGATGGATATCGATTAACAATTGCGATAGTTATATACCGGTTCGATTATTACTGAGGGTTCTAAGCTACCCAAGGCATCCGAAGTTTACTAAAACTTACTAAACAATACTGAAATGAGTTCAAGGTTGGATCAACTTACCTTTACTGACAAAAGATGATGAAGAACGACAGTGGACGAAGGAGAACGAGAGGATAACACCTTCAAGACCTTCCCCGAAGCTTGATTATCATACTCTAATAGGATAGCACTTGAATTGGGAGGTTAGAATTGGTTCAATGATGGTGAAGAGTAGTGTACAAGGAAGAAGAATGATTTTTGGGACGGAAGAAATGAAAGGTAAAGTGTTCTTTTATAAACTCAGATTGCCCTTACGTACGTTATGCCTTACGGTTTACGTACGTAAGAGGCTTTACGTACGTTATGGAAAAATACTTAACGTACGTAAGGAACTCGCTGGAATGATTCACTCACATCGTTACGTACGTAACTAAAGCGGGTTAACGTACGTAACACCTCGTTGACTTGCCTGTCGCAATCACGCCGAAAGTTGGACGGCACGCGTACTACCAGACGAAGATTCCTGTCCGAAGACCGAAGGACGATGTTACGTACGTAAGGGCCGATATTTAACGTACGTAATGGCTCAGATATAGCGTTCGTAATGAGTCGGAGTATAACGTACGTAAAGGACAGTTTTGTTTGCCAAATTATTATCACATTAATTTCTCATGACACGACTCTCTCTCCATGTCGTCTGGAAATCTCTCGGGGAACAAGACATTGGCCACCGTCATATTCGCACCGGTAATTACCTAACGACATCGAGGTATGTCACTGAAAGTTCGTCAATCATCATACCATCACAATACACGAACAATAGATGTGATACCGTACAACCATATTATACAAAATATGTTTTATTGCAATGGAGTACATTTATTTATCAAACAGGAGAAATGGACGTGAGCGCCCAAAGTGAAAAAGCATGTAATACTGGTGGTATTACATACCACCCCCCTTAAAAATAGTTTCGTCCCGAAACTAAGAAAATAACTCGAGATGATTTTCTCTCATGCTCGCCTCGGTCTCCCAAGTCGCTTCTTCCGTACCGTGGTGCGACCACTGAACTTTAACAAGGGGTATGTTCTTGTTCCTTAGTGTCTTTACGCGTCGATCCAAAATCGCTGTTGGAACTTCCCTAAAGGTAGCATCATTGGAAATCTCTACTTCCTCGAAGTTGATCTTGTGGCTAGGATCGTACACGTACTTTCTCAGCTGGGAGACGTGGAAGACATTATGCACTCCGTCTAACGATGGTGGTAATGCTAGCCGATGAGCGAGTCTACTGACTCGGTCCAGTATTTCGAACGGGCCAATAAATCTCGGGCTTAGCTTGCCCTTCTGGCTGAAGCGTCGAATGCCCCGCATTGGCGATACTTTAACCCAAACATGATCCCCAACCATAAATTCCGACGGTCGCTGTCGGTCCATAGCATAAGACTTTTGGCGACTCTGCGCTGCCAACATGTGTTTTCGAACAATGTATATCTTCTTAATAGATTCCTGGATTTGATCCAACTCGGTGGCGATGACATCGGATGCATCGTCCCAACATAGGGGAGACTTGCACCTTCTACCATACAAGGCCTCAAAGGGGGCCATGCCTATGCTTGCATGCCAGCTGTTGTTGTACGAAAATTCCGCTAAGCAGAGGTGTTTAGCCTTGATCCTTGCCCCAATCGAGTACACATGCTCTCAACATATCTTCCGAGTGCATGTAGTGCGTTCTGTTTGTCCATCCGTTTGAGGATGATAGGCGATCTTGAAATGCGATTGAGTACCCATGGCACAGTGGGATGACCTTCCAGAAGCGGGACACATATCTAGTGTCTCTATCCAAAATAATCCCCGAGGGAACGCCATGTAACCTCACGATTTCCCGAACAAAGATGGTAGCCAGCTGTTCTGTTCCGATGGCCTCCTGAATTGGAATGAAGTGTGCCGACTTTGTCGATCGATCTCTGATAACCCATATCGTGTCCTTTCCCCCCGCCGTCACTGGTAACTTGGTGACAAAGTCCATTGATATGCTCTCCCATTTCCATTCCGGAATGGGTAAGGGCTGCATTATTCCGGCCGGTCTATGGTGTTCAATATTCACCTGTTGACATATCATACATCGAGCGACAAACCTTGCTACCTCTTGCTTCATATTCTTCCACCAGAAACTCTTTCACAGGTCTTTGTACATTTTGCTCGCCCCGGGATGTATCGAATAGGGAGTAGAATGGGCTTCCTTGAGTATAGTTTGCTTAAGCTCGTCTTTAGGTGGAATGCAAATCCTGTTCTTGAATCTAACTAAGCCCCCTTGGATCCTGTAGTCTGAAATAACTCCCCCTTTGGCCTTTGCGCCGATCGCACTAAGTTCTGGATCCTCCATCTGTGCTAGGCGTATCTCGTCCAGCAGGGACGAGCGAATATCAATCCAGCACAACTGTCCCTGGCGGTGTTGTATCCACACTTCAATGTCATTTCTCCTGAGATCTTGTTGCAACTCCAGCTGTACTGTCAAACCAGATAGTGTCACCTCCTGCGCAGTTTTCCGACTCAGTGCGTCTGCTACGACGTTGGCCTTCCGAGGGTGATATAGAATCTCTACATCGTAATCCTTGATTAACTCCAGCCAATGCCTCTGTCTCATATTTAACTCTTTCTGCGTGAAAATATACTTTAAACTCTTGTGGTCCGTGAAGATCTTACAGGTAACCCCATATAGGTAATGTCTCCAAATCTTAAGAGTGTGGACCACTGCAGCTAGTTCCAAGTCATGTGTCGGGTAGTTTACCTCATAAGGTTTAAGTTGACGAGAGATGTAAGCGATAACCCTATAATTTTGCATGAACACACATCCCAGCCCGTGCTTAGACGCATCGGTGCATATTATGAATCCCTCCGTACCCTGCGGTAGTACCAACACTGGGGCAGTAGTAAGCTTCCTTTTTAGCCTGTCGAAACTCTCCTGACAATCTGTTGTCCAGACAAACTTGGTGTTCTTCCTAAGTAGATTTGTTAATGGCTGAGCGACACAGGAGAAGGCCTCGACGAACCGTCGATAATATCCCGCCAACCCCAGGAAACTTCTCACCTCTTTGACATTTCTAGGTGGTTCCCAATTCATAACTGTCTCGATCTTCTGGGGGTCTACTTTAACGCCTCCTGCTGAAATCACATGCCCCAAAAAGGTTACCTCTGGCATCCAGAACTCGCATTTAGAAAGTTTAGCATACAGTTGATGTTGCCTTAAAACGCTCAACACCTGCCTCAAGTGTTCCTCATGCTCCCATCGGCTTCGGGAATAAATTAAAATATCGTCAATGAAAACCACCACACACTTATCTAGAAACTCACCGAACCCTGTTCATCAATTCCATAAAAAGCAATTTGGAGCATTAGTCAGGCCAAACGACACCACCATGTACTCGTAGTGCCCATATCTCGATCGAAATGCGGTCTTAGGAATATCCTCCTCTCGAATTCTCAATTGGTGATATCCCGAACGTAAGTCGATCTTTGAAAACACAGTCGCCCCTTGCAGTTGGTCCAGTAAATCATCAATCCTTGGAAGTGGGTAACGGTTCTTAATAGTGACCTTATTAAGTTCCCTGTAATCGATACACAGGCGCAGAGAGCGGTCCTTTTTCTTCACAAAAAGAACTGGCGCACCCCATGGCGAAGTACTTGGACGAATGAGCCCCTTCCTTAGCAATTCTTCGAGTTGTGACTTTAGTTCCTTCATTTCGGATGGTGCCATCCTGTATGGTGCCTTGGAGATAGGCGTCGTTCTTGGCTCAAGTTCGATTGAGAGATCGACCTCCCTTTGTGGTGGCAATCCAGGTAGTTCGTCGGGGAATATGTCCGGAAATTCGTTCACTACAGGAATATTAGCAACCGACAATTGTGACGTGCCCTCCTGAAGAATATAGCACCAGTAATACGCTCCTCGCTCATCATGAGATGCTACTGCTGAAAGGAGACTGAGGGACCCTTTTGTGCTGAAGTGCTCTCGGCCTCTAATTGTGTGAGTGGCACCATCATGGGTCGTAATAGAAACGGTCAGGTGATGGGTATCCAATACCGTCTTGTGCATCGCCATCCAGTCCATACCAAAAATCACATCTTCGTTTTGGAGTGGAAACACCATGAGATTGGCTGTCCAGCCCAGATTATTGATACGAATCGGACAGTTTCGAACTTCCAAGTTACCCTCCACCATGCTGCCCTCGGGTAGTTTAACAGTAAAGGACTCACAGGGTACACAAGGGAGATGCAAACGGTTAACACATTCTACGGATATAAACGAGTGGGTTGCTCCAGTATCAAACAGTACATGAACAGGCTGAGATTTAATAAGGAGTGTACCTGAGACAGCAGGAGTAGTCTGGTCGTCAGTAGCCCTTAGTTCGAACACGCGGGACGGCAGTGTCCCCGAGGAGGGTGCAGTACCTCCCCCGCGACCACGTCCTCTTCCGGCACCGTGTAGAGGAGACTGGTGAGGTGGAGATCGGTAGTCGGACATGGCAGACGCTGCGGATGTGCATGCGAGCCTTGTTGACTCTGAGGAGCTGGGTTTGGTGTAGGTTTGATCCGAGAACAGTAGCGAGACATGTGCCCACCCCTTCCGCATGAAAAGCACTTTGTCGATGCTTTACGACACTGACTCATGGTATGCCCTGCTATGCCACAATTGAAACAGCTACGGCGAGAAGGCCCGTCAGATGTTCCTTTCTGTTGGGACGAAGCTGCTGATTTGGAGGGGAACCCAATTCCCAAATTCACTCTGCTGGTGCTCCCGGACTGATTTGCGGTCTTCTGCTTCTTTTGGTTGTGCCCGGCATCCGAACTGACAACCGTACCGGCGTATGCTGTGACTACGTCCTCATATGACCTCAACGTGGTGCAATGAAACCCCGCCCCGTAGCGTTGAAGATCCTCCGGCAACCGTTGAGCAAGGTGACAAATTCGCTGGTCTTCGGATGGAACCATCTGTGCGATATAGCTTAGCTCGGTCCTGTATGCCCGAATGATTTCTTGTACTGGCAAATTCTGAGGCCCTGGGCTGAAGAAACTCCGCGCTCGTGCAGTTGAACTGATCGGGGACAGTACTCGTCTCTCAATAGTTTGGAAAACTCGGGCCATCCGACTATTTTGTCCTCTGGCTTATAAGTCCTCCACCATCGGGCTGCGGTGTCACGGAGCTGGTTGATCCCGAGTGGCACTTTTCGATTTCTGGCGGCCCGATCACCTCGAAGGCAGTCTCCATTTCCGAGATCCAATCGTCCACGTGCTTATCCCCTGACCCGTCGAATAATGGCGGTCTGGCCTTCAGCATTTCTCCCAGCCAACGGTCCTTTCTGGTGTTCTTTTCTATGTTAATGACTGGTACTTGTTACGCCCGATTGACTGAGCGATTCCCATAGCAATGGCTCTGGCGAGAGTCCGAAACGGTGGATCAAATCCCCGTTGTTCGGTTTTCCGCTTCTGTTCGTTCGATTAACAGTGGTGGTTGATTTCCGGCCAGATTAGTTTCTCCGGTGTTTCTGTCTTCCTGCTGGTTCATAGCGGAACCTTGTGCGTCATTTACGTTTCTTCTAGCTCCTCGACGTGCCATTGGTGATGTTCGTTCAATCTAACAGGTTAGTTTAATGCAAACATTCTCTGAGTTCTTACTGAATCCAAACATCATACTTGATCCTTAAGAATTTACATGTATTTTACCTCGACATCCCTCGAGGAGTTACGGTCGTCAGAAGTGTTGGATTTTGAAGGCAAAACGTTTTCAAAATATTTTGGTAAAACTTTCCACGTGAGTGTTTAGTCTCTGATACCATTTTCTGTAACGCCCCCAAAATGAACCGGTACGCCACAGTGCCGTAGATCCCATGAGGGACCCACAAGGAAAGTTTTTGAAAATATTTTCTAAAATATTTTATTTAAAAGTGGTAATATACGAAAGTAATTAAGAAAGTCTTCGTACAACCCAAAGTACCAAAAGCAAATAGTGTCCGTACATACGGTTATTACACAACGTGGAATGTTCAAATTTATTTAAGAAATTAACAGGCCTTCCTCCAACACAGCTCATGCCTGGCCGTAACCTTCGGGGGTGTCCTGCACAAATTCAACAAATTTACCTGGCACGACATGTCATGCCAGTAACCTAGGTCAGAAACAATCCAAACCAAACTCAAAGGTAAAATCTAATAATTTCAAGGAATAAAGTTGACACCGAATGTTCCATGTTATTCCTCTTATCAGCACATAAACTCCCAAGGTCGCAACCAAGGGTCACGGAAGTATCTACACAGGACTACTCCGGACGTGGGTACCATTCAGGTTTTATCCCGCAACACGGTCCAACAAGAAAACTCCCAAGGCCGCGGCCAAGGGTCACGGTAGTATCTACTCGGGAATACTCCGGACAAGATAATCGTAAGAGCACCATTCCACAATAGTGACATTTACTATGTCTAAAATTATAAGACGTAAAGTCTGAGCAAGATTCACTTGCCTCATCCGACGCGAGTTATTTCTTGACAAGGCAACGGCTTGAACGATCGCACTTGGAAATCCGACCTATTACATGTTTGTCGATTAACATCTTATGATAATAATGATGATCAACGATGTTCCTCCCCCTCCCGCCTGTTAGAACCCTATCCTAGTTGCTTATGATGTCGGAATCGAATTTCTCCATTTTTATCCATAATGCGTGCCATTAATTTCTTAGGTTCGGCAACATTCTTTATAAGTTATCCTTCCGCTAAACAATAGTGTTCTAACACAACATTCCTAGTTAATGATAACCAACAATCACCAAGATTTCATCGTTGTATTAATATGCAAGTCTAGAACGATTAATCCATCATCTTAACATGTTTCGGTATCTATTCGGCTAGAAATTGTTGGTAACTTCATCAAGGATTCATTAACGGTTTTATTCAACATGATAATACGGTTATACATGAAATCCTTCAAGATGATTCCGAGAAGTTGGTGATTAGCAATATGATTATGAGTTCTACCATTATTCATTCCAATTTCTAGCTTTGATGGATATCGATTAACAATTGCGATAGTTATATACCGGTTCGATTATTACTGAGGGTTCTAAGCTACCCAAGGCATCTGAGGTTTACTAAAACTTACTAAACAATACTGAAATGAGTTCAAGGTTGGATCAACTTACCTTTACTGACAAAAGATGATGAAGAACGACGGTGGACGAAGGAGAACGAGAGGATAACACCTTCAAGACCTTCCCCGAAGCTTGATTATCGTACTATAATAGGATAGCACTTGAATTGGGAGGTTAGAATTGGTTCAATGATGGTGGAGAGTAGTGTACAAGGAAGAAGAATGATTTTTGGGACGGAAGAAATGAAAGGCAAAGTGTTCTTTTATAAACTCAGATTGCCCTTACGTACGTTATGCCTTACGGTTTACGTACGTAAGAGGCTTTACGTACGTTATGGCAAAATACTTAACGTACGTAAGGAACTCGCTGGAACGATTCACTCACATCGTTACGTACGTAACGAAAGCGGGTTAACGTACGTAACACCTCGTTGACTTGCCTGTCGCAATCACGCGGAAAGTTGGTCGGCACGCGTACTACCAGACGAAGATTCCTGTCCGAAGACCGAAGGCCGATGTTACGTACGTAAGGGCCGATATTTAACGTACGTAATGGCTCAGATATAGCGTGCGTAATGAGTCGGAGTATAACGTACATAAAGGAGAGTTTTGTTTGCCAAATTATTATCACATTAATTTCTCATGACACGACTCCCTCTCCATGTCGTCTGGAAATCTCTCGGGGAACAAGACGTTGGCCACCGTCATATTCGCACCGGTAATTACCTAACGACATCGAGGTATGTCACTGAAAGTTCGTCAATCATCATACCATCACAATACACGAACGATAGATGTGATACCGTACAACCATATTATACAAAATATGTTTTATTGCAATGGAGTACATTTATTTATCAAACAGGAGAAATGGACGTGATCCCCCAAAGTGAAAAAGCATGTAATACTGGTGGTATTACATGCCAATCGCTAAATTTTGTTTTGGCCGTGCCGCGGCACTTCGCCGGCCGCTGCACACACAAAGGCAAAGACTATAATTGCGATTTTTGTGCGATTCAACTCATTTTTTTCATCACTTCTTCACCTTCATACGAGAGAGAGAGAGCTTGAGGAGAGAAACTTTTCATCATCCATCACTTGAGGGTTTGATTTTCTTCATTTCCTTTCGATCGTGAAGCCCGGATAGTCGATCTAACGCGTGTTCTTCGGATCAAAGTGCTTGGATCTTCAAAGGTAATATTCATCAAACCTCTTGGATTTCGATTTTGTATTGAGATATGATGGTTTGGATGTTAAGATCATGTTGTATGAAGTGATATACACATGATTATGGACATGTTTGATTATTCATTGGATTATTGAAGGATTATTCAAGAACACTTTGAATATTGAGTTGGATTTGGGGGTTTTCGATTAATTGTTTTTGAAATCACGATTTTGGATATTCATAATGGATTATTGATCATATTGAAGATGTTTTGTTGGTTTGAAACACTTCTTGGGGATTTGATGTTGGTATTATTGAGGCTTGGTTATAAACAATCGAAGTTTGGCCACAAAGTGTTCGATATAATGCCCCAATGAACTTGGTTTAGTCGAATTGACGTTTTGAGTTCGTTATATTCGTGTTTGATTCGTGTATCGAACGGATTGTTGGTAATTGTATTATTCAAGGTTGTTCGAGTGACCGATATCTCAATTAGGACGTTGTTCGTGGAAGGATAATTGTCACCGGTATTGTGTAAGTTGATTCTTACTCGGTTAAAAGGATATTCATTCCTTTTGTTGTTGTTCATTCATAATCATACTCATTCATAATTATATTAACCATTTTGAGACTTGTAATTGTCGAATAATCACTTCATTCACGAGGAACGACGGTTCCAATCATTTCATTGAGTTATCAATCACGTCACTATTATTTTCATCTCGGTGAGTCATTCTTGGCCTTGTCGAATTATTATTCATTGATATTCATTGTGCTCATTCTCGTTCATATGACCTTCTGGGTTCATATTGCGTGGCCGGGTGTGGTTGTTTGGAATTTTCAGTCGGGCACGCGATGGTCATGTATTGGGTTCACCGTTACATTGGACCGTGCACACGGTAACGCTTACCTCCGTGAGACTAATTAGGTATAAGGACAGGTGTGTCTGGTCATTCGTCTTGTACACTTGCACAGAACATTACGGGCGTACTATTATACTCCTCTTCAGCGTAACTCATAACTTAGGATATTTCATAACTTCGGATATATCATGATTGTGTATTTTCAACCCTTGAGGATTGTTGTTCTGTGTAACTGACCCTGTTGGGGGATTTTGTTTTCAGGTCACGACAAGGCAAAGGCACGGGAAGAGCATGTTGACGGCGAGGAGTCCCAGCGATACTAGTAGGGGGCCCCAGTCATTCCGGGTATTTCAGTTATTTCAGTCATTTCAGTCATTTCCGTCATTTGTATTTCCGCTGCAAATTCTGTTTGAGATGATTAATTATTCAGGGTGGTGTATTTTATCTTCACATAAAATATACTAGTATTCTGTATTGTCCTGGTGTATTGCACTTAAGCTCCTCATCGGAGTATTTGGTAATATAATGTGGTTCAGTACTACAATTATATTATTTAATTCATCAGTTTTCATTCGCCTGGTGGGTCCCAATCGGGGGTCCACGGCACTGTAATATCCGCCTAGTTTGGGGTGTTACAGACGCAAAACAGACATCCACCCCCCGATTACTCGGGGGTTAGTAATGTAACACCCCAATAAGGCGGCCATTACAGTGCCGTGGACCCCACACTGGGACCCACCAGGCGATACCCAAAATACAGATTTAATACACAATACATGTGATACCGAACCACAAAACATAGTACTTACTCCGATTAGGAGTTTACAGTAGTATGTCCAACGGACTTATTATACACAGGATCCAAAATATAAGTATAATCCATATGGAGATGGAATATACTTTAAATAACAATACATTTGTTCATACTTAAAATAAAGCGGAAAGATAACATTACACGGTACGAACATGACCGGACACAAAAGACTTGGGGCCCCCGAACTAGTATCCTTCGAACCCTTCGCCATCACCCTAATCTTCCCGTGCCATGCCTTTTCCTCGACCTAAATACAACACAAGTATTTCGCCCAACACAGGGTCAGATATACATGATAAATGATTCTCCAGATATTATACAATTCACATATATGAGATTTCAAGGAAAACAACCCGACTAACGAACATACCCCTCGGGCGTATGAACGCTTAGTCGCAAAACGTAAATATAATAATGGACTATGAACGACTTAAGATAGTACGACTCAAGATGGACATCACAGTACGCCCGATCCGAATATGTGTCAGAGCACATGTCCACTCCGTATACGGAATCCAGGATATACGTGGGACAATGTACCTAATTAGCCTCAACGAACTACGTCTCGTGTGCACAGCCTAACACGGAAAATATTCACGCATGACTATATATGTGCCCGGCTAAAAATCCTACACAATATCCAATTGGAACGTAGATATGACTCCGGATATGTCACGATGCAACATGACAACGAATTCAATAATTCACAAATCCGATTAAAGATCGAGGACTCACAGAAATGACAATAAGGTCAAAAATATCAAGGGTTCGAAAGTGACGAACTTGGTAATACAATCCCACGATGAAAACGGAGCATCATTAAGAACAACTTCACATCACAAGTCACAAGTTTATAAGTGTTTCATTTACACGAAATGCATAATCATCATAAGAATCCTCACATCATTATAACCAAGCAAGATAACTTGCCTCAATACGGAGGCGAGAATAGTCCTTCCTTGTCGAACGAACGAACGGACGGCCCTCGATTCAAAATCGGTTACTCGAACAATCAACCTTGAATGAAGTATATTTTACTCAATAATACGTTATATGATCACCTATACCAAATTTTAACGAGACAACATCCTAATAGTTCAACTTTTTAAGATGTTGAAGTGTTACTCCAAGAACCTTATTCATACCATTCTATTCTTACAATTGATTACAAGATGTTACCAAATGTTTGCTGGATTAAGAATTGATCCATAATGTGTTAAACAATAATCTCATACCCTTTAAACTTATCAAGAACATCTCCATTGATTAAAAGTAAAAAAAATCTGCACTACACTCAATCACTTATGTTGAGTTAACTAGTTATGAATCCATATCATGATCATGAAGACTATCTCAAATTTAACACCATCCTTATAATCTTCCAATTATCCTGGAGATTCAAATATCATTTCTCTTAATTCACTTACCTTAGGTTCAAGAAGATCATTTTATTGTTCTAATGATCAACAAGGATTTCTTAAAATATTTTATGGTAATTATTCCAACAAGTTATTTACATTATAATGAAACAAGGACTATTATTATTCCAATGGTATTATTAGTCCAGTAAGAAGAGTGTGGTTTAACTAAACATGATAATCACCATTTAAAACACCAAGAACACATCATTACAAATCCCCTAATCATCATTTTCATCATTAAGTTTGTTGAAAGCTTAACTACAAACATGCTTAGCTTGATTAATTCATCACTAGGTGGAGTATACCTAATTACTATCATTACAATTACGAGATTATAGGGTTAAATCATATAACATACCCTTAGAAATGAAGAACAATACACCAAAACCACAAGAACACAATCTAAGCTTCAAGAATGTCTCCAACTTTCAAATCAACAAGCTCCAAAATCAAAATGTAAAGCTCAAACACAAGTTGGAAGAAGGTAAATTTGATCTAGGGATGCAGGGGGATGATTATATGGGTAAAAAATCAGAGTTGGACATGCAAAATGAAAGACACAAGTTGTCTTTTTATAACAGCATAGTTCGTTACGTACGTTATCACAAGATGATAACGTACGTTAACAGCTTTACGTACGCTACACAAAAAGTGTTACGTACGTAATCTAAGTCCAGAGGCTACTGGACTGAAATACGAACATCATTACGTACGTTACCGCTTGAAGCATTACGTACATAATGTAGGTCAACTAGGTTGCCTCCAAAAGATCAGATATTCGAATCCCGTTCGGCCCCACACGCCGAAAGTTGAGATCGGATACGATTATACTGGTTACGTACGTAACAGGTCCCTCTTTACGTACGTAAAGGCCTCAAAATAGCGTACGCTATGCCTAAGGATTAGCGTACGTTAGGCTCAGGTTTAATAGCTCAATATGTACTTATCTATACAACGCTGAAAATTCAATCATAGTGCGAGTGATCGTTTTTATTAAGTCTATTATGATATATTCTAACATCAATATTCATTACACGAGTGCAACAAGACTACAACAGTATTGAATTATCCGAATAATACAACAGTAAGTAAGAATTTCCGTTGGATCTTACATACTTCCCCCCTTAAAAGGGGTTTCGTCCTCGAAACTAAGGGGTAAACAATTCAGGATACCTCTCTTGAATGCTGCTCTCTGTATCCCATGTGGCCTCCTCGACCCCATGTCGTGACTACTAAACCTTCAGTAGGGGAATCGTCTTGTTACGCAATTGTTTGATCCTCCTCTCAAGTATCCGTATGGGGCGCTCCTCATACGAATGATCCTCCGCTAAATCGATCTCATCGAACTGAAGTACATGACTCGGATCAGCAACGTTTTTCCTTAACTGGGAGACATGGAACACGTTATGAATCCGGCTCAGGGCTGGTGGTAAAGTCAGGCGATAGGCTAAATCGCCTACTCATTCCAAAACCTCAAACGGCCCGATATACCTCGGACTCAACTTGCCTCTCTTCCCAAAATGAAAAACTCCTCGAGTAGGGGACACCTTCATTAGTACATGGTCGCCGACCTCGAACTCAAGCGGTCGTCGGCAGTTATCTGCGTAAGACTTCTGTCGGCTTTGAGCCGTCAACAAATGACTCCTAATCAGAGCGATCTTCTCACGGGCTTCTAACAACATATCGGGTTCCGTACCCAATGTTTCAGATGGATCGATCCAACACAGAGGAGATCTACAATGACGACCATACAACGCCTCATAAGGTGCCATTTGGATCGAAGTGTGCCAGCTATTATTATAAGTGAATTCCACCAAAGGTAGTTGGGCCTCCCAATCATCCTTCCAATCGAGGGCGCACGCCCTCAGCATATCCTCTAAAGTTTGGATAGTCCTCTCAGTCTGACCATCCGTCTGCGGGTGAAATGTTGTGCTGAAGTTCAATTGTGTACCCATCGCACGATGAACTGCTTTCCAAAAATGTGACACGAATCGCCCGTCACGATCTGATACAATACTCTTAGGGATGCCATGTAACCTTACAATCTCTTTGATAAATAACTGGGCCAATCTCTTGTAGGTCACAAGTCGTCCAGGAACAAGTCTAGAGGGGGGGTGAATAGACTTGTTGAAACTCTTGAACTCTTTTTCGAAGAGTGAGTTTCTTCAGCTGATAATCAAACAAATGACTTGGAGTCATTTGTTCTTGGATAAGTGCGGAAGTCAGCTGATGACGAATATAAATTAATCTTAATGAAACACTTAACAATGGATGCAGCAATTAGAGTATGATGCAGTAAAACAGTAAATAACACAGGCAGTTATAGTGGTCTCAGAGGTGGGGTAATCCTCTACTAATCCACTTTTCTCCAAACCAGTTGGAGATGAATTCACTATAATTTTCAACCAGTGATAAAGATTACATTGATTCACAACACACTACAACAGCTTCCAACCAGTGGAATTCCGTGCCGTTGTACACACTTGACTGCCTTGCACCTCTTGATCCTCGATCCTCGGATGCCTTTACAGTCACTTACTTCAACCAGTGAAGTACCCCGTACTCAAGTTTTATAGACAAGAGTGTTTGTCTTCTCCAACTAAAGAGCTTCCTTGAATATGAACTTTTTTTTTGGATCTGCTCTTTTTCACGATGCTATTTGATTGCTTGAGATTGCTTTGTTTGCTTTGATCGCTAGAGTATATGTTCGCACCGGTGTCTGCTCAGTTTCAAATCTCCGGGTATTTATAGATCACGATCTCTGAGCTTCTTCCTTGTAGCCGTTGCAAATCTTTGAACAAATCCGTCCGTTGGAGAGAGACTTCATTGTTTAATCTTTTCTGAACGTTGCAAGGCTGGATTCCCATTATTTAATTTTATCTTCCGACCGTTGTGAGGACTTCTGCATGTGAGCGCCGAATCTTTTGAATATAAAAGGATTAAAGTCTTCACGGTGGGTCAGGATGATTTAATTAAATCATATCTCTTGCGGGAATCACTCCAATTTGTCTCTTCATGTTGTATGTGAGCTTTCCGTAATATTTGACTTTTCAAAGCATGCTGACGTGGATTTGGAGTACTAGGCTGTAGTTAAGTAGGCTGTGGTGCAGCTTACATCTTTGCAGGTAGGTCCTCTTGGCTGTATACTATTTGAGACTTGTCTGATCAGGTGACTTCCCTGAGGTTCCTCGGCTGCAGTCTGGTCAAACTTCTCTGACAAATTTTTAGTTGACCAGGGCTACTCTGATTGGAGTCGGCTGTACTTCTCTGATGGACTAGACTGTACTTTAGTACTTAGCCAATTTTTAGCCTAACTAACTTTGGCCTATAGAAGACACTCATTTGGTTTTTCTTTACATTTTGCCAATTTTATACTTAACACATTTTGGCCTATGGAAGATACTCATTTGGTTCTTCCTTACATTTTGCCAATTAATAAACATTTGATTTTAAATTAATGACATCATCAAAATCTAACAAGTATTCCTAACAAATTCCCCCTATTTTGATGATGGCAAAACTAAGTAAGAAATCAAATGGCCAAGTCTGCACTTAAGTGCAAGACAAAACTGAAATCAGTCTAATATTGAGGCAACTGGAAAATTGTCATTCAACAGACTGTTCATAAAATTTTATGACTTATCATTGAAATTATACAATATTTTTTTAATTAAATAAAAAATAAAATTAAAATTAAGAAAATAATTTAAGGTCATCTGCCTCTTCCTCTGCCTCTTGAATAGAGGTGTGGCGAGTCGAATGGTTTGGCTCCGATAGGTCTTACCTTGACTGGAGCAAGGCCATACATTCTCTTCACAACCAAGATCTTTGCGAAGTCCTGCTCCTGCCGAGATCTGAATTTGTTCTCAAGGCGGACTAGCTTGATTTCCTCCCGAAGTTGTAGCTCATCAAGTTCACCATCCATGCGGATTGGTGCTTCTTCACTACGAATTTAGGGATCATGGGAAATGCATTTTGCTCTTTTGCGTACTTCTTTAGAAACGACCCAAAGCTTAGGATGAACCTCTTCCATCCGGTTTATGAAAATCTCCTGTGGGGAGAGTTTGTCATCTTGAAGTAGTTCCCAGGACATAAAAGTCTCGATGAACTTCTTCCTAGCGGCTCCCCATATTTCAAGAGCTTCAAGTGGCGAAATCTTCAACATACCATAGCTCCGGACCTTCCCATTCAAGAGTAGGTTCAAAGCCGCCTCTGGTCCTTCTGCGCTTCCCTTGGTCAGTCGGCCTTGTCTTCTTGATCTACTGACTTCCTTCCTTTTTAGGCTAGAGGGTCCTTCAACTGGGGACATCTGCTTTTTCTTACTTCGATTTCTCTCTCTTCCCCCTGAATCCTCTCTTCCCCCTTTTGCCAAAGATCAATGAGTGTTGTCAATTGTTGCTCCATGCGGCTCATCGATCGGACATGCCAAAAGGCATTCTTTGTTTGTAGGAGGAGGAGGTGAGGATCTCTCTCTGACGGTGTCAATCTTGGCATTAATGGTCAAGGTCGGGAGTGACTGAGTTGATAGCGACTCCCAATGGTGTCTCGACAATTTGCTTGATCGGCTCGGTCATGGTAGGGGATAAGCGAGCCGATGGGGAGTGTTCTCCCGATCCTTGAGAATGGAGCCACTAGGCTGCAGCTCCGGCTGCGGCCGTAGGTCGATTGAGTCTTCTCCGGGTCACGACTGAGTCCTCTGCCCGGCTCTGCGTCTAGGTGGTGTACGGGAGGTACAACAATCCTATCTGCGGCTTCGTTGGTAGGCTCGGCTCTGCTCGGCTCCTTTTCTCTTTCTTCCTCTTTCCCTTCTTCTTGATTTCTCTTTTCTTCCTCCTCATCTTCTTCTTTTTCTTCTCCAGCCGCCACACCAGCTCCTCCTTCACCTCCATCATCATTATTATCATCATCATCATCATCATCATTTTTCTCATCATCATCCTTCTCCTTTTCTCTTTCATCATCTTCATCCTTCTCCTTATCTTCTTCTTCTTTTTCTGCTCCACTTCTTCTCCTTCTTCATCTTCTTCATCATCCACTTCTTCGTTTTCTCAATCTCCTCTGTCTCCTTTTCATGGTATGTTTTCTTGATTCTTTTTCTTTTTCATCCTCTTCAACCAAATTGATAATTTCATTTTCTTCATCAACTTCTTCTATCCTAATTTCCTTTTCTACTTCCTCCTCTTCCTCCTCTTCTCCAAAGCTACCATGAAAATACTGAGCATTATAGAGTGGATAAAATGGTCCATGTTTGTCTCAAAATGTGACATGAACCAGTTATCTGGAGGAGTAAGGCTAAATCGACTCTTTGCAAAAATCGGTCGAACATCCTCCGTGGCTTGGGGTATTCCCAACCACTAGATTCAACAAAAATTTGAAAATTTGTAAAGGACATGGTTTTAAGAGTTTTCCACTCTTTAAAAATATTTACGAAAGAGTGTTTTTCTGCTTGTGGCTTGAGAAGCTGAAGTTGTTCTATGGAGAGATTAAAAGTATTATTTTCTAAAAGATTGAATGTGTAATCTGCTTGAGGATAGATATAACAAGACCTGCTTCCTCTTCTTCGGTCATGTACCTTTGGAGGAGTAATGACAGTACAATTCTAGTTTCGGTATCTCAGTGCAGGGTCCGATGAATCGGATGGGCGGTGGTATGATGGGGTGGCATAGTGCTCGGTTGCTCTCCTTCGCCGAACTTCCTTGGCCTCTTTGGAGAGGGTTCGGGTGATGACCGCAGTTGGAAGGTCCTTCAGGGCTGGTCCCCTTCTCTTGAATCGGATGGCGATAGGTGTATCGTCGGACTCATTCTCGGACTCGATTGCAGTTCCGATCTCACTGCAGTTGGTCCGAGTCGATAGATCGTATCTTGGGCAAAAGCTTGAGTCGGCAAATCCTTCAACAACCGGGCCGCCCTCCCGGTGACTCCAACCTTCTTCTTATCATGGTCCATGTGACCAAGCCTCTTGTTTGGGTGGAAAGGGTCAATGTTTCCCTTGGCCACTCCAGTCTGCTCCAAGAACCAACTAAGATGCGTTCCGAACGCCAACTTAGTCTTGAACTTCTTCTCTCCCTCGAGCCATTCGACCTTGTTCACCTCGCGAACAAGTTGCCTGAAAATGTAATCGGCCCAATCAACTTCCTCTCGTTGAATTAACGCACCCAACACCATGAATTTTGAAGATGATAGTTGGTCATAGCTTCCTGCCATTCCCATGACTATCTTGTTTGTGATGTCCAAAGCAACTCGATAGACCCTTTTCAACTCATTTCTCTTCGCTGTAAACTTCAATTTCTCAGGGACATTTTCGAGCTTAATCGTCTTCCACGTTTCGGCGGGTGATTGTTTGAGCGCTTCGACCGCCAAACCGCGATGTTTCATCCCGAATACAGAGCGAATCTTCTCTGTATCTATGGTGACTGGTACTCCACCGACCTTGCTCTGAATCCCGTGCTGAATCAGGTAAGCGTTGCGATAAAATTCAACCACATCTTCCTTGAACAAGTGTTGAGGGTTGATTTCGAGAAACGGGTAGATTCCGTTCAGCTTCATCGCCCGGATTAAGTCGAGCATATCAAAGTCCTCTAGATTTGCTTCTAATAATCCTTCGAAATCGACGACCATGGAGAAGATGACCTGGTCCTTCATCGCCTTCAAGTTTGCTCCGTCAAAAGATGCCATTTCTGCAAAAAGATTTTAGGATTTAGTGTATATTTTGCTCTGTAAATTTTAGGGTTTCTGAAAGCGTAAAGAGGAAAGTGAAAGGGTTTTCTTCCTTATAAAGAAGATGAAAGGACGTTTGGATTAGTTTATTATAAATTTAAACGGTGGTACGCCTTTTCATATTCTTTTGAATTTCAAATTTGAATCGGTGGCCCCATTAAAAAGTTGACGGTTGATTCTGATTGGCCACCGTAGAGGTTAATTAAATAGGCATGTGATGCGTGTATTTAAAATTGCCACTAGGCTTATAAAATGTATTTTTTAAATGCTATTTCTTAAGCCAATAATATTTTAAATATGACAGATAATAATTAAAAATTTAGAGATTAGTTTAGAGAACTTAGGTGATGCGATTCGTTATTTGTTGACCGCTCTGCTACGGGTGAGTTTGACCTCTCGCCCGGTATTCTCAGACTAAGTTGCTTCGGACCTTCGTCTTCTACTTTGCATCGGCTTAGGCCGATTAAGGGGTTCGTCCTTCCTTCAACTTGCTTCAGAACTAGATTCCCAATCTAGTAATCCAAGGTCTCTGCTAAGCTCTAGGAATCTTTCTTCTGGCAATGGTTTGGTGAAGATGTCAGCTATTTGGTAGTCTGTCGACTCTTTCAACTCTAACCCTTTTGTTAAGCACATGGTCTCGAATGAAATGGTGCTTAACGTCAATGTGCTTTGTCCTTGAGTGCAAAACCGGATTGTTGGTTATTGCAATAGCACTATTGTTGTCACACCATATAGGAACTTCGTTGGCAATAATATTGTAGTCCCTTAACCGTTATGCAGTCCATAGAATTTGTGCACAATGCTTGACTACTGCGACTAGGTATTCGACTCTGTAGTGGAGATAGAGTTAGAAACACCTTCTTGCTAAACCAGATATCGATCTGGTTCTAGGAATTGACACGTTCCACTAGTGCTCTTCCTATTGATTTTGCATCGTGAAATCCGCATCGAGTATCTGACATTTCGAAGTTGTCATCCTTGGGGTACCATAGTCCAACATTAATGGTAGACTTTAGGTACTTGATTATTCTCTTGCGCATCTAGGTGTGATTGCTTTGGCTTGGGTGGAATCTTGCACAAACTCCAACCGCATATGATATGTCCGGCACCTTGCGGTGAAGGTACAGAAGAGATCCGATGAGTCCTCTGTAGTGGGTTGAGTCCACTGATATTCCTGCCTCGTCTACATCTAGGTGAGTGCTTGTGCTCATTGAATTCTTGCGGGTTTGGCTGATTCCATTCCATATCTCTTGATGAGATCTCGGGTATATTTTGCCTGGTTGATGAAAATTCCTTTTTCCATCTGCTTAACTTGTAATCCGAGAAAGAAGTTAAGCTTTCCCATCATACTCATCTCAAATTCTCCTTGCATGAGGTTGGAGAATTTCTCGCATAGTTCTGGATTGGTTGACCCGAATATGATGTCATCCACATAAATCTGAACTATTAGTATGTGGCCTTCGTGCTCCACTCTGAATAGGGTCTTGTCCACTTTTCCTTTGCAAAATCCATTTTTCTCAAGAAACACAGACAGTGTTTCATACCATGCTCTCGGTGCTTGCTTGAGTCCATACAGAGCCTTCAACAGCTTATAGACTTTGTCTCCTTTGACAAAACCTGGGGGTTGCTCTACATAGACTTCTTCTTCTAGGATTCCATTCAGAAACGCACTTTTCACATCCATGTGGTAGACTTCAAAATCCTTGAATGCAGCATATGCGAGAAATAGTCTGATGTCTTCTAATCTTGCAATAGGTGCATAAGTTTCATCAAAATCTATTCCCTCACACTGTGCATATCCTTTTGCTACGAGTCTGGCTTTATTCCTAACAACAGCTCCGTCTTCATCACTCTTGTTTTTATACACCCATTTGGTGCCAATAACTTTCTTGTGATTGGAGTGCATGCATTAGTTCCCAAACTTTGTTTCTCTCCATCTGCTCCAATTCTTCTTGCATGGCATTAATCCATGAATAATCTTCCAAGGCTTGTTCTGTCGTCTTGGGTTCAATTTGTCACATGAAACATGAGAACATCGCCATTCCTGCTGGTAGAGTTGACTGTCTTGTCTTGACTCCATCAGTCAACTTTCCGATAATTTGCTGAATTGGATGATCCTTGAGCCATTTGGGGATCTCGTCCTCTTCTGGGTTTGTTCCCCCTGTTGGATTGCACTGGTGGTTGTCAGCATCTGTTTGGATTACAGTGCAATCGATCGGCTACGCCTTGTCATCTGCAGCTTGGTTACAATCTGAGATGAGTCTTTGTCGGCTCATTTGGGTCTTCTTCCATGACAAGCTGGATCGAGATAGGTTTGGTGATCTGTCGATCTGCGATTGGGTCTTCATCGGCCGCGGTTGGGTCATCGCCGATCTGCAGTGAGTCCACCATTCGGTGTCATGTACAATGACTTCTTCAAGGGTTGCCGACTTGAGCTTGTTCTCAATTTGCTCAAGTTGTTTCCTGTACTCAACGGTAGATTCATCAAAAACAACATGGGGTGTTTCCTCCACAACTAAGGTTCTTTTGTTGAAAACTCTATATGCCTTGCTTCTTTGGGAATATCCCATAAATAGACCATCATCGGTTTTAGCATCAAAGGCATTTAGTTGTGTTTTACCGTTGTTGTGGATGAAACACTTACAACCAAAAACATGAAAGTAAGCAATGGTAGGAGTTCTATTATTCCAAACCTCATAGGGAGTTTTGCCATGTCTCCCTACTATCATACTCTGTGCAGGTGTGGCGGTGTGTTAATGGCTTCAGCCCTGAACCTCTTGGGTAGGTCCGCTTCGCAATTATGGATCTTGCCGCTTCCTTCAGGGTTCTGTTCCTTCTTTCGGCAACACCATTCACTGGGGCGTCACAGGCCGCAGAGCTCATCTCTGGATCCCATTCTGATCGCTGAAATCAGTTATCGCCTTGTTGAGAAACTCTCCTCCTCTGTCTGATCTGATCTTGATTATGGAGAGAGATTTCTCATTCTGGATCCTCCTCAGCAGCTCAGGTAACTTGGTCAAGGTTTCACTTTTATTGAATAGAAAGATGATCCAAGTGTACCTTGAATAGTCGTCTACAATCACAAGAGCATGCTTTCTGCCGCTCAAAGTCCTTGGCTTGATGGGACCAAATAGATCCATGTGGAGTAGATCTAAGATCCTTGTTGTGAGCGATGTAGGCTGAACTGGCTTGAACGATGCCTTGGTCTGCTTTCCCTTCTGACATGCATCACAGAGTGCTTCCTTCTTGAATGCTTCATTTGGAAGTCCTCTGACCAGCTTCTGAGAGCTAATCTTGTTGATGGCTTTGAAGTTCAGGTGACATAGTCTTTTGTGCCACAGCCATCCATTCTCAGCTACAGTCTTGGATAGAAAACAGGAGTTAGGTGTTCCTGTGTTCCAATCAATCATGTATACATCTCTTCTTCGGAAACCTTGTAGCTTTATTTCTCCGGATAAAATGTTTATCACCATACACTTCAAGATGGTGAAGACTACTAGATTCTTCTCGTCGCAGAACTGGCTTATGCTCAGGAGGTTGTATTTGAGACCTTTGACATAATGGACTTTGGATATGACAATGCTTCCTCGGTGCAGCTCTCCAAAGCCTTTTGTCTGTCCTCTAGAGCTATCTCCAAAGGTTACATCGGGACCTCTTTCTTTGATATATTTGGTCAGCATCCTCTTGTTCCCGGTCATGTGCCTTGAGCATCCGAGTCTACAAACCACTCTTCACCTCCAAAATTTGAGCTTGAGGAGATGTGGTTGTAGTCCTTCCACCTCTTACGCAATTAAACAAGCAGAGATTTAGGTACCCAAATTTGTGTGGGTCCTTTGGGGTTAGTGGGTTTCTGGAGAGTTGATTTCTCCTTGGATTATAGGAATTATTATTATAACCCTTAAAGGTGCACGTGGTCGAGGTCTAGATCTCCTGGTTGGATTGTATCTAGGATATTCCTCAAAATAGTGTGGGCCATTTCTAAGTCTAGCCGAGACCATTTGTTAAACCTTTGTGGTCTCCACACTTGTTCATTTTGGTAATTTGGATAACCTTGAGGTTTCCATCGCCCCTCCCATTATGAAATCTATTTTTGGGAAGTTGTTGGTAATAGTGGGCATGTTGTGCAGAATTTCTTTGCTTTTGCACAGGCCTTTGCCTAGTCGCTGTCTAGGTGGTATGCAGTGTAACATTGCGGCTGAGCGTTTGACTAATTTGTTGCACCTTTTGAAAGTCGGTTTATACACAGCTCGTGATCGAGACCATTGTTTCTCCCTTGATAAACTTGGTTTCGAACTAGAGGGAGTGTGAGAATCATATCCAAGGCCTGATTTGGTATATAATGACCTTTTATAAGTACACAATTCGCCCCGAGTTGAAGACGCCTTCAGGAGGTTATTTCCTGCGCTGAGTTTTATTTATACGTGCCGGCTTAGTAAACTCGGCTTTGGCATGAGCAAGTGCGGTGACTTTTCTTTAAGTAAAATATTTAGCCGGTCTATCTCAAATTTGTATTGGCACTTGCACAGTTTTCAAAATCATTTGTATTTGTCTCACCTTATTTAAATCTAATTTGAGTTTTTGAAATCATTTTTCACCGCCTATTCTCATCTTGCAGCTTAGTCTTCTCTGATCTGACTTGGTGTGCAGATTTAAGTGTTTCAAAATCTTTGAATAATTGATTTACCGATTCATGTAAATCCATATATTGTGACATGGCTGAGCTATTATTTGAACCGGTAGGTTTAGAGGTTACCTCTTCATCAGCCAAGTTTGCCATCAGGCAATCATATTCCTCGTCATCATCAGAAAAGAAACCGCCGCTTGATTCGACATGCTCCTGGTCTTCTCCGATGAGAGCTTTTCTTCTGTCTTCCTTTCTGCCCACCTCCTTCTTGGTTTCATCCTTCTTGAGCTCGGGACAATCCATTTGGATGTGTCCTATTTTATGACAGTTGTAGCATTCAACTTTCCAGCTTCCAGCCTTCTGGTTCCTTCTTGGGTTCTCCTTGTAGTTTTTCTTATACTTGGAGTAGTTCTTTCTGAAGTTACTGAACCTTTGCATAATGAAAGCCATTTCCTCCTCAAAATCTAGCGGATTTGGAGGTTTCACATCAGACAGGCTCTTAGCAGGGGACTCGGCTGCAAATGCGATTCCCTTCTCTGCAGGCTCAGTCGAGGATGAACTCGGAAGTTCGAAATCATAAGCCTTTAGATCAGAGAATAGCTCCTGAATCTTTATCTTATTCAGGTCTTTGGACTCTCTCATAGCTACAGCCTTCATGCTCCATTCTGGATTTAGAGATCTGAAAACCTTAAGTGCCATTTCCCTGTTGCCATAGGTTTTGCCCAGGGAGTTGATTTCATTGATAATTTCAGTGAACCTTGTGTCCACTTGGTCTATTGATTCTCCATTCTTCATTTTAAAGTTGTCAAACTTTTGGATAGCTATTGACAACTTGTTCTCCTTGATCAGCTCCGTTCCTTCACACATTAGAGCTAATGTGTCCCAAATCTCTTTGGCATTCTTACAATTTTTGATCTTGACCATTGTGGATTTGTCAAGAGTTTGGTATAGCACATCTCGGCCTGTTGTCAAGATTGGCGGCTTTCTCTCTTCGGGGTTAGCTCCGTTCTCTTCTTAGGGATCTTTTGGGCCTCCCAGTGCGATCTCCTCGGGTGTGTTGTCCTTCTCGAAAATGAATGGACCGTCTTCAATGATGCACCACATGTCGTCATGGATTGAAGATAAATGTGCCTGCATTCTTATCTTCCAGAGATCATACTCGTCAACTGAAAAGACAGGTAGTCTAGAGTGCATGTGTTCCATTATAACGTGAGAGATAAGATATATATCTTAATATAGATATGGTTCGTGAAAAAAAATGAACCAACCGCTCTGATACCACTTGTAGGTCACAAGTCGTCCAGGAACAAGTCTAGAGGGGGGGGGGGGTGAATAGACTTGTTGAAACTCTTGAACTCTTTTTCAAAGAGTGAGTTTCTTCAGCTGATAATCAAACAAATGACTTGGAGTCGTTTGTTCTTGGATAAGTGCGGAAGTCAGCTGATGACGAATATAAATTAATCTTAATGAAACACTTAACAATGGATGCAGCAGTTAGAGTATGATGCAGTAAAACAGTAAATAACACAGCGATTATAGTGGTCTCGGAGGTGGGGTAATCCTCTACTAATCCACTTTTCTCCAAACCAGTTGGAGATGAATTCACTATAATTTTCAACCAGTGATAAAGATTACAGTGATTCACAACACACTACAACAGCTTCCAACCAGTGGAATTCCGTGCCGTTGTACACACTTGACTGCCTTGCACCTCTTGATCCTCGATCCTCGGATGCCTTTACAGTCACTTACTTCAACCAGTGAAGTACCCCGTACTCAAGTTTTATAGACAAGAGTGTTTGTCTTCTCCAACTAAAGAGCTTCCTTGAATATGAACTTTTTTTTGGATCTGCTCTTTTTCACGATGCTATTTGATTGCTTGAGATTGCTTTGTTTGCTTTGATCGCTAGAGTATATGTTCGCACCGGTGTCTGCTCAGTTTCAAATCTCCGGGTATTTATAGATCACGATCTCTGAGCTTCTTCCTTGTAGCCGTTGCAAATCTTTGAACAAATCCGTCCGTTGGAGAGAGACTTCATTGTTTAATCTTTTACGAGCGTTGCAAATTTGGATTCCCATTATTTAATTTTATCTTCCGACCGTTGTGAGGACTTCTGCATGTGAGCGCCGAATCTTTTGAATATAAAAGGATTAAAGTCTTCACGGTGGGTCAGGATGATTTAATTAAATAATATCTCTTGCGGGAATCACTCCAATTTGTCTATTCACGTTGTATGTGAGCTTTCCGTAATATTTGACTTTTCAAAGCATGCTGACATGGATTTGGAGTACTAGGCTGTAGTTGAGTAGGCTGTGGTGCAGCTTACATCTTTGCAGGTAGGTCCTCTTGGGTATTATCTTGTTTGAGACTTGTCTCGATCGGGTGACTTCCACGAGGTTCCTCATTGTGATCTGGTCAAACTTCTCGACAAATTTTTAGTTGACCAGGCTACTCGATTGGAGTTAGGTCAGACTTCTCGATGGACTAGGACGTACTTTAGTACTTAGCCGATTTTTAGCCTAACTAACTTTGGCCTATAGAAGACACTCATTTGGTTCTTCTTTACATTTTGCCAATTTTATACTTAACACATTTTGGCCTATGGAAGATACTCATTTGGTTCTTCCTTACATTTTGCCAATTAATAAACATTTGATTTTAAATTAATGACATCATCAAAATCTAACAAGTATTCCTAACATCTCTCGGGTCCCCAAGTGTCTTTAATCTCCAGAAAGTGGGCTGATTTGGTCAGACGATCCACAATCACCCAAATCGTATTCATCCCTCGACGACTCATCGGCAATCTGGTGATAAAATCCATCGATATGTCCTCCCATTTCCACTCGGGGATCGGAAGCGGTTTCAGCATTCCTGCAGGTCGCTGGTGCTCAATCTTAACTTATTGACAGGTTAAACACCTCGAAACGAACTCTGCAACTTCACGTTTCATACTTCCCCACCAATAATATTGTTTCAAATCCTTATACATCTTGCTAGACCCCGGGTGGATAGAGTATGGGGTAGCATGGGCTTCTCTCAGGATAGAATTCCTTAATTTGTCGTCTGCGGGTACACAAACTCGGTTCCTGAAGCGTATCAATCCATACTCATGGATCACAAAGCCAGGGGCTTTCCCTTGAGTTACTTCATTCCGAACTCGAGATAAGAATGGGTCCGTAACTTGCTTCGATCTAATTATATCCTCAAGGGACGATAAAATATCAAGTTTACAGAGTTGTCCTTGAATACGCTGTAACCTGACTTCAATTTCCGGCCTCACCAATTCTAACTGCAATTCCCTTTGAGTTGTTAGGCGGGCAAGCATCTGTTCCTGTACTGTTTTACGACTCAAAGCGTCGGCAACTACATTTGCTTTGCCCGGATGATAAAAGATCTTGATATCATAATCTTTGATGAGTTCTAGCCACCTTATCTGCCTCATGTTTAACTCCTTCTGAGTAAAAATGTACTTCAGGCTCTTGTGATCAGTAAAAATCTGACAGGTAACTCCATACAGATAATGACGCCAGATTTTTAAAGTAAACACCACGGCTGCGAGATCTAAATCATGGGTGGGGTAGTTGACCTCGTAAGGTCGTAGCTGTCTCAATGCATAGGAGATCACCTTACCGTTCTGCATTAGTACACACCAAAGGCCCTGTTTAGATGCGTCACTATACACTACAAACCCTTCCGTTCCTTTCGGTAGGACTAAAATAGGTGCCGAAATCAAACGACTCTTAAGTTCATCAAAACTCCGCTGACATTCCTCTGACCATAAATACTTCTTATCCTTCCTCAGAAAATTAGTCATTGGTTGGGCAATTTTGGAAACACCTTCCACGAACCGTCGGTAATAACCTGCTAGTCCCAAGAAACTGCGTACTTCCTTAACGTTCTTTGGTGGTAGCCAGTCTCGGATAGCTTCTGTCTTCTGTGGGTCTACTCGCACCCCATCAGCTGATATCACATGTCCGAGAAAGATAACTTCACACATCCATAATTCACATTTAGAAAATTTTCCATAAAGCTGCTCCCACCTTAACGACTCGAGAACTAGATGGAGGTGACGCTCGTGCTCTTCATGGTCACGAGAGTAGATCAGAATGTCTTCAATAAAAACGACTACAAAGCGATCCAGATAATTAATAAAGACTCGATTCATCAGCTCCATGAATACTGCCGGTGCATTCGTCAGTCCAAAAGGCATCACTACGAACTCATAATGCCCATAGCGAGTACGAAAAGCAGTCTTCGAAATATCAGACTCACGAATCCTCAACTGATGGTAACCATACCTCAAGTCGAACTTAGAAAACACAACATCCCCTTGAAGTTGATCCAATAAATCATCAATATGCATCCATGGATATTTGTTCTTAATGGTTACCCTGTTCAGCTCACAATAATCAATATACAGACGTAGGGATCCGTCCTTCTTTCGTACAAATAGTACTGGTGCCCCCCAAGGGGACGCGCTAGGTCTAATGTAGCCCTTCTCGGTCAAATCCTCAAGTTGACTCTTCAGCTCCTGCATCTCAGTCGGATCCATACGATACGGTGCTTTTGAAAGCGGGGACGTACCAGGCTCTAACTTAATATTGAATTCTACATCACGATGTGGAGGTAAGACTGGCAACTCATCTGGAAATACGTGTGGGTAGTCTCGGACTACTGGAATATCAATCAATTCAACTGGTCGATCCATTGTCTTGGTCATGTAGCACCAATAGCCAATACACGCCTGATTAAGTAGTTTCACTATTTTCATAGCGCTGATGATTCTCCCGGAACGGCTGGATTGTCACCCTGGAAGGTACACTCAACACCATCGTCAGATGTGACGGTCACTATTCGCTTGCGGACACTAATAATGGCATCATGACGGTCTATCCAATCGAAACCCAAGATCACATCATCCTTAGGTAAATCGACCACAATTAAATTTGACAACCACTCACGGTCATTCATACGAATCGAGCAGTCCTGAACTTCACGATTCCCAACAATTCTTCTACCATCGGGTAGACCAATTATATAAGGTTCACAATTGATAACATGCTCTAATTGCAAACGACTCAAACAAGAAGTAGATAAAAAGGAGTGTGAAGCACCAGTATCAAAAAGAACACAGACATGCTGAGACTGGATCTCGAGAGTACCTGCAATCATGCTGGCTTCGGGATCTTCAGCCTTCTTCATCTCGTAAACTCTAGGTTTTGCAGCCCCGGCACTAGATGTACCAACTTGATTTCCACGTCCCATCCCTTTGTTTGCCCCGGTAGTCTGATAAGAAGCGGACAGAGGTACAGTCTGAGCGAAGGCTCTTTGGGCATGAGGTCTTTGCGGGAGTACGTCCTAGTCCACTCCTACAATAACGAGCACGATGTCCGTTCTTCCCACAAGTATGGCATGACACGGCTGGCCTTGGGCATTTTGAATTGATGTGCCCCTGGTCTCCACAGTTATAGCATACAATAGATAGGCTGACCGCTCGAGGTTGCGATCCGGTTGGCTTCGACGTCGTAGGTTGCCGTTCAGAAGGATTTGGCACTAGTTGGGGTCTCTTGAATGTTCCCCGGTTGCTGTCTGTTTGTTTCTGGTTCCTGAATTTCTTGTTGTTAGACTGCGGTTGCTTCTTGGAAATTTCTTTCACGGTCAATTCGTACTCCAGAGCTTTCTCAATGAACTCCGGTAGGGTCACACAATGATGGTTCAACAGTTGCATTCTCATTCGGGGTTTAAGCCTTTTGAGAAAGTATTTGATCTTATCAGCCTCTGTTTGGACAATCGTTGCGGCAAAAGGAAGAAGTGTTTGAAATTTCTCGACGATAGATAGTACGTCATCATCTTCGGATGGTTCCGGATTCAGCAATTCTGATAGTTTGGCCTCGCGGAGAGGACCCGGATAGTAACGGTCTAGCATGAGATTTTTAAATTCTTCCCAAGTACATACGCCATCAGCTGGCCTCACCGAAAGCCACCAAGTGTGGGCACCCTTGCCCAAGTAGTAAGCTGTTACGGAGAAGCGATTCTCTACTGGACAGTCTACCATATCGAACAATTTCTCGAAGTGTTCGATCCAATGCACGATATCAGCCGGCTCAGAGGAACCTTCAAAAATCGGGGGTCGCTGGCGGGAGATGTCGCTGATGATCCGACTCACCGGTCCGCCATGTACAGGAGGTGGCCCACGATCTTTGGTCGGTGCGACTCTGCATAGTTTCCATTAACTGACCCATTTGGGTCATCTGAGCCATCATGCCTTGCATCACAGTGTAAGGATCGACACGAGCATCCTCGCATCCAGTGTGGTGTGATTGGTCCCTAGAAGGCGAATCACTGCCTGCGGAACTATGCTCTGCATTCGCACGCCTGTTGGCTCGTGGTATCGAGATTCGGCCCCTTCCGCGGCCTCGTCCCCCTCTGCCACGGCCTCTCAAATTTCTTTCCATACTGAAAGAATCAATTCGTAAAGATAACCATAAGTACAATTCATGATACCAATCAGAATCCATGCTAAGTTAATGGCAGTAAGAAATTAAATATTCAGGAAAACAGTTCGTAATGAGTTATCGACACTACGAGGGTCACATAGAATATCATATCGATGTTTGAGTCGAACAATTTCAATCATATAATCAATCCAGAATTTTATTCGTATCATCAATCAGATAATTCCTGCCACAAACCCTTAAAATGCCAAGATCAACAAAGAGATCCATTCAGATATCAATATCATGTCAGTAATTTAATCATGGTTCATAAAGTACGTACCGCATTTGGCTCGTAGGATCAGGCGCTCGCACGGGTCACATTTGACACGAAGGTCTCTTGATACTAGTTCAATACGCAAAGACTTAAAAGAAAAAAAATGACAGCGTGCTCTGATACCATCTTCTGTAACACCCCAATAAGGCGGCCATTACAGTGCCGTGGACCCCACAATGGGACCCACCAGGCGATACCCAAAATACAGATTTAATACACAATACATGTGATACCGAACCACAAAACATAGTACTTAGTCCGATTAGGAGTTTACAGTAGTATGGCCAACGGCCTTATTATACACAGGATCCAAAATATAAGTATAATCCATATGGAGATGGAATATACTTTAAATAACAATACATTTGTTCATACTTAAAATAAAGCGGAAAGATAACATTACACGGTACGAACATGACCGGACACAAAAGACTTGGGCCCCCCGAACTAGTATCCTTCGAACCCTTCGCCATCACCCTGATCTTCCCGTGCCATGCCTTTTCCTTGACCTAAAATACAACACAAGTATTTCGCCCAACACAGGGTCAGATATACATGATAAATGATTCTCCAGATATTATACAATTCACATATATGAGATTTCAAGTAAAACAACCCGACTAACGAACATACGCCTCGGGCGTATGAACGCTTAGTCACAAAATGTCGAACACATCCAAATATAAGAATGGACTATGAACGACTTAAGATAGTACGGCTCAAGATGGACATCACAGTACGCCCGATCCGAATATGTGTCATTGCACACACTATAAGAATAAACGTCAAAGACTTCGGATAATATCTGAAGTAAAAACGTTATAATTACCGAAGTCTATGTTCGTGTAGTAAAAGGTATACTTTAGACTTCGCTTTTTATGCGAAGTCTAATATCCTAATAACCGAAGTCTATCTCGGTTTTTTTTTTTAATTATGATCCAAATGAGGGGGTAAGTGAAGTAAAAGAATACATTTAACTTTGGTTATTTTATAATTGGCGTAGTAAAAATGGACTTTTTACTTCAGTTATTGTATAATATATATTAGTATTTTCTGCAGTAATATATATTAATATTTCACATTTCAATTTAAAATTTATTGCCAAAATCTACATTCACTTATAACTAACCATCAACCACAAGAACTCAATAATATAAGAACCGACAATTTTATATCATCCCATCTAAAACAATAACATGCGTTCCAACCAATTCAAAACCAGATACATATCATAATAAAGACAAAGAATGTGTAATAAAATTCTATCTATTTCATCATGAACACCACAAAGAGGACAAAAAGGATTGAAAAAGATCATATACTTCGAAACGACCAAGTCTCTCTTCAGCACATCGTTGCTTTTCATCAGACGATCATACTTATCAACTTTCTTCTTCAAATATTCAACATCGGCACGTGAAATAAACAAATCCACATAATCACTTTGTTGCTGGTTTAATAAATCTTCTTCCCCAATAAAATAATTACATGGTTTTGCCTGAAAGCCAAAATTATATTACCAACTAAAACATGTTAGCATAACGTGTCGTAACACACACATACTACAACATTATCAAACAGTAAAAAATAACTTCTACTCAAGCGAGCAATGATGTGTTTTTTCTGCACAATCTTCTCGACAGCAAAAATAAAAACATAAATCATGTTGGGAGACGGTCAAGAAAGACAACTTCCAAACAAATTTCCTGCTGCACTTGTACTTCCCTAGACGTAATAGTCAACATTTTCCAGAACAAAATCACATCACCAGCAATTATTATCCCTTCATTTATAATAGAACCATGCATATATGGCGAAAGATTTAAGAAACTAATGCCAATTGCTACAAATTAAGGTCTTTGATAAACTTACCTACTGCACATGGACCAGCTGTACGACAGATTGGTTTGATTTGCATGTAGAGCCTTCTGAACCTCTGGAAGGTTAAAGCCTCTCGTAGCTCATGCAAACATCTACACCAACACTAGTCTTTGTTGCCTGCAATTTCATAGTGCATTGTTCATCCTTTTTTTTTTCATTTTTTTAGCCCATGATTTAGAAAATCAGTCAGAATATGATACATAAAATGTACCATCTTTTTGAGTCTAAGCTCTTGCTCCACTATCGCTGGATAGCACACATCAAGAATAACATCGTAACTATTTATATAATCACCAACAATCTTGTTTGTCTTGGATACGGCATTGTTACATGATGCAGACACATTTTGTGGATTTTCCAATGTGTAATCTTCAAAATCACAATCGTTCATAATGGTGAGTCCAATTTCATCGGAAATCATTCTGTGCGACCAGAAAAACTCATAAGTTGATGGAACATCACGGTTGAGCCTTAGATGTGGATTCCCAATCTAAGCCAAGATAACTATTCACATATAAGCCCAATACGTGAAAAAGATTAAAAGTAAGTTTCCGTAAAATCAGAAAAAATGAATAAAGACAGAAAGGTTGAGCAAATGTTTTCTTACAGCAACCCCTTTAATGTTAAACTTGAATTTTTGGAGTGTTTATTGTAGTCCAGAAGAGCAACAGCTAACTGGGGATGTAATGTCCTGTCGAGAAAAAAATGTGAGAAAATGGAAAATCAAGGAGCAACTTTGGATGATAATTTTGTTTTATTTTTTTGAGAAATAATATGATTATCTACGAACCATGTTCACTGATGTACGTGTTGATACACAATATCAATCACACAAATCACTTTTAGACTCTAAGTTGATACCACAAAGTTACAACACGACTAGTTAGAGGCTTCTTTTGATTGGCCCGGAAAAAAGTCGCCAGCCCAAAATCACCAATCTTCAGATTTCCTTGGTTGTCAATCAGAAGATTTGAACCCTTAATGTCACGGTGCAAGACTCCACGACTATGACAATGTTCGAGTCCCCGAAGCAGTTGTTGCATGAAGCATTTTATCTGCATGCCCATCACATAAAATATTAATGAATAGCTTGCATTTCATAGACTAATTCCTTAATTTACAAAGTTCCTGCATTTACTCCAACTCGATCGATTGAAATATAACCCAGATTCAAAATCATAATCAAACCAATCATGATGATGATTCTGTTAGTTAAGAGTAAGGTGTTGTGCTGCTATTGCTGATGATGATGATATGATGATGGTGATGGTCGTGGTGGTTGTACCGGCGGCTGCGATGGCGATGGAGATTGAGGCAGTGGCGGTGGCGATGATGATGATGATGATGGCGTTGATGATGATAATGATGAAATTTCAATTCCACACAATTACGGTCCTATAAGTTCCATGTTAGTTCAATTTTGGTCCGAAATAATTTGTCCCGGCTCGTATAAGCTAACATAGTCTTCCTGTGCTCGTATATCACGCTGAAGAATACTTTTGCCCCGGCTTCCAGATGACAACACAGAAGAGCTCCAGGCAACGGCACCAACTCGCAGCCGATGTCCGTCCATAGTTCTAATCCTCTTGCAACAAGAGGCATCCCATAACTGCATAAACAAATGTTAGGCTTAATGAGGGGAATGCGGAAGTGAAACATGGAATTCCATGTATAGGATTATACCTACTGTGTCACTTTCACATATAGTTCTTGGTCATTTGAGAGAATAGTTTGTAACAGGATGTGAGAGAATAGTTTCTGGTCATTTGAAGGGATGGTTTCAGTCGGTTTGTTTTCAAGTAACAACAAATCCACAAGCAACTCCATACGTTCATGTCCCACTAAAGCAACTTCTCTTATTATCTTGAGCTACAGATAATTCGAATCAATATGGCAACGCTCGGTTTAATGTTACCACAAAGGACTCAAAATAATAATGAGCCACAAAACTTAAGTCAAGGCGTGATGGAGATTCTATGGTTTAAAACATTAATCACATACAGTTACTAAAACATGTATCATTTGAATCATGGTTCATTGAGTATTGTCATGCCAGTACCACGAGATTGGGCTATCCCCCAGCTCATATTATTATATTAGGATTTTTTTTGGGGAGACGGAAAAAAAAAAGACGAGTCTGGAGAACCATGAAACGAACTTAAATAATTGTGAATGTATATAAGCCAGTGTTCCATGAATATGTACATCACAAAATCAACATATATAACAATACTCTAGAGCAGGAGTGTATCAACTTTGTACACAATGAAGAGGTCAGGAAAAGCTTCACTGCATACCTGGAGTTGGCCATTGCTAGTTCCAACAGCAATATGTGTACCACGGTGTGCCCATCCAACAGAGCAGATACTGTCATCGACCCCCAAATCACACAACTTCATTACCTGTCATGTAATACCTCCGGTATTCCATGCTTGATTACTTTGTACTGTATGAATGTTTGGTAATATGACGTCATTTCTATTTATGTATTCCATTGAGTGCTATATAATTGTACAATGTGAACGAAACGAGGGTGACACACCTTGATGCCGTGAGACGATCGTCGGTGCGAATATGACGGTGGCCAACGTCTTGTTCCCCGATAATTGTTGACGAGCGGAAGGGATGGTCACCCGAGATGGTTAGAATGTGTTTGAGGCTAAAATTTCTGTCTAACGTACGCTATAACCCATGCCTAACGTACGCTAAATTTCAATGGTTACGTACGTTAAGGCAGCCACATTACGTACGTAACGGGTAGGTCGGTCTCCCGACCAGAATCTTCCTTTGACACGGACAGGGCTACTTTCGGCGGGCTAGATGACAAACGAGTCAACTGTTTGTTACGTACGTAATGCCCAAGAATTAACGTTCGTATCACTTGGGCTCTTTTCGGGCAGTTAGTTCCTTACGTACGTTGTCATCGCACTGTTACGTACGTAATACACCTTACGTACGTAACACTCTTATCGTTAACGTACGTTATCTAAATCCAGTTTTATAAAATGATAACTCCCTTCTTCATTTGCACGTCCCACCACCAAGTCACTACTACCCTTGGAGAAATTCCTAGCCCTATACCCGGTTCTTAAGCCTTAAACACTTGAATTAACATTGAGGAGGTAGATTCTTGAGCTTCGGTGAAGATTATCCAAGTCGTTCAAGTCACTTCTCGTTCTCCTCGTAGTTCTTGTGAATTCGTCAACTATCTTCACTATTCTTCTTCTTCCAAAGGTAAGCCACCAATCCCTGGAGTTATATCTTTGATGTTTTCTTAGTTATACTTGTTATATTGCGGGTATGGGGTAGATTTTGCTAAACTTCGTAGACAATCTTGTCGGATGAAATTGTGGTAACCGTAAATTCCGTTTCTTATATGTTTAGTTTCATACAAACGAAATTTCACTTCAAATCATCACTAGGAATGGTAAATTTGTCGAATCAATTGTGGGGAAATTCATAGTAATCCGTCACCGTATGTTCCATTGTTCGTAGCTACCCTCACCTTTGATTTTTGACACTTAGCAAAACTAAGGAAGTAATTCGATAGTATAATCAATATGGGTTGTTAAACCACCGGAGTTATTGTGCAATAAAATCCGTCGATTGTAGTATTCGGAATATAGAATTATAATAGAAAGCATAGGATTCGATTTCGCCATAATAATTCATTGACAACCGAAGAATGGTAGGATTATCTTCTTGAATAAATCGATATACCTAATGTTAACTATAAGATTGAATGAGATAATGGTACACGACACTTGAAAACTTGGAAACGATACTCATACCGACAATTAAAACTACACTAGGAATCCGGTTAGGAAAGGGAGACTAGTTTTATTCATTATGGTCCGTACGAGGTGTTAATCGGATGTTTCGTGGCTAGGTTAAGCTCGAGCGGGCGTGGGGACTTCGTTATCATAAAGCACCCACTATCGGATCACAGGCAAGTGAAATCTTGCTCGTGAATTTCTAATATCAATGTTATACCGTATGTGTGTACGTGCCATTTTGATAAAAGCCGACGTTGTCTTTCTCTAAAGATGTATAAATGGGCCGATGTGTTGGGGATAAAACCTGTATGGTACCCGCGTGGAAATGTGTTAGGGGGTAAGACCTGAATTAGGCACCTATGTTCCGGGGCATTCCCGTGTGGATACTTCCGTGACCCTTGGTTGCGACCTTGGGGGTTTATGTGATAAAGAGAGAGACACGTCGGTTAAGTGGTGAAATATTCCTTGTGATTACTAGGTACGGTGATTGTAAAAATGTCGTATACTGTTGTTAGTAGTTGTTATTTGATATGCATTCTCTGACTCTGGTTACCTGGTATGACGAGTCATACCAGGTAAAATTGTTCACCATGTGCAGGACATTCCCGAGGGGTCCGGTCAGACTTGAGCGGTGTTGGGATTATCTTTAACCGTTGATTAAATTGGAATAAATTGTTTTCTTTGGAAAAACATTTGTTGTGTAATAATTCTTCGAATTACATTTTTTTCCTTAAATCTTTCGTTTCACGTCATGTAACCCTTGAATTTGAGGTTTTATCACGATTTTCTTAAAATGCCTATTTTTTAAATTAGCCTTGTGGGTCCCACGTGGGATTCACGGCACTGTAATACCTCGGGATATTTTGGGGGTGTTACAGAAAATGGTATCAGAGCGAAACTCCTGGTTGAATAAACTTTTTCCTATTTCTTTTTTTTAAAAAAATCCAACACCCCAAGCGATCGAAGCTCCTCATGGGAATGCAAGTAAGTGATATGTGTGTGTTTCTATTTTGTTCAATATTTAATTGTAAACCATGCGTGGAACTGGCTTTAGATTAATACCGTTAGCGATGGCACACCGAGGAGCTAAAAGGGTGGTGAATGACGCTCAGGGTTCCGCCGCGAACCACAATGAGGACGGGAACACTGCCGAGACCCATCCTGCTGGGGGCCAGCCGCCACCAGTTAATCAAAATGATCAGGAAGCGGAACGCCAGAACAACAACCCGGGAGGCATGGATCCAACTTTTGTTCAGGCCCTTGCTCAGGCTATCGCCATGGGAATTGCTCAGGTCAATCAGGCGGAACGGATACCGGTCATCAATGTGGAAGAAAACGCAGGAAGGGATCGATGGGTCGAGAGATCTTTGAAGGCTAGGCCTCCATTATTTGTGGGACGGAGAGAGAAACACGTGGACGACTAGATTTACGAAATGGAGACCGCCTTGAAGTAATCGGATTCCCGAGAAAACGAAAGGTGCCGCTCGGAATTAATCAACTTCGTGACACTGCTGCACGATGGTGGAGGACTTACAGGCCAGAGGACCGAGTGGTCGGGTGGACCGAATTTGCCCGACTACTACGGAGCGAGTATTGTCCCAGATCAGCCCGAACCGCTCGCGCACGAGACTTTTTCAGTGCCGGCCCACAGAACATGCCAGTACCAGAGATCATTCGGGCCTACCGAACCGAGCTAAGTTACATCTCCCAGATGGTTCCTTCAGAAGATCAACGAATCTGCCATCTTGCACAGAGGTTACCGGAGGATGTTCAACGCTATGCAGCCGGATTTCACCGCACCACCACGAGAGCATACGAGGGCGTAGTCACGGCATATGCCGGTACGGTTGTTAATCCGACATCGGGCATAACTCGAAGAAGCGAAGACATCGATTCAGCACAGGAACAACAACAAAAGCGAATTCGGGACCCGCATCTTCTTTTAAGTCGGCGGTTTCGTACCAACGAAGGGTGTATCGATCGGCCTTACCGTAGGAGGCTGTTTCAATTGTGGCATGACCGGGCATACTAAGGATCGGTGTCGAAGACGGCCACCAAATGTTTCACTTGCGGAAAGAGTGGACACATGTCTCGTTATTCTTTGGCGGGCCAATTCCGCTCGAGCCCGGCTTCGCAACCAAGTCAACAAGGCTCTGTGCAATCCCTAGGGCGCTGCTGTTTCCAACTACCGAGATCCATCCCACGAACCAACCACCACCGCACGGTGCCGGACGAGGCCGTGGGCGCGGCGGAGTACCTCGTCCTTCTCGGAGTCGGTGCCATCTCGTGTATTTGAGTGAGGGCTACGGATGGTCGACTGCGCCCGACTATTTGTACTCTTCTTGTTAACTCTCGGCCCGGTGCATGTACTATTTGATACGGAGCCACCCATTCGTTTATATCTGTGGAATGTGTTGAACGCTTAAATCTTGTTTGTGTACCTTGTGATCCCTTTACCGTAAAACTACCCGAGGGTAGTAGATTGCGGTGATCAAAGGTTCGAGGCTGTCGGATCTGCATCAACGATCACAATTTGGACCGCTAATCTTATGGTCTTCCCGCTCCGAATGAAGATATCATATTAGGTATGGGTGGATGCCATTGCACGAAACGATCTTGGATACCTATCACGACTATCTCCATTTCGGCTCATGATGGTACCACACATGTCATCGTGGACGTGAACACTTGATACAAAGGTTCTCTCGGCATTATCGCATCGAAGCCTCCTGCGGCTCTCGAAATGAATACTACGGTGTTATGTTCTTCGAGAGGACACTTCACAACTTGCAATCACAAACATTCCGGTGGTGAATGAGTTTCCAGGACGTTTTCTGATGAACTACCGGGCCGCGCACCGAGAAGTTGACCTTACCATTGAACTCGAACCGGGGACGAGACCTATTTCCAAAGCTCCTTACAGAATGGCACCGGCCGAGATGAAGGAATTAAAGATACAGCTCGAAAATCTGTTGGAGAAAGGGTTGATCCGCCCAAGCACCTCGCCGTGGGGCGCGCCGGTACTTTTCGTTAAGAAGAAAGATAACTCTCTACGCTTGTGCATCGACTACCGGGAGCTGAATAAGGTTACTATCAAGAATCGTTATCCACTACCAAGGATTGACGACCTCTTGGATCGATTACAAGGCGATCGTGTTTTCAAAGATCGATTTACGGTCCGGATATCACCAATTGAGGATTCGGGAGGAAGATATACCCAAGACTGCATTTCGGTCGAGGTATGGGCATTACGAATACATCGTGGTATCATTCGGGTTGACTAATGCCCCAGCCGTTTTCATGGAACTGATGAATAGAGTTTTGATTGATTTCCTCGATAAATGCGTGGTGGTTTTTATCGACGACATCCTGATATATTCTCGAAGCCGACAGGAACACGAGGAACATTTGAGGCAAGTGCTGGGCGTGTTAAGACAACACCAACTTTATGCGAAACTGTCCAAGTGCGAATTCTGGATGCCGGAGGTAATTTTTCTCGGGCATATTGTTTCGGCAGAAGGTGTCAAGGTCGACCCACAAAAAATCGAGACAATAACGAGTTGGGAACCCCCGAAGAATGTCAAAGAGGTTAGGAGCTTCCTAGGATTGGCGGGTTACTATCGAAGATTCGTCGAGGCTTTTTCCTGTATCGCCCGACCGTTAACGAACCTACTGAGAAAGAGCACCAAATTTGTATGGACTGCAGATCGCCGGAAGAGCTTCGGCGAGCTCAAGAGAAGGTTAACTACCGCCCAAGACTAGTGATACCACGAGTACGAAGGATTCATTATACACGGATGCATCCAAGCATGGACTAGGATGTGTCTTCATGCGTAATGGCGAGTCGTTGCGTACGCATCCCGACAACTGAAGCCGTACGAAGTAAATTACCCGACACATGACTTGGAGCTAGCCGCGGTGGTGCATGCCCTCAAGATTTGGAGGCACTATCTCTACGGAGTTACTTGCAAAGTTTTCACGGATCATAAGAGTTTGAAGTATATCTTCACGCAGAGAGAACTAAACATGAGACAGAGGCGTTGGTTGGAGCTAATCAAGGACTACGATGTGGAAATGTCCTATCATCCCGGAAAAGCCAACGTGGTAGCTGATGCTCTTAGTCGGAAAACTACACAAGAGGTGATGGTATCCAGCATTACAGTTCAGCCCAAACTGCAGCAAGAGATCAGGAGAAGCAACACCGAAGTATGGATACAACGTAGGCAAGGACGATTATGCTCAATCAATATACTTTCGTCCTTACTAGACGAGATACGTCTAGCACAGATGGAAGATCCTGAATTACGTGCGATTGGTGAAAGAATCGAGAGAGGGGATGTTTCCGACTATAAGATTCGAGGTGACTGGTGAGGTTCAAGAACGAATATGTATTCCATCAAATGACGGATCAAGCAAACTATATTGAAGGAGGCGCACTCCACCCCTTATTCTATTCACCGGAGCAAGCAAGATGTACAAGGATCTAAGACAGAGTTTTTGGTGGAAAAACATGAAGTGGGAGGTTGCTAGGTTCGTCGCCCGATGTATGACATGCCAACAAGTGAAGATCGAACACCGCAGACCAGCTGGAATTATGCAACCCCTACCCATCCCGGAGTGGAAATGGGAGAGCATATCAATGGACTTTGTCACTAAGCTACCCACGGCGGTGGGAGGAAAGGATATGATTTGGGTCATTGTTGATCGATTGACAAAGTCAGCACATTTCATTCCTATTCAAGAGACAACCGGGACAGAGCAGCTGGCTGTCATTTTCATCAGAGAAATCGTAAGGCTACATGGTGTTCCCTCGTCCATCATTTCGGATAGGGACACCAGATATGTGTCTCGTTTTTGGAAATCCGTCCATAAAGATATGGGGACACAGATACACTTTAGCACGACTTATCATCCTCAGACAGATGGACAGACCGAGCGGACGATTAAAACCTTGGAAGATATGTTGAGGGCGTGCGTGCTCGATTGGGGAAAGAATTGGGCTAGACATTTGGGGTTAGTGGAGTTCTCGTACAACAACAGCTGGCATGCAAGCATAGGTATGGCACCGTTTGAGGCCCTGTATGGGCGAAGATGCAAGTCACCATTATGCTGGGATGATGCCTCCGACACCGCGGTTACCGAGTTGGATCTTATCTAGGAGTCCATTAAGAAGATCTCTATAGTTCGGAAACACATGCTGGCCGCACAGAGCCGGCAGAAATCTTATGCCGAAAACCGACAGCGACCGTTAGAATTTACGGTCGGGGATCATGTTTGGGTCAAAGTATCACCTATGCGAGGCATTCGGCGTTTCGGCCAGAAGGGCAAGTTAAGCCCGAGATTTATAGGTCCGTTTGAGATATTGGACCGGGTAGGAAAACTCGCGTATCGATTAGCTCTACCGCCGCACCTGGATGGAGTGCATAATGTTTTTCATGTCTCCCAGTTAAGGAAGTATGTCTATGACCCGAGCCACAAGCTCAATTTCGAAGAAGTGGGAATTTCCGATGACGCTACCTTTAGGGAGATACCGATCGCCATTATGGATCGGCGTGTGAAGATGTTAAGAAATAGAGCCATACCCCTCGTGAAG
The DNA here is from genome assembly GCA_033398695.1 of Orobanche coerulescens. Taxonomy (NCBI): domain Eukaryota; kingdom Viridiplantae; phylum Streptophyta; class Magnoliopsida; order Lamiales; family Orobanchaceae; genus Orobanche; species Orobanche coerulescens. Next base: position 126,080,618 of record CM065809.1, read on the forward strand.
ATTCAGTGGTCGCACCACGGCACGGAAGAGGCGACTTGGGAAACCGAGTCGAGCATGAAGGAGAGTCATCCCGAGTTATTTTCTTAAGTTTCGTGACGAAACTATTTTAAGAGGGGTGATATGTAATACCTCCGGTATTCCATGCTTGATTACTTTGTACTGTATGAATGTTTGGTAATATGACGTCATTTCTATTTATGTATTCCATTGAGTGCTATATAATTGTACAATGTGAACGAAACGAGGGTGACACACCTTGATGCCGTGAGACGATCGTCGGTGCGAATATGACGGTGGCCAACGTCTTGTTCCCCGATAATTGTTGACGAGCGGAAGGGATGGTCACCCGAGATGGTTAGAATGTGTTTGAGGCTAAAATTTCTGTCTAACGTACGCTATAACCCATGCCTAACGTACGCTAAATTTCAATGGTTACGTACGTTAAGGCAGCCACATTACGTACGTAACGGGTAGGTCGGTCTCCCGACCAGAATCTTCCTTTGACACGGACAGGGCTACTTTCGGCGGGCTAGATGACAAACGAGTCAACTGTTTGTTACATACGTAATGCCCAAGAATTAACGTACGTAACACTTGGGCACATTTCGGGCAGTTAGTTCCTTACGTACGTTGTCATCGCACTGTTACGTACGTAATACACCTTGCGTACGTAACACTCTATCGTTAACGTACGTTATCTAAATCCAGTTTTATAAAATGATAACTCCCTTCTTCATTTGCACGTCCCAACACCAAGTCACTACTACCCTTGGAGAAATTCCTAGCCCTATACCCGGTTCTTAAGCCTTAAACACTTGAATTAACATTGAGGAGGTAGATTCTTGAGCTTCGGTGAAGATTATCCAAGTCGTTCAAGTCACTTCTCGTTCTCCTCGTAGTTCTTGTGAATCCGTCAACTATCTTCACTATTCTTCTTCTTCCAAAGGTAAGCCACCAATCCCTGGAGTTATATCTTCGATGTTTTCTTAGTTATACTTGTTATATTGCGGGTATGGGGTAGATTTTGCTAAACTTCGTAGACAATCTTGTCGGATGAAATTGTGGTAACCGTAAATTCCGTTTCTTATATGTTTAGTTTCATACAAACGAAATTTCACTTCAAATCATCACTAGGAATGTAAAATTTGACGAATCAATTGTGGGGAAATTCATAGTAATCCGTCACCGTATGTTCCATTGTTCGTAGCTACCCTCACCTTTGATTTTTGACACTTAGCAAAACTAAGGAAGTAATTCGATAGTATAATCAATATGGGTTGTTAAACCACCGGAGCTATTGTGCAATAAAATCCGTCGATTGTAGTATTCGGAATATAGAATTATAATAGAAAGCATAAGATTCGATTTCGCCATAATAATTCATTGACAACCGAAGAATGGTAGGATTATCTTCTTGAATAAATCGATATACCTAATGTTAACTATAAGATTGAACGAGATAATGGTACACGACACTTGAAAACTTGGAAACGATACTCATACCAACAATTAAAACTACACTAGGAATCCGGTTAGGAAAGGGAGACTAGTTTTATTCATTATGGTCCGTACGAGGTGTTAATCGGATGTTTCGTGGCTAGGTTAAGCTCGAGCGGGCGTGGGGACTTCGTTATCATAAAGCACCCACTATCGGATCACAGGCAAGTGAAATCTTGCTCGTGAATTTCTAATATCAATGTTATACCGTATGTGTGTACGTGCCATTTTGATAAAAGCCGACGTTGTCTTTCTCTAAAGATGTATAAATGGGCCGATGTGTTGGGGATAAAACCTGTATGGTACCCGCGTGGAAATGTGTTAGGGGGTAAGACCCGAATTAGGCACCTATGTTCCGGGGTATTCCCGTGTGGATACTTCCGTGACCCTTGGTTGCGACCTTGGGGGTTTATGTGATAAAGAGAGAGACACGTCGGTTAAGTGGTGAAATATTCCTTGTGATTACTAGGTACGGTGATTGTAAAAATGTCGTATACTGTTGTTAGTAGTTGTTATTTGATATGCATTCTCTGACTCTGGTTACCTGGTATGACTCGTCATACCAGGTAAAATTGTTCACCATGTGCAGGACATTCCCGAGGGGTCCGGTCAGACTTGAGCGGTGTTGGGATTATCTTTAACCGTTGATTAAATTGGAATAAATTGTTTTCTTTGGAAAAACATTTGTTGTGTAATAATTCTTCGAATTACATTTTTTTTCCTTAAATCTTTCGTTTCACGTCATGTAACCCTTGAATTTGAGGTTTTATCACGATTTTCTTAAAATGCCTATTTTTTTAATTAGCCTTGTGGGTCCCACGTGGGATTCACGGCACTGTAATACCTCGGGATATTTTGGGGGTGTTACATGTCATAAATACACAAAATGCCAACTTCATCAATTCATGAGGACAACGACGACAAAAAGAGATTGAAATAAACAAACTATTACTGCTAGAAGCATGCCATAGATAAACACAGCTGCCCAACCCCACAGCCAGCACATTATGTGGAGACCAGTCTATAAGGTTAAGGTAGAAATCATCTTGCAATGCAGGTGCATCCAAAACCTGTGAAAAAATTAATTAGATTGAACAATTCAAATTGCAAACGTATCACAGGTGTGCATTAGAAAACCTTATGGGAAAGAAAATACTTTAAATAATTTTGGACTGAAACATTTGTAACTCTTCAAACTGATAAAACCCATCATCTCTCTGCAGCTAACAAACACAAAGATCAAAGCTTCTGTAAACTATACAAATCCCAAATTCCCTGAGTAGCTAAAAATATACACATCAAATTCTGTAAATTAAATAAACCCGAATCTCTCTTATTAGCTAAAAAAAACTCAAAGCTCTGAAGATTAACTAATTCTGTCAATTAAATAAAACCAAATTTTGCTGTGCAGCTAAAAAACCTAGAGATCAATGCTCGAAGATTACCTATTTCTCTAAATTGAATAAACCCCAATTTCTCAGTCGCAACTAATAAAGATTGAAGCTCTTGATAATTACCTTGTTGGGTTTGGGATTGTTGGAAGCTAGGTGGAGAATCTCGACCACTGGGAGCACGAAGGCAAGGGTTTTTCCCGAGCTGGTGGAAGCGTCGACGGCGACGTCCTTGAAACTGCATAGCAATTAGCAACAGGATAGTGGCTGCCTGAACTGGAGTGCAGAACTCGAAGCCGCCTTGGGTGAGGGCTTCGAGCACCGGCTCGGAGAGCGGAGGGTTGAGATTGGAGAATCGCGTGGTACTGAAAATGAGCGGGCGAAGAAGGAGGGTTGAGATTGGAAATGAGCGGGCGAAGAAGGAGGGTTTTTTGGAGTCTGAAAAATTTTTGGAGTCTGAAATATAATTGAGCTCAAGTATACTTAAAAAATTGCGTCAAAAAAAAATTCACACTTTTTACTTCAGTAATTATAAAATTAGCGAAGTCTTTGGAATTTAAAATTTCTAACTAGCTCCTGCCTTTTTGTTTGATACCATTTACTGAAGTCTATGTGTGTAGTTTACTTCCCTAAATTGAAAAGCGAAGTTGTTGTTTGTTTTTACTTCGCTAATATACATTACCGAAGTGAGACGTACCGAAGTCTTTGATGTTTTTTCTACTAGTGACATGTCCACTCCGTATACGGAATCCAGGATATACGTGGGACAATGTACCTAATTAGCCTCAACAAACTATGTCTCGTGTGCATAGCCCAACACGGAAAATATTCACGCATGACTATATATGTGCCCGGCTAAAAATCCTACACAATATCCAATCGGAACGTAGATATGACTCCGGATATGTCACGATGCAACATGACAACGAATTCAATAATTCACAAATCCGATTAAAGATCGAGGACTCACCGAAATGACAATAAGGTCAACAATATCAAGGGTTCGCAAGTGACGAACTTGGGAATACAATCCCACAATGAAAACGGAACATCATTAAGAACAACTTCACATCACAAGTCACAACTTTATAAGTGTTTCATTTACACGAAATGCATAATCATCATAAGAATCCACACATCATTATAACCAAGCAAGATAACTTGCCTCAATACGGAGGCGAGAATAGTCCTTCCTTGTCGAACGAACGAACGGACGGCCCTCGATTAAAAATTGGTTACTCGAACAATCAACCTTCAATGAAGTATATTTTACTCAATAATACATTCATATGATCATCTATACCAAATTTTAACGAGACAACATCCTAATTCCCATTTGAGTAGTTCAACTTTTTAAGATGTTGAAGTGTTACTCCAAGAACCTTATTCATACCATTCTATTCTTACAATTGATTACAAGATGTTACCAAATGTTTGTTGGATTAAGAATTGATCCATAATGTGCTAAACAATAATCTCATACCCTTTAAACTTATCAAGAACATCTCCATTGATTAAAAGTAAAAAAAGTCTGCACTATACTCAATCACTTATGTTGAGTTAACTAGTTATAAATCCATATCATGATCATGAAGACTATCTCGAATTTAACACCATCCTTATAATCTTCTAATTATCCTGGAGATTCAAATATCATTTCTCTGAATTCACTTAGCTTAGGTTCAAGAAGATCATTTCATTCTTCTAATGATCAACAAGGGTTTCTTAAAACATTTTATGGTAATTATTCCAACAAGTTATTTACATTATAATGAAACAAGGACTATTATTATTCCAATAGTATTATTAGTCCAGCAAGAAGAGTGTGGTTTAACTAAACAGGATCATCACCATTTAAAACACCAAGAACACATCATTACAAATCCTCTAATCATCATATTCATCATTAAGTTTGTTGAAAGCTTAACTACAAACATGTTTAGCTTGATTAATTCATCACTAGGTGGAGTATACTTAATTACTATCATTACAATTACGAGATTATAGGGTTAAATCGTATAACATACCTTCAGAAATGAAGAACAATACACCAAAACCACAAGAACACAATCTAAGCTTCAAGAATGTCTCCAACTTTCAAATCAACAAGCTCCAAAATCAAAATGTAAAGCTCAAACACAAGTTGGAAGAAGGTAAATTTGATCTAGGGATGGAGGGGGATGATTATATGGGTAAAAAATCACAGTTGGACGTGCAAAATGAAAGACACAAGTTGTCTTTTTATAACAGCACAGTTCGTTACGTACGTTATCACAAGATGATAACGTACGTTAACAGCTTTACATACACTACACAAAAAGTGTTACGTACGTAAGCTAAGTCCAGAGGCTACTGGACTGAAATACAAACATCATTACGTACGTTACTGCTTGAAGCATTACCTACGTAATGTAGGTCAACTAGGTTGCCTCCAAAAGATCAGATATTCGAATCCCGTCCGGCCTTACACACCGAAAGTTGAGATTGGATATGATTACACTGGTTACGTACGTAACAGGTCCCTCTTTACGTACGTAAAGGCCTCAAAATAGCATACGCTATGCCTAAGGATTAGCGTACGTTAGGCTCAGGTTTAATAGCTCAATATGTACTTATCTATACAACGCTGAAAATTCAATCATAGTGCGAGTGATCGTTTTTATTAAGTCTATTATGATATATTCTAACATCAATATTCATTACACAAATGCAACAAGACTACAACAGTATTGAATTATCCGACTAATACAACAGTAAGTAAGAATTTCCGTCGGATATTACAAGTAAAACTCCACTGTTTTACTAGTGCAAGTATCAAATCATACGAAAAGTAACGAGCAAACATTAATCAAGAATCAAACACAATATTTAAGTATCAAATTATCCCCGGGGGTTTTAATAAGGGAACTTAAGCTATGAAGCATTTCGAAAATAAGTTCATCACCTCGGGAATTTTGGAATTTCAAAACCTTTAAAACTCTGAGTCTTGGTTCACCAAACCTTTCAAAAGAAGGGTTGAGGGCTAACCCAAATCTTGTTTCATAAATCAACAGTTCACAATACGGAAAAAATTTACTCAAGCTTAGGACTCGGTCCAACATTAATTTTCATAAAAATTTTCCTTTCAAAACTTTGATTTGAAAATAAACATATTCATGACACCGTGATCCACTGTCACGTGTCTCCGTAGGTTCAACAACCGCACGTACTACACCACGCACAAATAGCCAAACATAATCAATTCCGACACCGTGATCCGCTATCACGTGTCTCCGTAGGTTCAACAACCCACACGGACTATTAACCAGACATAACCAATTCCGACACCGTGATCCACTGTCACGTGTCTTCGTAGGTTCAACAACCCGCACGAAAAGAAACAAACACATCGATCACAACAACTAGTCCTGACCCCGTGAACCTGTGCCATGTGTCACCGTAGGTTCCGTCGAACCCACACGGTTGGACGTACTGTTTCCTGATTTGATGGACCTGTGCCATGAATCATTGTAGGCCTCTTCAGACCCGCACAATTGGATCTCAGCACTGTAACAGCCCCAGAATACGTCCGGGAATGTCACACACCGTAGGCCCTTCTCACAAGGATCTACCAGGCAACACTCCAATAGACTACTCAAATGATTGACCGACCGGGGTCAATCTAATTACAAAGCAGACCGACAAGGTCATTAAACAATTCAGAACTAATGAAATTCACATCTCAATGACAAGAATAAACTTTAATATTGAAAGAAATGACAACTCAATTTAATAAATGAAAACTACACCCATGCAAGGGTGAATGCTCGACCAAAAGGGGAATACCGACCAAAGTGAAAACAAAAGGAAAGACTCTGAGTCTTGTGTGATTAGCATCGTCGTCTTCCATCTTCTTCCAAGCCAATCCCGTGACTACTCCCGAGCTGCCAAAACCTGAGCGCATAACAGGACCCACCCCCCGAAAAGTCGGGGGTTAGCAAACTGGAATTTTGCTAGTGCAAGTACATAATATACAAGATATACGAACAATAACAACACAAAATTCAACCGCCGCGAATCCTTAACATAATCTATACAATCCCACAAACAGCACATCAAAGCATTCGTTTACACAAGGTGAAAGGTAATCATATAGCCATATTCCCTTTACGGATCATAACATCAATGAAACTCTAAAACAAGCCCAATGAGTCAAAAGATCTAGCTTGAAAAACCCCTTTTATAAAAGGAAAACCAATTTGATAAGATAGTTTGAAAACATTATTATTGACCCGGGCCGTCTTGGGGTTTTGAAAATCGAATGGGAACACTTTTGGAAAATAATTTCAAAAGCTCTCGGGTCCTTGACCCAACATATGGAAAACAATTACACGAAAACCAAGTCAACTTATTCAGGGTTCTCGACCCAATTTATATAACACTGTCACAAACGAAATCATTACAACATCTCACAGGGTTCTCAACCCAATCCATCTAACATCATCACGAAATCAAACATCTCAACATTCCACAGGGTCCTCGACCCAATACACAGAATAGCACCACAATACAATCAAAGGCACAATCTCTCATTCGACATATCCTGCTCAAGACCCCCGATTAATTAACCCTCGGAGATTTCGTCAAACCTCCTTAGTTAATTAACCCTGATACCAACGCTTTAAAAACAAGTTGAAACAATCTTTGAGAAACACGAATCGCGGTCTATATCAAGACCAACAATTAAAACGAGTTGAAAGAATTTTGAATATGAACATTGTTCGGTAACAGGGTCTTAGCTGTCACTCAAATATCCGTAACCAATAAGACTGCCAGGTGCCTCCCTTACGCACCTGTGCACCGGCGTTCACTCCACTATGTCGGCCGCTCATTGAACATGTCACTGCGCCGGCGATCACTCCCGCAAGAGCCGCCCCTTGACACACGCATTATATAACACCGGCGTTCACCACCCATATGGAGCCGCACATTGCAGCGTACACCAGGCCGGAGTGCACGCCCCGCCCTCAGAGGTTCCCGGATATGACGTTTCTCACAACAAGTATCCACATTGTTTCAAACATCAAGCACACAGACAACATTACAACAATTATTCACTCAGTGCACTAATTCACACAATTTATCCATCGGTCCACAACCACACAATAAACAATAACACACACCTTATCAATCAAAACTCAATCACAATAAGCCTTCAAGCATAACCAATCAACACCGCACATATATATCTATATTGCGACTCAACCGAATATATATATTTATATATATATATATATATATAACCTTACTATATTATATGAATAACTATAGTTCGTCCATCAATCCAAGTTGAGTACGTCAACTAGTGTTAGCATTCATCACTCGTCGATCACTGACATAAGCATATATATCACTACACGTATATACATACATATATTTAACATATAAATATATATAAATATATATGTATATATATATATATACATACATACATATATATATATACAAATATACATCCGTATAAACTCATACACTTCGACAACAATGATTTCACGCAGTTACAATTCGTATATCGAGGTACTTGCCTTGGTAATCTCTCCCGGATACTCCGAAAGTACGGTCGGTTGGCAAAATCCGGAACTCCAATGAAAACAACGATCAGAAGGTCTCAACACCAGATTTTTGTAGGGAAATCATCCCTAATTTCCTATCATCGAATAAACAATCAATCACACGAGGAAAAGCATCACAAAACGACCAAATTCCTCTCTGCGGCATTTCCCCAGACACCTTGAAGGCGTCAAACGGAAGTTCATATAATCGACGAATCAGAAATGGTAAAACCATGGAAAGATGATGAAAATGATAGAATACAACTTAATCTACAATTATCCATCCGTAATTTAAGTTTATAAGGCTCAAACGGACGAAATATACCAAGATCCCCAAATTTCTCAAAGTTTGGATTTTAGGGGAAACTAACCTTGATTCGGTCGATTGAAGGATGTTATGGATTGATCGATCAATGATATAGACTCCGGATCGTCGTGGATTTGTTGTTCAACAACATGCCTCCTTGCTCTCAAAAGCTCCAGCCGCGGACATGAAGGAAGAGAAGTGAAAAATGGGTGAAAATAGGGTTGTTCGGTCATATAAATACCGGTAACTGACTAGCGTGCGCTAGGTTGTCCGGGTAGCGTGCGCTATCGGCCGGCCCTGGTCCAGAATCTTTGGCCGGGGTCCGATAGCGTGCGCAAGACATCATCAGCAGCGTGCGCAATCAGCCCGTCCAGGACCTACTGGACTAATCTGCCCGGCCAGGTAGCGTGCATCGGCCGAGCCGTAGCATGCTGTCACGACCCGATATGTCGTGTCTGTGTTGGCCGTCCAAATGAGGCGTGCCTTCTGGTTAGCTTGCCACAAGTGGGGTAAAGGGGGCGACATTAACGTTAAGGCGTTGTTTGCCCGGATGCATCGGTCAGGCCGAGTCAGGCATGCCTACCCGGTTTAGTCCGGAGAGCTTGTCGCTGGTCGAGGACTTGACTATGAAGGGGATCGTTGCGGGTAGGGCACAACTGGTCGGGGACTAATGCCGTCTCCCTGATGAGGCCATGGCAGGGCGAAACCAGTTGGCATGCTATGTGGGATAGGCTGGTCCCGGGGTGTGAGGGCCCCTGGGACGCCGCACGGGATTCGAAACTCCCATCCCGTGACAGATGGTATCGGAGCCGAAACCTCTCTCAGTACGGCATGGTTTGGGTGTGGTCAAGTTCTGCCGAAATCGATGAGGGCGGGGAGTGAATGCCGGTGCAAATAGGGCACGGTCAAAGTGCGGCTCCTGACAAGGCTTCTAGGTGGAGAACATGAACCGATTCTATTCCGGAATGAGAGGTGGTCCTAGGCTTGTGAGATCAGACGGTCCGGAATGTGGACACACTTGTGTTGCGCACTTTTGGTAGCTCCACCTTTCGGTGACCGGGGTGTAAGAGCGTGGATCATCGTGGGCCACTGTGGGAACCTCAACATGCGGGAAAAATGCAGCGGCGAGGGAATGCCGTTCAACCGAGGTACTAATGCCAGGAAGCGCGTTGGGTGAAGGTTGATGTCGATTGGTGATGCGGTATGTGCGCGGAGCACTGCGGGCTTGCGCAAGACGCGCGAGTGAAGAGCCTGTCCATCAGGGGATGGTGCCCTATATGTTTGGCCACGATCGTTTTGTGTGAGTGGGACAATACAGTGTGCGGAAAGAAACATTCTTCCCCAGCACGAGGACGTGATGCGATTTGAGTGGGGGAGGATGTCACGACCCGATATGTCGTGTCTGTGTTGACCATCTAAATGAGGCGTGCCTTCTGGTTAGCTTGCCACGAGTGGGGTAAAGGGGGCGATATTAGCGTTAAGGCGTTGTTTGCCCGGATGCATCAGTCTGGCCGAGTCAGGCATGCGTACCCGGTTTAGTCCGGAGAGCTTGTCGCTGGTCGAGGACTTGACTATGAAGGGGATCGTTGCAGGTAGGGCACAACTGGTCGGGGACTAATGCCGTCTCCCTGATGAGCCCATGGCAGGGCGAATCCAGTTGGCATGCTATGTGGGATAGGCTGGTCCCGGGGTGTGAGGGCCCATGGGACGCCGCACGGGCTTCGGAACTCCCATCCCGTGACAGATGGTATCAGAGCCGAAACCTCTCTCAGTACGGCATGGTTTGGGTGTGGTCAAGTTCTGCCGAAACCGATGAGGGCGGCGAGTGAACGCCGGTGCAAAGAGGGCACGGTCAAAGTGCGGCTCCTGACAAGGCTTCTAGGCAGAAAACATGAACCATTTCTATGCCGGAATGAGAGGTGGTCCTAGGCTTGTGAGATCAGACGGTCCGGAATGTGGACACACTTGTATTGCGCACTTTTGGGAGCTCCACCTTTCGGTGACCGGGGTGTAAGAGCGTGGATCATCGTGGGCCTCTGCGGGAACCTCGACATGCGGGAAAAATGTTGCGGCTGAGGGAATGCCGTTCAACCGAGGTACTAACACCAGGAAGCGCGTAGGGTGAAGGTTGATGTCCATTGGTGATGCGGTATGTTCGTGGTGCACTGCGGGCTAGCGCGAGGCGCACGTGTGAAGAGCATGTCCATTAAGGGATGGTGCCGCATGTGTATGGCCACGATCGTTTTATGTGCGTGCGACAATACAGTGTGCGGAAAGAAACATTCTCCCCCAGCACGAGGACGTGCTGTGATTTGGGTGGGGGAGGATGTCACGACCCGATATGTCCTGTCTGTGTTGACCGTCCAAATGAGGCGTGCCTTCTGGTTAGCTTTCCACAAGTGCGATAAAGGGGGCGACATTAGCGTTAAGGCTTTGTTTGCCCGGATGCATCAGTCTGGCCGAGTCAGGCATGCCTACCTGGTTTAGTCCGGAGAGCTTGTCGCTGGTCGAGGACTTGACTATGAAGGGGATCGTTGCGGGTAGGGCACAACTGGCCGGGGACTAATGTCGTCTCCCTGATGAGCCCATGGCAGGGCGAAACCAGTTGGCATGCTATGTGGGATAGGCTGGTCCCGGGGTGTGAGGGCCCCTGGGACGCCGCACGGGCTTCGGAACTCCCATCCCGTGACAGATGGTATCGGAGCCGAAACCTCTCTCAGTACGGCATGGTTTGGGTGTGGTCAAGTTCTGCCGAAACCGATGAGGGCGGGGAGTGAACGCCGGTGCAAAGAGGGCAGATCAAAGTGCGGCTCCTGACAAGGCTTCTAGGCGGAGAACATGAACCGATTCTATGCCGGAATGAGAGGTGGTCCTAGGCTTGTGAGATCAGACGGTCCGGAATGTGGACACACTTGTATTGCGCACTTTTGGGAACTCCACCTTTCGGTGACCGGGGTGTAAGAGCGTGGATCATCGTGGGCCTCTGCGGGAACCTCGACATGCGGTAAAAATGCAGCGGCTGAGGGAATTCCGTTCAACCGAGGTACTAATGCCAGGAAGCGCGTAGGATGAAAGTTGATGTCGATTGGTGATGCGGTATGTGCGTGGTGCACTGCGGGCTAGCGCGAGGCGCGCGTGTGAAAAGCCTGTCCATCAAGGGATGGTGCTGCATGTGTATGGCCACGATCGTTTTGTGTGTGTGCGACAATACAGTGTGCGGAAAGAAACATTCACCCCAGCACGAGGACGTGCTGTGATTTGGGTGGGGGAGGATGTCACGACCCGATATGTCGTGTCTGTGTTGACCGTCCAAATGAGGCGTGCCTTCTGGTTAGCTTGCCACAAGTGGGGTAAAGGGGGTGACATTAGCGTTAAGGCGTTGTTTGCCCAGATGCATCGGTCTGGCCGAGTCATGCATGCCTACCCGGTTTAGTCCGGAGAGCTTGTCGCTGGTCGAGGACTTGACTATGAAGGGGATCGTTGCGGGTAGGGCACAACTGGTCATGGACTAATGCCGTCTCCCTGATGAGCCCATGGCAGGGCGAAACCAGTTAGCATGCTATGTGGGATAGGCTGGTCCCGGGGTGTGAGGGCCCCTGGGACGCCACACGGGCTTCGGAACTCCCATCCCGTGACAGCACGCTACGGCCGGACAGCTGCGCGCGCTAACTCGGCAGGCTAGCGCACGCTACCGGCTCGGTTGACGCACGCTACCTGGCCGGGCAGATTAGTCCAGTAGGTCCTGGACGGGCCAATTGCGCACGCTGCTGTCGATGTATTGCACATGCTATCGGACCCCGGCCGAAGATTCTGGACCAGGGCCGGCCGATAGCGCACGCTACCCGGACAACCTAGCGCACGCTAGTCAGTTACCAGTATATATATGACCGAACAGCCCTGTTTTCACCCATTTTTCACTTCTCTTCCTTCATGTCCGCGGCTGGAGCTTTTGAGAGCAAGGAGGCATGTTGTTGAACAACAAATCCACGAAGATCCTGAGTCCATATCATTGATCGATCAATCCATAACATCCTTCAATCGACCGAATCAAGGTTAGTTTACCCTAAAATCTAAACTTTGGGAAATTTGGGGATCTTGGTATATTTCGTCCGTTTGAGCCTTATGAACTTAAATTACTGATGGATAATTGTAGATTAAGTTGTATTCTATCATTTTGATCATCTTTCCACAGTTTTACCATTTCCGATTCGTCGATTATATGAAATTCCGTTTGACGCCTTCAAGGTGTCCGGCGAAATGCCGCAGAGAGGAATTTGGTCGTTTTGTGATGTTTTTCCTCGTGTGATTGATTGTTTATTCGATGATAGGATATTAGGGACGATTTCCCTACAAAAATCTGGTGTTGATCCCTTCCGATCGTTGTTTTCATTGGAGTTTCGGATTTTGCCAACAGACCGTACTTTCGGAGTATCCGCGAGAGATTACCAAGGCAAGTACCTCGATGTACGAATTGTAACTGCGTGAAATCATTGTTGTCGAAGTGTATGAGTTTATACGGATGTATATATGTGTATATATATATATATGTATGTGTATATATATATATATTCATATATATTTATATGTTAAATATATGTATGTATATACGTATATTGATATATATGTTTATGTCGGTGATCGACGAGTGATGAATGCTAACACTAGTTGACGTACTCAACTTGGATTGATGGACGAACTATAGTTATTCATATAATATAGTAAGGTTATATATATCTATATATCTATATATAAATATATATATTCGGTTGAGTCGCAATATAGAGATATATGTGCGGTGTTGATTGGTTATGCTTGAAGGCTTATTGTGATTGAGTTTTGATTGATAACATGTGTGTTATTGTTTATTGTGTGGTTGTGGACCGATGGATAAATTGTGTGAATTAGTGCACTGAGTGAATAATTGTTGTAACGTTGTCTGTGTGCTTGATGTTTGAAACAATGTGGATACTTGTTATGAGAAACGTCATATCCAGGAACCTCTGAGGGCGGGGCGTGCACTCCGGCCTGGTGTACGCTGCAATGTGCGGCTCCATATGGGTGGTGAACGCCGGTGTTACATAATGCGTGTGTCAAGGGGCGGATCTTGCGGGAGTGATCGCCGGCGCAGTGACATGTTCAATGAGCGGCCGACATAGTGGAGTGAACGCCAGTGCACAGGTGCGCAAGGGAGTCGCTTGGCAGGCTTATTGGTTACGGATATTTGAGTGACAGCTAAGACCCCGTTACCAAACAATGTTCGTATTCAAAATTCTTTCAACTCGTTTTAATTGTTGGTCTTGATATAGACCGCGATTCGTGTTTCTGGAAGCTTGTTTCAACTTGTTTTTAAAGCGTTGGTATCAGGGTTAATTAACTAAGGAGGTTTGACGAAATCTCCGAGGGTTAATTAATCGGGGGTCTTGAGCAGGATATGTCGAATGAGAGATTGTGTCTTTGATTGTATTGTGGTGCTATTCTGTGTATTGGGTCGAGGACCCTGTGGAATGTTGAGATGTTTGATTTCGTGATGATGTTAGATGGATTGGGTTGAGAACCCTGTGAGATGTTGTAATGATTTCATTTGTGACAGTGTTATATAAACTGGGTCGAGGACCCCGAATAAGTTGACTTGGTTTTCGTGTAATTGTTTTCCATATGTTGTGTCAAGGACCCGAGAGCTTTTGAAATTATTTTCCAAAAGTGTTCCCATTCGATTTTCAAACCCCAAGACGGCCCGAGTCAATAATAATGTTTTCAAACTATCTTATCAAATTGGTTTTCCTTTTATAAAAGGGGTTTTTCAAGGTAGATCTTTTGACTCATTGGGCTTGTTTTAGAGTTTCATTGATGTTATGATCCGTAAAGGGAATATGGCTATATGATTACCTTTCACCTTGTGTAAACGAATGCTTTGATGTGCTGTTTGTGGGATTGTGTGGATTATGTTAAGGCTTCGCGGCGGTTGAATTTTGTGTTGTTATTGTTCGTATATCTTGTATATTATGTACTTGCACTAGCAAAATTCCAGTTTGCTAACCCCCGAGTTTTCGGGGGGTGGGTGCCTGTTATGTGCTCAGGTTTTGGCAGCTCGAGAGTAGTCACGGGATTGGCTTGGAAGAAGATGGAAGACGACGATGCTAATCACACAAGAGTCAGAGTCTTTCCTTTTGTTTTCACTTTGGTCGGTATTCCCCTTTTGGTCGAGCATTCACCCTTGCATGGGTGTAGTTTTCATTTATTAAATTGAGTTGTCATTTCTTTCTGTATTAAAGTTTATTCTTGTCATTGAGATGTGAATTTCATTAGTTTTGAATTGTTTAATGACCTTGTCGGTCTGCTTTGTAATTAGATTGACCCCGGTCGGTCAATTATTTGAGTAGTCTATTGGAGTGTAGCCTGGTACATCCTTGTGAGAAGGGCCTACGGCGTGTGACATTCCGGACGTATTCTGGGGGTGTTACATTTATGGTATCGGAGCTTAGGTTTGCGAAAAACCTAGGCCGTTGGGTCAAGTCCATGTCTTATGTAAGTCGCGCGCATTAGAGCTGTGATTAGTATCGTGGTTCCGATATCATCTTCCGGCAATCCGTGATGGTAAGCCTCCCGATCGTAAGTCCCCTTATATACGTATTTGATTATATTGTGCTAATATGTTTAATGTGAAGTAGGGATTGGAACTTGTTGGTAATATTATTGTTTTAGGATATAACATGCGTATGCGGTCCGAGTAAAAATGGTTATATAGTATGCTTCGGAAGTCGAGCATATTTATATGTTTCTGCACTTTATTAGAATAAATTTATGAATGTTAATTCTATCCGCCGCGTGAGTATTTTGAGATGGCTTTTGGTATCTTGCAAACCGAGTTTTGATATTTTGGTCTTGCACGTTTTGATAGTAATCTTATGACGGTATTTGATATTTTATAAATGACTTTTGTGAGTATTTGAGAATATTACCGACATCGGCCTTTTTGGCATTTTGAACATTTTTTTTTTAAAATGATTTTTAGCCTGGTGGGTTCCGGCACGGGGCCCACGGCGCTGTAGTATCACGGACATTTTAAAGTGGTGTTTTGAAATTTTTCTAAAATTGAGAAAACCCATGATTTAATGTAGTCATGTCAAATGGTCACGTATTTCGGTGAAAGATCCGTTCGATTAAATCTTTTGGTAGAAGAGGAAAGATTTTTCAATTTGTGATATTGGGAACTCAACGCTTTTGAAATATTTCAAATTACTTACGATTTAATTTTCAATTTTTCTTTTATACATTACTCGAAAATAATTTTAAAGTCGATGTATAAACTTTCTCTTCCAAAATAAAGGATAGTATCTACAAGTTTTGGGCGTAACGTGACTCGCCCTCTTTCTCAAAAAAAAATTGTTTTCATTAAGGGCATGCATATAATGACTGTCCTCGTCGGAGGACTGGAAATTGATTTCAGATAATTTTGTACTTTACGATATTACCATTATTCTAAAGATGTTAATTAAATCTTGTGTTAATAATTGTGGTGTACTGTATGATTGATTATTTGATAATGCTGAATGGTGCTATCTGCATTAGCATGTCGAACCTTAGTGGAGGTGGATTTGATGATGGTAGTTGAAGCGGTGATATGATCCGTTCAGTAACGATTCATAATATAGTGAGGGAGTACCGGGACCAGACGACATCCTACAAAATTTTCCTCAATGGTTGAACCTTCGAGCAAGGCGAAGAGGCCCAAGACATCTGGAAAATTTTCGGTTGCTATTTCCAGCAAAAGTGACTTTATTCGTTTGTCATTTCATTGCTTTACGTTTCCAACTCTTGTTGTCCTAGGCTTCGGGGCCGAAATGTCTTCTTAGTATGGGGGAATGTACTACTCGTACTCTTCGTAGTAATTTTCAGTGTTGGGTGACTTTCATTGTTGGTACTTCATCTGTGACCCTCTCGATAATTTTTAAACTACCCTGTTGTACTTAGCCTACCGTTCCCCGAACGAATTTCAGAGCCGTTTTGTTAGACTCCGTGGATTATTGTGGTCTCTCCACATCTGAACTTGATCCTTGCAAAATTCATATTTCCGAATGTATTATGAACTATTATTCATTGTGGTCTCTCAACTATTATTCTCATATGTGCAATTAATATTTCCGAATGTATTATGAACTTGGATGCGGTTGGTTGAGCTCGAAACATGGTTTTCAGGACGTCTGAGCTGTTTTGTGATTTTCTTAACTCTGGGAGCTTTTGTATCCAAATTCATACTCCTCCACCTCAACTTATCGTGTTCACATACATTTTTATCACCTCGACTCACGTACCAGATGCTTGCTTAGTCAGTTCATTGTATTTCAAGGATTCTCGCGTTCGCGCATTGCTCGTGATGTGTTGGGGCTGAGCAAAGTAGTTATTTCCTTGATTGTTCTGCCGCTCTCTATTTTAAGTTTCGGGACGAAACTTATTTTAAGAGGAGTAGAATGTAATATCCGAGATTTTTTATTCTGATTAATTCGAATTTTCTTTTTAGACCGGAAACTTCTCGGTTTTCGGGCGTTGGTATTATTTTTCTCGACAACCGATTTTGTATTTATGGCCATATGTGGTGACTTGTATATTATTTTCATTTCGGATCGATATTGTTGTCCGCGAGCGTTTCGTCGTGTTCGTTCCGTGCATTTTTGAGAATCGAGTCATCAGGCCACGGCAGCTGGGCGCTGGCCGGACAATTGCGGCAGGAACCGGCATGCGGCTGGGCGCTGACCGGGACAGTGGCGAGGACCGTCATGGAGGCGGCGCCGGGCGATTCTTGGCTGGGACCGGCCTAGCGTACGCTACGGCCGGACAGCTGCGCGCGCTAACCCGCAGGAGTAGCGCATCCACTGCCGGGAGGTAACGCACGCTAATCGGCCGGGCAGTCAAGGCAGTAGGGTATGGACTTCGGCCAGACCAGTAGGCAGCTCACGCTATGGCCGGATAGCTGCGCGCGCTAACTCAGCAGGCTAGCGCACTATCACGGGATGGGAGTTTCGAAGCGCGTGCGGCGTCCCAGGGGATGGGAGTTCCGAAGCCCGCGCGGCGTCCCAGGGGCCCTCACACCCCGGGACCAGCCTATCCCACATAGCATGCCAACTGGTTTCGCCCTGTCATGGGCTCATCAGGGAGACGGCATTAGTCCCCACCAGTTGTGCCCTACCCGCAACGATCCCCTTCATAGTCAAGTCCTCGACCATCGACAAGCTCTCCAGACTAAACCGGGTAGGCATGCCTAACTCGGCCAGACCGATGCATCCGGGCAAACAACGCCTTAACGCTAATGTCGCCCCCTTTACCCCACTTGTGGCAAGCTAACCAGAAGGCACGCCTCATTTGGACGGTCAACACAGACACGACATATCGGGTCGTGACATCCTCCCCCACCCAAATCACAGCACGTCCTCGTGCTGGGGGAGAATGTTTCTTTCCGCACACTGTATTGTCGCACGCACACAAAACGATCGTGGCCATACACATGCGGCACCATCCCTTGATGGACAGGCTCTTCACACGCGCGCCTCGCGCTAGCCCGCAGTGCACCACGCACATACCGCATCACCAATCGACATCAACCTTCACCCTATGCGCTTCCTGGCGTTAGTACCTCGGTTGAACGGCATTCCCTCAGCCGCTGCATTTTTCCCGCATGTCGAGGTTCCCGCAGAGGCCCACGATGATCCACGCTCTTACACCCCGGTCACCGAAAGGTGGAGCTCCCAAAAGTGCGCAATACAAGTGTGTCCACATTTCGGACCGTCTGATCTCACAAGCCTAGGACCACCTCTCATTCCGGCATAGAATCGGTTCATGTTCTCCGCCTAGAAGCCTTGTCAGGAGCCGCACTTTGTCCGTGCCCTCATTGCACCGGCGTTCACTCCCCGCCCTCATCGGTTTTGGCAGAACTTGACCACACCCGAACCATGCTGTATTGAGAGAGGTTTCGGCTCCGATACCATCTGTCACGGGATGGGAGTTCCGAAGCCCGTGCGGCGTCCCAGGGGCCCTCACACCCCGGTACCAGCTTATCCCACATAGCATGCTAACTGGTTTCGCCCTGGCATGGGCTCATCAGGGAGACGGCATTAGTCCCCGACCAGTTGTGCCCTACCCGCAACGATCCCCTTCATAGTCAAGTCCTCGACCAGCGACAAGCTCTCCGGACTAAACCGGGTAGGCATGCCAGACTCGGCCAGACCGATGCATCCGGGCAAACAACGCCTTAACGCTAATGTCGCCCCCTTTACCCCACTTGTGGCAAGCTAACCAGAAGGCACGCTTCATTTAGACGGTCAACATAGACACGACATATCGGGTCGTGACAGTGCGCTACCTGCTGGTCTGGCCGAAGTCCAGACCCTACTGCCTAGACTGCCCGGCCGATTAGCGTGCGTTACCTCCCGGCAGTGGCGTGCGCTACTCCTGCGGGTTAGCGCGCGCAGCTGTCCGGCCGTAGCGTACGCTAGGCCGGTCCCTGCCGCAACTGTCCGGCAGCGCCCAGCCTCCATGACGGTCCCTGCCGCACCTGTCCGGTCAGCGCCCAGCCGCATGCCGGTTCCTGCCGCAATTGTCCGGCCAGCGCCCAGCTGCCGTGGCCTGATGACTCGATTCTCAAAAACGCACGGAACGAACACGACGAAACGCTCGCGGACAACAATATCGATCCGAAATGAAAATAATATACAACAAGTCACCACATATGGCCATAAATACAAAATCGATTGTCGAGAAAAATAATACCAACACCCGAAAACCGAGAAGTTTCTGGTCTAAAAAGAAAATTCGAATTAATCAGAATAAAAAATCTCGGATATTACAAGCACCACACACTAAGTTCTGATTCCATGGACCTGTGCCATGAATCCTCGTATGCCCCATCGAACCCACACGAGTGAACTTAGCATTCCAGCACACCACATTCACATTCACATCACATTTCATAGAACAATGAGCATAGTTAATCAATCACGTTGATCACCACAAAATCGTACATCACACGCACATAACACAATCTCAACACTCGCAACAACTATCATCAATCAACGACACACAACCAACATAACACACATCGGTACATAATACATTGCACAGCCAAGTGTACAACCATCCCATATGTACGTCGCAATCCTGCACAAATGGCACAACATCTAATATGTATACCAATATAACGCTATTATCACAAAGCCTTCAATTTGCGGAATACACAACCAATTCAAACGGAACATATTTACGAAGGCAAGCAAAATCATCATAAATCTCATACGTGATTGTTAGTCGCAAGATACAAGTCGTATAATAAGATACTTGCCTTAATAACCGCTACCGAACGCTCCGAAGAACACGATTCGACTGGGAAGCTCGGACCCCAAAGAAGGTAACGAACGGAAGGGTTCCGACTCGAGTTCTTCACAAGAATTTCGACCCTAACATCATATAAATATTAAATCAACGATCATACGAGGAAGAATAATCGTAGAACGTCCGAAAACCCCTCTATGACATTCTATCGGACACCTTCAAGGCGTTGATCAAGAACTCAACCAAAACAACGAACCGATACGATCCAACCATGGAATAACAAGGTAAATGATATAATACATCTAAATAATCATCAATCCATCACAATCCTAAGTTAAATCGGCTTAAACGGATGAAAAAAACCAGAACACCCAAATTCCCCAAAACTAGATTTCTAGGAAATCTGACCTGATTCGCTCGATCAAAGAATGTTATATGATGGATGATTGATGATATGAACTCCAAGACTTCATGTATTGATCGTCCAACAACATCTCTCCATGATAAACACAACTCCAGTCACGGAAGAGAAGGAAACGAATGAGAAAAATGGTGAAAAACCCGTCTGCTGGGCCTTATATAGGCTGCCTGCCGGCCGGCTTACGTACGTAACCGGCCATGGCTTACGTACGTAACCGGCCATGGCCGAGTCTCTGACCAAAAATGCCGGCAGTGTTACGTACGTAACCGGCCAAGGCTTACGTACGTAACCGGCCTTACGTACGTTACTGCCGATCACTACCGGCCGTAACTCGGCCAGTGCGGGCCTGGGCCCAGACTGCCCAGCCATGACTCGGCCGGGGCCAACTCCGATGGCCCGAACGTCCCCAAAACCCGAACCTGAATACGAGTCGAAGATACGGTTACGAAGTACTCGCAAAGACGAATTCGAGCACTAAGAGAACACAGGATTCCGACCATCCGAAGGCTCGAAATTCGACAACGGAAGGTAATTACCCCAAACTTTGGGAAATTACGAAAGCGGCCCAAAACGTCCGAAATACAGGATACACGATCGAAACACCAAACCAAAGCTCGCAACATGAATAATAACATTAAATGAACTTACGAGAAACTCAAAACAACAGTTTCGGGCGAGATTCGCAAGAATCGAACTCAAGTGCGGAAAAACCGCTTAAGAACACGGAATTCAACAAAACGATACCGAAACGAACTCGGATGACAAAAAGTGAATAATTAATCATTCTCTAAATGACGAAAAAATCATGAGCGAGTCGTCAAAATGGGCTCCCGCCGAAAAAAAAGAAGATCACCAAAATCCGAAATTACGGGTATTACAAGTATCACCCGGGAAGCTCATCTCTTCACGTCCGCTACTAGCTCAATCTCCGAGTACCTAAAAATAAAGCACGATGGGGTCAGCCACAATACTCAACAATGATATCGATCACATCATCATAAATAATTACATACCAATGTAATAACGAAGTAAGAATACTACCAATGTAATCTTACCGATATAACCTTACCAATTTATAGAAATCCATACTAAATCAATCCTTGACATATTCCACATTTCGTATTCTCAAATGACGAAATGAATTCAAAATCATCTCTACTGTATTCCAAAAATACCGGTAATCCTCAAAACATCATCATAACTCATAAGTACGGAAATAATCCAATCTGTGCCAAATCCTGTCCGTCGGATTACACAATCAAATCTCAACATGTATAAACCAATAATACACAACATACTGTAGATCAACTACCACATGATAATTATAACAAATCCTGAAACACCGACGTACAGTCTGAATGTTCATACGATCAATAACAATGATCAACCAATACATCACTAAGAATATCATCGACATGATAACTCCAATACGACCAATAAAAGATCAACGATAATCGAGAGTACCCTCAACATGGTAAACTCCCAATACGATCAACAAAGGATCAACAATAACCGAGAATACCCTCAACATGGTAAACTCCCAACACGATCAACAAAGGATCAACAATAACCGAGAATACCCTCAACGAGGTAGACTCCAAATGATCAACAATAATAGATCTCAAAGAAATAACCCCGACTGTTGAACATACCCCTCGGGTGTATGAACAACCAGTCGCAAACCGTCGAACATATCCAATCATACATGGATTATGAACAACCTAACAATATGGCTCAAAAGATGGACGTCACAGTACGCCCAATCCGGAAATGTGTCCGTGCACATGTCCACCCCTTATACGGAATCCAAGATATACGTGGGACATGACCTAATTAGCCTCACAAACTACATCTCGTGTGCACGGTTCAATGTGGAAACATCCACACATAACCATCATGTGCCCGGCTAAAAATCCTACACAATAACCAATCGGCACGCAGATATGACTCCAGATATGTCACGATGCAACATGACAAAGAAAGTCAAAGAATTACATATCCAATAAGGATCAAAAGACTCACCGAAGTGAACAATTACAAACTGACAAAGAAAAGACTACACGACTAATCAATATTCAAAACAACAATCCTGGGATCATCATCCCCGACAAATGATCAACACGATCAACGATCTCAATACAATCAGCCCTGGGATTATCATCCCTAAACGAAATAATCAATACAAATCCCAATATACGAAACATCAACATACAACATATACAATAATTCCTCAGCACACAGGCGAGAGGTTTTATCTACTCATAAAGAAGTTCCTCATAACTGAACAATACTGGAATTACCTCAAAGCCGAAGACAATATTCTTTCCACGAACAACATCCCTGAACGAATACACAGTTATACGAATATTCTCAAATAAGGTACCGTCCATTCAATACCAATAAACCTTTATCCCGATACTCATGCCATCACGATAACTATCCTCGTTATCCGACATTCCATATCATAGATCAAATATAACTCACAGCTCTGTCCTCAATCAAACTTAATTAAACCATATACGTTATGATTTGTCCCAAACCACAGCATGATAAACAAATCGTCATCCCGACAGTTTACATCTATAATATCATTGCTATATGAATTATAAATGAAATGAAAGCGAAACCATTCATCAAATATTATAGACTGAACAAGTATAAACTTGCCTCGATACCGATACCACGAAGCCGTTACCAAAATCTGTTGCCTTCATCCACGAGCTCCTAAGCCCCGACCAAGAGAAATCTACAAACTCTTCAACCTCAACCGCAACACAACGGTCATAATCCACGATCAAAACATCACAACCTATTGCAATAACTGATTAACACACATTCGATAAAAATCAATAACCGACATACCCAACCAACAAACTCAACGGTTCAACGAAACCTCGATCATATACATAAAACCAAATAATCCAACTCAACAAATACGAACTCATATCCACAATACAAGTCGCAACTCGATAATCAATATAACCGATCAATAAACCCAACGGTTCCACCATATCCCGATTAAACTAAACTCCGAACAACCAAATCAATCGACCGTGAATTTAAAACCATAACATAATTCATAATCCGATAATCATATCAATAATCAATTTAACCAAGTGTCTAAGCACTACCGATTCCACATTCAATCTTACATACGAATACAAGTTTCCTCCTTGTAAATTCATAATAAAAACCAATTATTGATTATCATCATCAATCCGGTTAGTTCAACATTATAGGTAATCATGTTCCAAGGGTTTCAAATAACTCAATCACTCGATTTGAACACTTGTTCAATACGTGTGAACTTTCAAACTCAAACATGAAGGATAATCTTATCAAACCCGAAATCGCAACATATATACTTCTCATAACATCACGAATCGCAACATGAAGGATGTATATAATCATGTTCTTCAACATATATACTTCTCATAACATCACGAATCGCAACAAACTACCAAGAACATCGAGAATACGACGATTCCATAATCATAACAACATAATCAAGACATTTGATCATCAATTCATTATCTTCCCTTAACAAAATTCCCATAATTACCAAGAATCATCACAACAATATCATTCAATCACCATTCATACGAAAACGTGTAGAATTTCCCAAGTTCTACTCATTGAGGCATTTTATCGAACACTTTGAGGGCATAATCCAATTTAATCGATTTAGCGGAGAAATTCTCGAATTTGTTCTACAAAACTTCAAGAATATTGAATGATTTAGAGTATACAATCAAGTTCAATCAATAATCTGAAACAAAACGAATCAAATCGGCCAAAATACCAAGAAACCTCAAGAATATTCAAAAACCAAAAGTTTAGGTGTTCTTACCTTCGATCCGGGCGGAAGAAGATGTTAAACACGAATCCAACTTCCAAAATATGTTGCTCTATGATGTTCCCACTCAAATCCATCGATCTCAGATGAAGAATCGCGAAAAGAACGAAGAAAAATGGTGAAAATGCCAAGTGACCACGGTCCAGGCCTTTTGAATAGCAGGGACCTGTCGGTACCTTACGACCGTAACGGGCCATGGCTTACGGCCGTAACCGGCCATGGCTACCCTACTGCCCAGTTTGGTCGACACCCTTACGGCCGTAACCGGCACCATCTTATGTATGTAATAAGCCCTTACGGCCGTACCCGGCCACACCCTTACGGTCATTATCGGCCAGTCCTTATGCCCAACGAGTCACTGCCGACCGTGATCGGCCATCCTTGCGAGTCACTGCCGATCGTGATCGGTCATCCCTGCGAGTCACTGCCGATCATGCTCGGCCACTACAGGTCCTCTCTGCCACGACTTGGCCAGCCGCCCCGTAACGTACGTAACACTTAATCCGTTGCGTACGTAATACGTACGTTGACTTGCTACAGTATTATACTCATATTACGTACGTAATATACCCTGTATAGCGTACGTAAATCCATCCGTTGACTCACCTGTCCACATCCGCGCCGAAAGCCGCCGACCACGGGCCCCACTATCTGATCACAACTCGGTCCTGTCTGATTCCTCTTGTTACGTACGTAATGCCTTATGCATATCGTACGTAAAGCGTATAATTTAACGTACATAAGTCCTTGAGCTTAACGTTCGTAATGGCCTTCTGTACTTAGCCAAAATCCAACTGTTCCTGTCCGTCTCGACATACTGGATATGAATACACGACGTACTTGTAATACCCGGTCGTAATTCAATCATTATCATTCAGTAATTTCATTCGGTAATCGTCGTGATGTAATTTTTCACTTGTTAATAATCATTCATCCGTGTTCACCGTTCGGATTAACTTCGAGTTGTGTATCGATATTGTTCATTGTTTCAACCTTACTCAGAAATCAAGACAAGAGTATTATCTTGATCGTGATAATGGATTCATTAGTCGATGTTGACGTTGGCGTTCACATCATTTCTAATCTCCACGTTGTTCAAATTGTGTTTTGTTGGGCGAACACTTGTAATCATGGCTTGAAACCACCGTTTTGGGATTTCCGTACTTCCATTTTGTGTTATTGTTTCCCAAATATTGGTTCATATTGCTTTCATTCTCTTCCCGGATCATTTTTCATCATTTTAGGACCCTAGGGGGGTGTGGTCCGCCGCACAAGGAGTGTGCGCTGCGGCACACACATTCTCCAATTTTTTGCCGAGTAGCCTGTACTGTGGGCTGCGGCACATGCCGGCAGGGCCGCGACACACTGCTGAGTCACTGCCGCGGCACACTCGTCCGGGCCGCGGCACACTCGCGTTGCACTTATCCGCCAAACCTTCTGTACCGTGTGTCGCGGCACATGCCGACGGGGCCGCGGAACACTGCCGAGTCACTGCCGCGGCACACTCGTCCAGGCCGCGGCACACTACCGACCACTGGGCGCAGTTTTGGCCCTGTGCCGCGGCACACTTTGGCTGGGCCGCGGCACACAGGGCATTCAACTCTATAATTGCATTGTTTTGAGCGAGATCAGCTCATTTCTTCCCTTTTTCTTCAACCCACGAGAGAGAAGGCTTGAGGGAGAGATTCTTCCTTCATCTATCACTTGAGTACTTGGTTTTCTTCATCTGCTTTCGATCGTGAGGCCTGGATAGTCGATCTAACGCGTGTTCTTCGGATCAAAGTGCTTGGATCTTCAAGAGGTAATTTCTTCAACATCTTGGATTTCGATTTTGTATTGAGATATGATGTTTTGGATGTTAAAATCATGTTGTATGAAGTGATATACGCATGATTATGGACATGTTTGATTATTCATTGGATTATTGAAGGATTATTCAAGAACACTTTAAATATTGAGTTGGATTTGGGGGTTTTCGATTAATCATTGTTGTAATCACGATTTTGGATATTCATAATGGATTATTGATCGTATTGAAGATGTTTTGTTGGTTTGAAACACTTCTTGGGGAACTGATATTGGTATTATTGAAGTTTGGTTGTAAACAATCGAAGTTTGGCTACAAAGTGTTCGATATAATGCCCCAATGAACTTGGTTTAATCGTATCGATGTTTTGAGTTCGTTATATTCATGTTTGACTCGTATATTGAACGGATTGTTGGTAATTGTATTATTCAAGGATGTTCAAGCGACTGATATCTCAATTAGGACGTTGTTCGTGGAAGGATAATTGTCACCGGTGTTGAGTAAGTTAATTCTTACTCGGTTAAAAGGATATTCATTCCTTTTGTTGTTGTTCATTCATAATCATAACTGATTCATCATTGTATTAACCGTATCAAAACTTGTCATTGTCAATTAATCACTTCAGTCACAAGGAACGACGGTTCCAAATCATTTCATTGAGCTGTCATTCATTTCACTATCATTTCATCTCGGTGAGTCATTATTCATTTTTGATGTCACTTTTGTTATATCGTGGCATTCCGGGTCATACTGGCGTTCCGGTTGGTATGTTTAGGATTTTCATGTCGGGCACATTTAAGTCTTGTGTAGGATTTTGGCCTCACATTGGACTGTGCACACGAGTCAATTGCTTCGTGAGACTGATTAGGTACAAGACCACACGTGTATTCGATCGATACTCGTTGGTGGCTTGTGCACGGACACATTTCCATCCCGGGCGTAGTGTGGCGCCACCCTTTGAGTCGTACTGTTAGTTGATTCATACAGCATGTTTGATTGCGTATGTTTTCAACAAGATTGGGTTATAATCTAACCGATTCATTTTTGATCGAACTTGTGGTTTATACAGCATATGTATGATTGTGTTTATTCAACTCTTGAGGATTGTTGTTCTGTGTAACTAACCCCGTTTGGGGATTTTGTTTTCAGGTCATGGCAAGGCAAAAGCACGGGAATAGCATGTTGACGGCGAGAAGTCCCAGTGATACTAGTAGGGGGCCCCTTTCTTTTCAGTCATTCATGTTGCTGTCATTTATTTTCCGCTGCAGATTTTTATTTGTATACTCCGTTTCATTCAGTGTTGTGTATTTTATCTTCATATAAAATATACTAGTATTCGGTATTGTCTTGGTGTGTTGTACTTAAACTCCTCATCAGAGTAGTTGGTAATATAATATGGTTCGTTACTACAATTATATTATTTAATTCATCAGTTTTCATTCGCCTGGTGGGTCCCAATCGGGGGTCCACGACACTGTAATATCCGCCTAGTTTGGGGTGTTACAGAGTTGGTATCGGAGCGTGGTTTTGAATACTACCTTCCGAGTCATGTCTCATTTGAAATCATTGCCATCAGACTAGTATCATTGGACTTTCGCATCACGTGTGACCTGTGCAAATGCCGAGCCAATCAGACCGAAAGAACTGTAAGACTTCTAATGCCATGGTATAATTTCTGGCAATAATCATTCATTCATCATTCATTAGTTAACAATCCTCAAACATCATTTTCATTTGATCAGGACGATCATGTTAACTCATTAATCACTCAATTCATTTCATTACTCAGTTGTCGATCTGGATGATCATATTATTAATCTTGTTAAATTGTTCAAGATAATCATTTCAAGAATTTCATCAGATAATCATGTCACTTCAGTAAATCATTCATGTAATCACTGTGTTAGAGTGTGTATGCTCATTTTCATCATCTCATGACATAATCATAACGAGATATTCATGCGGGAAATATAATCATTATGCGACCTTCCTACTTCAGTATGGAGAGAGCTGTCAGGGGATACACGGGGAGAGGCCGCGGTGCGGGCCGAAACCCGGGAAATAATCACTCGCTGTCGTGAAATCGTACCCAGGACTCGGCTCGATCAGAAGATGTTCGGGTTGATCCACTCACTTTTATGCAGGTCATGGTGACCCATATGCAATTGCTCAATCATCATTGCGCCTCTCTGGCCGAATTAATCGAGAGAAGTCTCTCGTGTGAGCCTGCTGCTAGGGAAATTGCCGAGCAACAACCTTCATCTATCAGCAGGAAAGCAACGAAGCGTAATCAGCCTGAAGGCGGTCAGTATACCTTCAAGAAGCCTCGTGTGGGCCCTATCGTGTGGGATCTCAGTCCCGAGCGGCCAGTTCGGCATCACCTGTTTCATCTGTGGAACGCCGGGTCATTACAGCACTAAGTGTCTAAAACCGTCTATCATGTGCCATAATTGTGGGAATTTTGGGCATAAGGCCCGTTTTTGCCGAAAGGACTCCAAGTTGGCTCCGGCGGCATCTCAGGCCCCGAAGCAATCAGTGATTCAGAATCAGACTACTCTGCCAGCGTCGTTTAAGATGATGGAAGCAAAATAAAGTCGGAGCTGATATTTATCAGACGGGAGCGTCCGGTTCGGGGGCCGGCAAGTCCCGGATTCATGTGATGAAGGGGATCGACAATCCGGTGGCCTGAATGATCTCAGCTATACTCGTAATTTTATTTCAACCTGTGTGTACCTTTTGATACTGGTGCACCGCTTTCATTCATTTTCGAATCATGTTTGAATAGACTTAATTCGGATAGTCCTATTACTTGTGGACCTCATACCATCAGTCTACCTGGTGATGGCAGAATTTTCGGAAATCATACCGAATTAAGTTTAAATGACCGCGATTGGTTGATGGACCAAATCGTGGTGGATTTACTTACGGACGATATATATCGGGTATTAGTGGAATGGATCGTCATGATACCCCCCTCAATGTTCGTAAATGTCTGGTCACTATCACTTCCATCATTGGGGTCGAATTTGTGCTTCAGAGAGGTGATCCCCGTTGTTCCGGAAGAATTATTAATATGATGGAAGCAGAGAAACTCCTCAATCGAGTTGTTCAATCATTCGTTGTATCATTTTCATCGATTGTCCGTTCTAAGGCAATCGAGTTGTTCAATCATTCATTGTATCATTTTCATCGATTGGCCGTTCTAAGGCAATCGAGTTGTTCAGTCATTTGTTGTATCATTTTCATCGATTGTCCGTTCTAAGGCAATCGAGTTGTTCAATCATTCATTGTATCATTTTCATCGATTAGCCGTTCTAAGGCAATCGAGTTGTTCAATCATTTATTGTATCATTTCCATCGATTGGCCGTTCTAAGGCAATCGAGTTGTTCAATCATTCATTGTATCATTTTCATCGATTGGCTATTCTAAGGCAATCGAGTTGTTCAATCATTCATTGTATCATTTTCATCGATTGGCCGTTCTAAGGCAATCGAGTTGTTCAATCATTCATTGTATCATTTTCATCGATTGACCGTTCCAGGGCATTCGAAATGTTCAATCATTTGTGGTATCATTGGCATCGATTGACGATGTATTCCCAGACGAGTTACCTGGTTGCCTTCACAAAGAGTTGTGGAATTCACGAGTGAGTTAGAGCCCAGTGCGTCCCCGTTATCGAAGGCACCATACCGGATGGCCACGACCGAAATGCAGGAGTTGAAGATTCAACTTGAGGAATTGTCCGAGAAAGGTTATCTCCGACCGAGTGCGTCCCCGTGGGGAGAACTAGTGTTATCTGTCAAGGAGAAGTATGGTTCGTTCATGTGTGTGTTAATTATTAGGAGTTGAACAGGATGATGATCAAGGATAAGTATCCTCTACCCCGCATCGATGATCCCTAAGATCAACTTCAGGTAACTTCAGTATATTTTTTTTAAGATCGACTTAAGATCTGGATAGCATCAGTTGCGAATTCAAGAGTCGGATATCGCGAGGACGGTGTTTCAAACACGCTATGGCCATTATGAGTTCGTGGAGTTAAATAATGCACTAATGCACCTGCAGCATTCATGGAGTTAATGAATCGGGTCTTCATCGACTTTTGGATCAGTTCATGGTTATCTTTATTGATGAAATTTTAATTTATTCTCGTGACTGGGAGGAGTACGAGCTTCACCTTCATCGGGTTCTCGACGTGTTGAGACGAGAGCAACTTTATGGAAAGTTTTCTAAATGTGAATTCTGGATGTCCGAAGTGATGTTTCTCGAACATGTCTTTTCATCAGACAGAGTGCGTGTTGATCCTCAGAAGGCGGAGGCTATCCAAGTTTGGTTACCTCCGAAGAATGTTGAGGAAGTTCGAAGCTTTCTCGGATTAGCCGGTTATTATCGGCGGTTTATAGAAGGATTTTATAAAATCGCTCAACCAATGACGAACGTTTTTGCAAAAGGATAAGAAATACACGTGGTCCGACGTGTATCAATGGAGTTTTGAGTAACTCAAGAGCCGGTTAACTTCAGCACCTGTCCTTTCTTTACCGCAAGGGAGGGAGGGATTTGTGGTTTATAGTGATGCGTCCGGACAGGGTCTCGGATGTGTACTCATGCAGAATGGGAAGGTTATTGCTTATGCTTCACGGAAATTGAGACCTTACGAGGTTAATTATCCGACCCACGACCTGGAGCTAGCAGCCGTGGTTTTTGCGTTGAAGATTTGGCTTCATTACCTTTATGGCATCACCTGTCAGATTTTCACCGATCACAAGAGTTTGAAGTATATATTTACTCAGAAGGAGTTAAATATGGGACAGAGGCGGTGGTTGGAACTAACCAAAGATTGTGATATCGAGATCCTTTACCACCCGGACAAGGCGAACGTTGTTGCCGACGCCTTGAGTCGTAAGTCTGTTCAGGAGCAGATGCTTGCTCGTTTGCGATTCGGAAGGAACTTGAGGAATTCCTTAGACCCGAGATCGAGTGCAGCCCGGCGAGTTCAAGGACAACTTTGCATGTTAGAGATTTCATCGCCGCTTGAGGAGGCAATCAGAGAGAATCAGGGTTCAAATCCATCACTGTTGCGCATCCGTGAGGATGTGGCTCAGGGGAAAGATTGCATTTTAAGAATCGGTTATGCGTACAGGCGATTGACTAGTTGAAAAACTCGATTTTGAGAGAATCTCATGCTACCCCTTATTCTGTTCATCCGGGGTCTAGCAAGATGTACAAGGACTTGAAACAAAATTACTGGTGGAGTAATATGAAACAAGAAAGCGCAGAATTTGTTTCGAGATGCTTAACCTATCAGCAAGTCAAGATAGAACATCAGCGACCGGCAGGTATGCTGAAACCGCTCCCTATTCCAGAGTGGAAATGGGAGGATATTTCAGTGGACTTCTTCACGAGTTTCCCGACGAGTCGTCCTGGCATGATTACAATCTGGGTGATTGTGGATCGTCTAACTGAGTCAGCTTGCTTTCCTTGAGATTAAGGATACCTGGGCCCCCGAGAAACTTGCCCAGTTATTCATCAAAGAGATAGTGAGACTGCACGGTACTCCTAAAAGTATCGTTTCCGATCGTGACGGATGATTCGTGTCTCATTTTTGGAAATCAGTTCATCGTGCTTTGGGAACTCAGCTTAATCTCAGTACAACTTTTCATCCTCAGTCCGACGGACAATCAGAGAGGACTATTGACACTTTGGAGGACATGTTGAGGGCATGTGTCCTCGATTGGAAAGACGGTTGGGAAGCCCAACTACCATTGATCGAGTTCACGTATAATAATAGTTGGCATACTTTGATTAAGATGGCACCTTACGAGGCCTTGTGCGGTCGTCGTTGTCGATCTCCTTTGTGTTGGGACGACTTATCCGAGTCAATCAGCACCGAGCCCGATATGCTTATAGCCGCCCGTGAGAAGGTAGCTTTGATCAGGAGTCGTTTGTTGACCGCTCAGAGTCGACATAAATCTTATGCAGACAATCGTCGTCGACCACTAGAGTTCGAGATGGGTGACCACGTTTTATGCAGAAATCTTATGCAGAAATCTTATGCAGACAATCGTAGGCGAGCTAGCTTATAGTTTGGCCTTACCTCCGGCGTTGAGCCGAATTCATAATGTGTTTCACGTCTCTCAGCTACGGAAGTATGTTGACGACCCGAGTCACATACTTCAGTTCGACGTAATCGAGATCGCAGATGATCATTCGTATGAGGAGCGCCCCATACGAGTCTTAGAGCAGCGAATCAAACAGTTGGGGAATAAGGCGATTCCTTTGGTTAAAATTCAGTGGTCTAGACACGGAGTCGAAGAGGCTACTTGGAAAACCGAGGATAGTATGCGGGAGAGTTATCCCGAGTTGTTTGACCCTTAGTTTCGGGGACGAAACTCTTTTAAGGGGGGGGTGTATGTAATATCCGGTCGTAATTCAGTCATTATCATTCAGTAATTTCATTCGGTAATCGTCGTGATGTAATTTTTGACTTGTTAATAATCATTCATCCGTGTTCACCGTTCGGATTAACTTCGAGTTGTGTATCGATATTGTTCATTGTTTCAACCTTACTCGGAAATCGAGACAAGAGTATTATCTTGATCGTGATAATGGATTCATTAGTCGATGTTGACGTTGGCGTTCACATCATTCCTAATCTCCACGTTGTTCAAATTGTGTTTTGTTGGGCGAACACTTGTAATCATGGCTTGAAACCACCGTTTTGGGATTTCCGTACTTCCGTTTCGTGTTATTGTTTCCCAAATTGGTTCATATTGCTTTCATTCTCTTCCCGGATCATTTTTCATCATTTTAGGACCCTAGGGGGGTGTGGGCCGCGGCACAAGGAGTGTGCGCTGCGGCACACACATTCTCCAGTTTTTGGCCGAGCACGGCTGCGTGGGCGCGGCACATCTTGCGGCGGGCGCGGCACCGCCGAGTCATCGCGCGGCACACTCGTGTTGCACTTATCGGCCAAACCTTCTGTACCGTGTGCCATGGCACACTGCCGAGTTACTACCGCGGCACACTCGTTCGGGCCGCGGCACACTGCCGACCACTGGGCGCAGTTTTGGCCCTGTGCCACGGCACACTTCGGCTGGGCCGTGGCACACAGGGCAGTCAACTCTATAATTGCGTTGTTCTGAGAGAGATCAGCTCATTTCTTCCCTTTTTCTTCAACCCACGAGAGAGAAAGCTTGAGGGAGAGATTCTTCCTTCATCTATCACTTGAGTACTTGGTTTTCTTCATCTCCTTTCGATCGTGAAGCCCGAATAGTCGATCTAATGCGTGTTCTTCGGATCAAAGTGCTTGGATCTTCAAGAGGTAATTTCTTCAACATCTTGGATTTCGATTTTATATTGAGATGTGATGTTTTGGATGTTAAAATCATGTTGTATGAAGTGATATACGCATGATTATGGACATGTTTGATTATTCATTGGATTATTGAAGGATTATTCAAGAACACTTTGAATATTGAGTTGGATTTGGGGGTTCTCGATTAATCGTTGTTGTAATCACGATTTTGGATATTCATAATGGATTATTGATCATATTGAAGATGTTTTGTTGGCTTGAAACACTTCTTCGGGAATTGATATTGGTATTATTGAAGTTTGGTTGTAAACAATCGAAGTTTGGCTACAAAGTGTTCGATATAATGCCCCAATGAACTTGGTTTAATCGTATCGACGTTTTCAGTTCGTTATATTCATGTTTGACTCTTATATTGAACGGATTGTTGGTAATTGTATTATTCAAGGTTGTTCGAGCGACCGATATCTCAATTAGGACATTGTTCGTGGAAGGATAATTGTCACCGGTGTTGAGTAAGTTAATTCTTACTCGGTTAAAAGGATATTCATTCCTTTTGTTATTGTTCATTCATAATCATAACTCATTCATCATTGTATTAACCGTATCAAAACTTGTCATTGTCAATTAATCACTTCAGTCACAAGGAACGATGGTTCCAAATCATTTCATTGAGCTGTCATTCATTTCACTATCATTTCATCTCGGTGAGTCATTATTCATTTTCGATGTCACTTTTGTTATATCGTGGCATTCCGGGTCATACTAGCGTGCCGGTTGGTATGTGTAGGATTTTCATGTCGGGCATATTTAAGTCGTGTGTTGGTTGTTGGCCTCACATTGGACTGTGCACACGATTCGATTGCTTCGTGAGACTGATTAGGTACAAGATCACACGTGTATTCGATCGATACTCGTTGGTGGCTTGTGCACGGACACATTTCCATCCCGGGCGAAGTGTGGCGCCACCCTTTGAGCCGTACTGTTAGTTGATTCATATAGCATGTTTGATTGTGTATATTTTCAACAAGATTGGGTTATAATCTAACCGATTCATTTTTGATCGAACTTGTGGTTTATACAGCATATGTATGATTGTGTTTATTCAACTCTTGATGATTGTTGTTCTGTGTAACTGACCCCGTTTGGGGATTTTGTTTTCAGGTCATGGCAAGGCAAAAGCATGGGAATAGCATGTTGACGGCGAGAAGTCCCAGTAATACTAGTAGGGGCCCCCGTTCTTTTCAGTCATTCATGTTGCTGTCATTTATTTTCCGCTGCAGATTTTCATTTGGATACTCCGTTTCATACAGTGTTGTGTATTTTATCTTCATATAAAATACACTAGTATTCAGTATTGTCCTGGTGTGTTGTACTTAAACTCCTCATCGGAGTAGTTGGTAATATAATGTGGTTCGGTACTATAATTATATTATTTAATTCATCAGTTTTCATTCGCCTGGTGGGTCCCCGTCGGGGGTCCACGGCACTGTAATATCCGCCTAGTTTGGGGTGTTACAATACTAAATACACATACTAGATCCGAAAATATTCTCAATATAACTGTCAATCAAAAACGTCAATTACATAAGTATAACTGTCTCGGTTCTCAATTTATTTTATCCATACTGTATAGACGCCAAGCTATACAATATACCTCAAATAAAATAACGCGAAAAATTTATACTGAAAATCCGGATATTACAATAAACCCTAATCATCGTGATTTCCTAAGGATTAATAGCAACATGTTATTCTTACAACTTCTTCAACCATTCAGGAGGTAACACTTGTAATACCCGTACTTTTTGTAAATCTTCTACTCTTGTGCTTTGTAATTTTTACACTCGTGTAAGTGTTTAGTAAGCTTATATTGATCTTGGAACTCTTGTCAATTGGATTTACCCCCTTTTTTTGTTCGGATCGTTGCTGTTTTTGGATCCTCGATGCGATTATACTACCTTCGTGTAAAGGGTAGCGCACGCTACGCACACCTTGTAGCGCACGCTAATTTAGTGAGGGTAGCGCACGCTATCCGTTATTAGTAGCGCACGCTACTAATGTATTGGAGGCAGACAGTCCAGTAGCTACTGGACTGAAAAAGGGAATTCCTAGCATACGTTAGGTGTGACTGGTAGCGTACGCTAGATTTTAGTAGTAGCGCACGCTACGTTACTAGAGTAACGTGCGCTATAGAGAGCAGAGCTGGGGACAGTAGGTTCTGGACTGGGCACTGACTACAAGTTAGCGCACGCTATTAGAAATAATTAGCGCACGCTAATTGAAGTCACTAGCGCATGCTATTAGCAGGTGTTAGCGTACGCTAACGGAGCTGGCAGAGGCTACTGGATTGCCTGGTGAGTCCGATAGCGCGCGCTATTTTTCATGACTAGCGCACGCTAGTACCTATTTAGTATAAATAGAACATCTCCATTCCCAAATCGTCATTTCTTCCTTCCTTCACCTCCTTGGACGATTTCGGGTGATTCCGGGGCGATTTGTGAGGAGTTCTTCGAGCTGAAATTATCTAGCAACATCCTTGAGTTACTAGTTCGGATTTATCAACGTTTAATCCTCTCCACCGCTCCAAATCAAGGTAAACTTCTCACAACCCTAGATTTTCGGGATTTGGGAATTTTCCATCCTATCTCTTCAATCCAGCTTGTTGTTATGTTAGAGTATATCGATTACGAGTTATCTACCTTGGATACATGTTTTCCTACGGATTTATCGGTATATCTCCGGAGTTCTTGAGTATTTGGGATATTTGACTTGCGATTCACTATCTAAGAGAATTATTCCCGGAACACATGTATCGGGGTAGTAAATTCGAGTGATTCCAACTTATTTTCATACCGATGGGGTTTTGAAAATTGAATTACGAACTGTCCCTCAGCTTGGTATAAGGCTCAGCTACGCCTAGCTTGTCGGACTCTATTCAACCTAGCATCGGTAGTCATCAGGACCCGTCAGCCAGTCTGGGAACTTCTACAGGGAGCCAACTGGATGTGGGTGTTGCCACCATACTGCAGCAAGTGGCGAACCAAATGGCTCTTTTAACCCATGCGGTACAGCTTAACCAACCACCTCCTGTTACCGACACTGGGGCTGAGAAGTGATTACAAGACGTTATTCATATGCGCCCTCCCCAATTTATTGGTGCAAATGATCCGATCGGCTGGGAAGATTAGATTAATGAGATGAATAAAGTTTTCATGGCCGTGAATTGTCCATAGGCACGTAAGGTGCCAGTTGCCCAGTACTTTCTATCGAGGGATGCGGCTAGTTGGTGGCAAGCTGTTGCACCTCAGGATCGTGTGGTTTCATGGGATGAGTTTAAGGAATTGATGGAGGCCGAGTTCTGCCCGTGGCCTGTTCAGGATGTAACACTCCAAACTAGGCGGATATTACAGTGTCGTGGACCCCCGACTGGGACCCACCAGGCGAATGAAAACTGATGAATTAAATAATATAATTGTAGTACCGAAACACATTATATTACCAAATACTCCGATGAGGAGCTTAAGTACATTACACCAGGACAAGACAGAATACTAGTATATTTTATATGAAGATAAAATACACCACCCTGAATAAATAAACGTCTCAAACGGAATTTGCAGCGGAAATACAAATGAAGAGAAATAAAAATGACCAAATGATCAATTAAGCGGAATGACCGGGGCCCCCTACTAGTATCACTGGGACTCTCGCCGTCAATATGCTCTTCTCGTGCCTTTGCCTTGCCGTGACACGAAAACAAAATCCCCAACAGATCGATTATACGTAACAACAATCCTCAAGGGTTGAAAATACTCAATCATGATTTAACTGAAGTTATGAAATATCCTTAGTTATGAATTACGCTGAAGAGGAGTATCATAGTACGCCCGTAATGTTCTGTGCAAGTGTACAAGACGAATGACCGGGCACACCCGTCCTTGTACCTAATTAGTCTTACGGAGTTAAGCTTTACCGTGTGCACGGTCCAATATATCGGTGAACCCAATACATGACCATCGCGTGCCCGACTAAAAATTCCACACAGCCACACCCGGCCACGCAATATGAACCCAGAAGGTCATATGAACGAGAATGACCACAATGAATATCAATGAATAATAATTCGACAAGGCCAAGATGACTCACCGAGATGAAAATAATAGTGACGTGATTGATAACCCAATGAAATGATTTGGAACCATCGTTCCTCATGAATGAAATGCTTATTCGACAATTACAAGTCTCAATGTGATTAATACCATGATGAATGAGTTATGATTATGAATAATCAACAACAAAAGGAATGAACATCCTTTTAACCGAGTAAGAGTTAACTTACACAACACCGATGAAGAATGTCCGTCCACGAACAACGTCCTAAATGAAATGTCGGTCGCTCGAACAACCTTGAATAACACAATTTACCAATAATTCGATCATTACACGAATCAAATACGATCATAACCGACTCAAACATCGATACAACAATATACCAAACTCGAATATATCGAAACCAACTCCACGATGAGTATTTCAAACCACTTTCAATGATATCAATAATCTCATAGGAATCCACAAATTCAAGATTACAACAACGTCAAACGGAAATCCCCAAATTATCCAAAGTCAACCCCAAGGGTTCTTGATATAAATCCCCAAAATAGCCATTAAATCCGTAGGAATACATTTATCCAAGGTAGATAATCCATATCTAATATATTTCAACAACAATCCAAGCTTACATGAAGAAATCGGAAGGAAAACCCAAAAATCCGAAATTCTAGATCCAAGAGATTAATACCTTTGATTTGATGAGATGAAGATGATGAAATGATGATTAATCCAACTCAAAGACTTGAACATGATGATAGATGATAGCAGCTCGAAGAGAACACTCCAAGTCGCCTGAAATCGCCCGACGTCGCTCAAAAACGAAGAGAAGTGAGAAAATGACGAAACTCAGGCTAACTGTCCAATTTATACTGCTCCAGATTAGCGCACGCTATGACCTGCTATTTAGCGTGCGCTAACGAGTTGTATGAACATTCCAGTGAACTCTGGCTGACCCGTTAGCGTACGCTACAACCTGGTAGCGTGCGCTAACTCTATCCCAATAGCGTGCGTTAACTCCAATTGTTAGCGTGTGCTAGCTAAATATCTGCTGTCCAGTAATGAAGTCCAGAACCTTCTGTCCTCTGATCTGATCTCGGTAGCGTGCGCTACAACCAACAATTAGCGTGCGCTACTACACCGCTTGTGTACGCTAAAAACCACTCATAGCGCGCGCTATTAATTAATCCAGTGCAGTCCAGTAGCCACTGGACTCAACCTGATCCGTCCTTAGCGCGCGCTACACCAAATATTAGCGTGCGCTACTACAACACACTAGCGCATGCTACTTACCACTCGTAGCGTGCGCTACTTATAACTCACCTGCAGTCCAGTACCTTCTGGACTGCAGCCAGGGTAACATTAGCGTGCGCTAATGCTGAGTGGTAGCGTGCGCTACCTGTACTTAATTAGCGTGCGCTAAAAAGAGTACGTAGCGTGCGCTACTCCTCACGCACAACCCACAATGCAAATGACAATGATGATAAACACGGCACAAAACTCCAATTAGATTAGTGATGAACGACGATTGATACACGATACAATTACTCTGAACGATGAATACCATGATTGAATATGAGTGACAAATGATCATTAACGAGTGAAATTACTGAATGATAAATACTGAATGATAATTACTGAATTACAACCGGGTATTACATACACCCCCCTTAAAAGAGTTTCGTCCCCGAAACTAAGGGTCAAACAACTCGGGATAATTCTCCTGCATACTATCCTCAGTTTCCCAAGTAGCCTCTTCGACTCCGTGCCTAGACCACTGAATCTTAACCAAAGGAATCGTCTTATTCCTCAACTGTTTGATTCGCTGCTCTAAAACTCGTATAGGACGCTCCTCATATGAATGGTCGTCGGCGATCTCGATTTCGTCGAACTGAAGTATGTGACTCGGGTCGGTAACATACTTCCGCAACTGAGAGACGTGAAACACATTATGAATTCGTCTCAACGCCGGAGGTAAAACCAATCGGTAAGCTAACTCGCCTACTCAATCCAGAATCTCAAACGGTCCAATGAATCTCGAACTCAACTTACCCCTTTTCCCAAAACGGAAGATACCACGACTCGGGGATACCTTGACCAACACGTGGTCACCTGCCTCAAACTCTAATGGTCGACGAAGGTTATGTGCATATGATTTCTGTCGACTCTGAGCGGTCAACAAACGACTCCTGATCAAAGCTACCTTTTCACGGGCGGCTATAAGCATATCGGGCTCGGTGCCGATTGATTCGGATAGGTCGTCCCAACACAAAGGAGATCGACAACGACGACCATACAAGGCCTCGTAAGGCGCCATCTTAATCGAAGCATGCCAACTATTATTATACGTGAATTCAATCAATGGTAGTTGGGGTTCCCAATCGTCCTTCCAATCGAGGACGCAAGCCCTCAACATGTCCTCTAATGTCTGAATAGTCCTCTCCGATTGCCCGTCGGACTGAGGATGAAAAGCGGTACTGAGGTTAAGCTGGGTTCCCATAGCACGATGAACTGATTTCCAAAAATGCAACACAAACCGTCCGTCACGATCGGAAACGATACTTTTAGGAGTACCGTGTAGTCTCACTATCTCTTTGATGAATAACTGGGCAAGTCTCTCGGGACCCCAAGTATCCTTAATATCAAGAAAATGAGCTGATTTAGTTAAGCGGTCCACAATTACCCATATCGTATTCATGCCACGACGACTCGTCGGCAAACTCGTGATGAAATCCATAGAAATGTCTTCCCACTTCCATTCTGGTATAGGGAGAGGTTTCAGCATACCCGCCGGTCGCTGATGTTCAATCTTAACTTGTTGACAGGTTAAGCATCTCGAAACACTTCTCGCTTCATATTACTCCACCAATAATTTTGTTTCAAGTCCTTGTACATCTTGCTAGACCCCGGATGAACAGAATAAGGGGTAGCATGAGCTTCTCTCAAAATCGAGTTTTTCAACTCGTCATTCGCCAGTACGCACAACCAATTCTTAAATCTCAAAAGTCCATACTCGTGGACCACGAATCCCGGGGCTTTCCCCTGAACCACATCCTCACGGATGCGTAACAATGATGGGTCCGAACCCTGATTCTCTCTGATTGCCTCCTCAAGTGACGATGAGATCTCCAACATACAAAGCTGTCCCTGAACTTGCTGAAGCCAGACCTCGATCTCGGGTCTAAGGAATTCCTGCTGAAGCTCCTTCTGAAATGTTAAACGGGCAAGCATGTGTTCCTGAACGGACTTACGACTCAAGGCGTCGGCGACAACATTCGCCTTGCCCGGGTGGTAAAGGATCTCGATATCATAATCTTTGATTAATTCCAACCACCGTCTCTGTCGCATATTTAACTCCTTCTGAGTAAATATATACTTTAAACTCTTATGATCGGTGAATATCTGACAGGTAACGCCATAAAGATAATGACGCCAAATCTTCAAAGCGAACACCACGGCTGCTAGTTCCAGGTCGTGTGTCGGATAATTAACCTCATAAGGTCTCAATTGCCTTGAAGCATAGGCAATAACCTTTCCATTCTGCATGAGCACACATCCAAGACCTGTCCGGACGCATCACTATAAACCACAAATCCTTCCGTCCCCTGCGGCAAGGAAAGTACAGGTGCTGACATTAACCGGCTCTTGAGTTCCTCAAAACTCCATTGACACGCGTCGGACCACGTGTATTTCTTATCCTTCCGTAAAAGGCTCGTCAAGGGTTGAGCGATTCTAGAAAATCCCTCCACAAATCGCCGATAATAACCCGCTAATCCGAGGAAACTTCGGATTTCCTTAACATTCTTCGGAGGTAGCCAATCTTGAATAGCCTCTGTCTTCTGAGGATCGACACGAACTCCGTCTGATGAAATTACGTGTCCGAGAAACGTCACTTCGGACATCCAGAACTCACATTTGGAAAACTTCCCATAAAGTTGTTCTCGTCTCAACACGTCGAGTACTTGATGAAGGTGAAATTCGTGTTCCTCCCGGTCATGAGAATAAATCAAAATGTCATCGATGAAGACAACAAAAAACTGATCCAAAAAGTCGATGAAAACCCGATTCATTAACTCCATGAATACCGCAGGTGCATTAGTCAATCGAAACGGCATAACCACAAACTCATAATGACCATAGCGTGTTCGAAACGCCGTCCTCGCGATATCCGACTCTCGAATCCGCAACTGATGATATCCAGATCATAAGTCGATCTTGGAAAATACTGAAGCTCCCTGAAGTTGATCTAAGAGATCATCAATACGGGTAAGGGATACTTATTCTTGATTGTCACCCTATTCAACTCCCGATAATCAATACACAAGCGAAAAGAACCATCCTTCTTCTTGACAAATAACATTGGTGCTCCCCACGGGGACGCACTCGGTCGAATATAACCCTTCTCGAACAACTCCTCAAGTTGGTTCTTTAATTCCTGCATTTCGGTCGGGGCCATCCGGTACGGTGCCTTCGATATCGGGGACGTACTAGGCTCCAACTCAATTGTGAATTCCACATCCCTCTGTGGAGGCAAACCAGGTAACTCTTCTGGAAAAACATCGACATATTCCCTCACTACCGGAATGTCCGTCAACATTACTGATGATTTCTCGGTTTTGGTCATATAGCACCAATAACCAACACACCCCTGATTGAGTAATCTCACTGCTTTCATCAAATTAATGACCTTACCAGAACCGCCGGGATTACCTCCCTGAAACACACATTCAACCCCATCGTCTGAACTGATAGTGATCATACGCTTACGGACACTAATGGTGGCATCATGACGATCCGTCCAATCAATACCAAGATGACGTCGTCCCTCGGCAAATCTACTACGATTAGGTCCGCTGGCCATACACGACCATGAAACTGAATCGGACTATTCTGAATCTCACGATTACCGATAATTCGTCTACCATAAGGTAGGCTAATGACATAAGGCTCACAACTAGTAGCACTACCCAGACGTAGTCTACTCAAACATGACTCAGAAATGAATGAATGCGATGCAGCAGTATCAAAAAGGGTACACATAGGTTGAGATAGAATATCGAGTGTACCTGAGATCATTCGGGCCTCTGGATCATCGGTCTTCTTCATCTCATAAATCCGGGGCTTGCTAGTCTAAGACAGACGCTCTGTCTCGCCGGCTATAGACTCCACCTTTAGTCGCTCCTGTCGTTTTAAATGACGCTGATTGAGTGGCCTGATTCTGAACGGCTGACTACTTAGGGGCCTGAGATGACGTCTGAGTAGGTTTGGAGTCCCTACGGCAAAAACGGGCCTTATGACCAGCAATCCCACAATTATGACACGTGATAGTTTGTCTCGGACACTTGGTACTGAGATGACCAAGATCCCCACAGTTAAAACAGGTGATGGCCAAACTGGACGCTCGAGACTGAGATTCCGCGGGTTTAGACGTCACCGGAGGTCCCTCAGAAAAAGCAGAGCCCGCACGAGGTTTCTTGAAGGTTGTCTGACCGCCTTCAGACTGGTTACGATTCTTCGATTTCTTGCTAGCAGACGAAGGTTGCTGCTTAGCAATTTCCTTGGCAGTAATCTCATAAGTGAGAGCTTTCTCAATGAATTCGGCCAACGTGGTGCAATTATGATTAAGCAACTGAAGCCTCCTACGGGGTTTCAGCCTCTTGCTGAAATACTTGATTTTATCCGCCTCTGAATGAATGATGGATGAGGCGAAAGGGATAAGTTCCTGAAATTTCTCGGCAATGGCGAGAACATCCTCGTCTGCTGAGGGGTCGAGTGTGAGTAATTCTGACAGCTTGGCCTCTCTGAGTGGGGCCGGATAATACCTCTCCATCATGAGAGTCTTGAACTGCTCCCAAGTACATGATCCTTCGGTGGGCTTCAGCGACAACCACCAAGAATGAGCGCTCTTACCCAGATAGTAAGCCGCAACTGAAACTTTGTGTCCTTCGGGACACTCTAC
Organism: Orobanche coerulescens; assembly: GCA_033398695.1. Lineage (NCBI taxonomy): Eukaryota > Viridiplantae > Streptophyta > Magnoliopsida > Lamiales > Orobanchaceae > Orobanche > Orobanche coerulescens. Next base: position 126,124,192 of record CM065809.1, read on the forward strand.
CATCGCAAATAGCTTCTCGAAGTGTTCGAGCTAATGAACAATATCCGCCGGCTCAGATGAGCCTTCAAAAGTAGGTGGCCTTTGGCGAGAAATGTCGCCGATAATAATGCTCACATTCCTCTCTTACCTCTGAGGTGGCGGCGGAGGAGCCTGTTGATTTTGATTGACTGAGTTATGCATCGTCTCCATTAGATGTGCCATCTGGGTCATTTGGGCCATCATGCCCTGCATAAAATCAAGTGGGTCAACCCGAACACCTTCTGACTGAGCCGTGTCCCGGGTACGACTCCCCGATAGTGAATGATCGCGTCCAGGTGAATGAGTGGCAGCATCGCTGCTCGATGAATTAGCATTATTTCTCGCATTCGCACGTGTATTCACACGAGCTCTCGGGATTCGGCCCGCACCACGGCCTCGTCCTCCTCGTCCTCTTCTTGCTCTCTCCATACTGAAGTAGGAAAGTCACATGATGATTATATTCCCCGCATGAATATCACGTTATGATTATGACATGAGATGACGAGAATGAGCATACGCTCTAACACAGTGATTACATGAATGACTAACTGAGGTGACATGATTATATGATGAAATTATTGAAATGATTATCTTGAACAAGTTAACAAGATTAATGATATGATCTTCCCGATCAACAACCGAGTAATGAAATGAATTGAGTGATTAATGAGTTAACCTGACCGTCCTGGTCAAAATGACAATGATGATTGAGGATTGTTAACTGATGAATTATGAATGAATGATTATTGCCAGAAATTATACCATGGCATTAGAAATCTTACAGTTCTTGGTCTGATTGGGTCGGCTTTTGCTCAGGTCACTCGTGACGCGAAAGTCCAATGATTCTAGTCCGTTGACGATGATTTAAAATGAGACATGACTTGGAGGGTAGTATTCAAAACCTCGCTCCGATACCAACTCGTAACACCCCAAACTAGGCGGATATTACAAGGTGCCGTGGACCCCGATCGGGACCCACCAAAGTAATGAAAATTGATGAATTAAATAATATAATTGTAGTACCGAACCACATTATATTACCAAATACTCCGATGAGGAGCTTAAGTACATTACACCAGGAAAAGACAGAACTAGTATATTTTATATGAAGATAAAATACACCACCCTGAATAAATAAACGTCTCAAACGGAATTTGCAGCGGAAATACAAATGAAGAGAAATAAAAATGACTGAAATGACTGAATTAAGCGGAATGACTGGGCCCCCTACTAGTATCACTAGGACTGCTCGCCGTCAATATGCTCTTCCCGTGCCTTTTCCTTGCCATGACCTGAAAACAAAATCCCTCAACAGGATCAGTTACACAGAACAACAATCCTCAAGGGTTGAAAATACTCAATCATGATTTAACTGAAGTTATGAAATATCCTTAGTTATGAATTACGCTGAAGAGGAGTATCATAGTACGCCCGTAATGTTCTGTGCAAGTGTACAAGACGAATGACCGGGCACACCCATCCTTGTACCTAATTAGTCTCACGGAGTTAAGCTTTACCCTGTGCACGGTCCAATATATCGGTGAACCCAATACATGACCATCGCGTGCCCGACTAAAAATTCCACACAGCCACACCCGGCCACGCAATATGAACCCAGAAGGTCATATGAACGAGAATGACCACAATGAATATCAATGAATAATAATTCGACAAGGCCAAGATGACTCACCGAGATGAAAATAATAGTGACGTGATTGATAACCCAATGAAATGATTTGGAACCGTCGTTCCTCGTTAATGAAATGATTATTCGACAATTACAAGTCTCAATGTGATTAATACCATGATGAATGAGTTATGATTATGAATAATCAACAACAAAAGGAATGAACATCCTTTTAACCGAGTAAGAGTTAACTTACACAACACCGATGAAGAATGTCCGTCCACGAACAACGTCCTAAATGAAATGTCGGTCGCTCGAACAACCTTGAATAACACAATTTACCTATAATTCGATCATTACACGAATCAAATACGATCATAACCGACTCAAACGTCGATACAACAATATACCAAACTCGAATATATCGAAACCAACTCCACAATGAGTATTTCAAACCATCAAAACACTTTCAATGATATCAATAATCTCATAGGAATCCACAAATTCAAGATTACAACAACGTCAAACGGAAATCCCCAAATTATCCAAAGTCAACCCCAAGGGTTCTTGATATAAATCGCCAAAATATCCATTAAATCCGTAGGAATACATTTATCCAAGGTAGATAATCCATATCTAATATATTTCAACAACAATCCAAGCTTCCACGAAGAAATCGGAAGGAAAACCCAAAAATCCGAAATTCTAGATCCAAGAGATTAATACCTTTGATTTGATGAGATGAAGATGATGAAATGATGATTAATCCAAAGCAAAGACTTGAAGATGATGATAGATGATAGCAGCTGTTGGGATTCGGTGCCTAAAACGAAGGCCCAACGGAAGTCATTTTCTCTAGCAGTTCTGCTGTGCTCACCATAAAGTTCGGTTAAGTGAGATAGAATCTGCCTAGCAGAAGTCATTTTCTCATGAGCTCTCTGAAGCTCATTAGACATGGAAGCCATCATATAAGCGCGGACTTTCACGTCATCCTTAACCCACTTTTCGTGGTTTTCAATCTCTTCCTGATTGGCTCGGGTCCGCACAGGAGGCGCAGGAATGTCCGTCTCCAAGACGTATCCCAGTGCTTCTATACTGAGGACAATCATCAGATTTCGGAGCCAATCCACAAAGTTAGGTCCCATTAAGGTGTTCTTTTCGAGTAGAATTGCGAGTGGATTCATTGTCATATTGAGAGTTATGTCTGCATTAAATATAACAGATTAATTAGTGACTTGTTATATTATGATCTGAGTATAGAATTAAGGTCTTTTCTATTCTTGTTACCCAGCTCCCACTATTTTATCGGAATAACACACTCCCATGTGAAATCCGGAAGTATCGTCGCTCTACTTCATAGTGGTGATCGAGTTCTTTATAAATCTTAATAGAGGGCAACCGAACAGGTTTCTAGTCTATTAATTTTCATAAAGTAGTGTCCAACACCAACCCATCTAATGAATGATTCGATCTTCTTTTTCCCCTTGTTCACTCCCCTCAACCTATACGGTTTCTATGGTTCGTGAACAAGTTAAGTTTATACCATCGACGCAAATTAGTTTCACAATTGAATCTTATCCGGCAACCTATCAGGTTTCTAGGGATAAAATTTGCTCCAACCGAAGGCATCCAATGCGCTCCCGGTAATTTATCCGTCCTCCCCGAACGACTACCCCGATAACTCGGAAGCATAGCACATCCGGTTTGGATTTCAATTTCCCGAAAGCTCGATGAAGGGAAGGAAAACCTTGAAACCTTATAAACTTAATAATTTGTTGTGGGAGAATTTTCGCGATTAACGTTACGCTTTGCACATTAATCATTTTAGCGCGTTTGTTGCATTCATACAATATGTAACAACCATTCACAACCTAGTTGCTACCAACATGTGGTTCATGGACCGTTCCTAGAAAATAAAAACTCTGTAATCTAATTACAAGTCTTCGTCTTGAATCATCGTCTTCTCGAAACGGATCTTCCACCGGTCTTCGTCATTACATATAAATTTTACATTGAAAAATTTGCATCCTAGATACAAATATTTCTAGTAAAATAAATAGGCTCAAAACGGCCTTTACAACCCAATCGAATAAAACGAACGATTCAAACTAAGTCCATGAACCACATCCCCATTCAAAAGCATTCATCCAATAAATACTCAATAAATGGATAGCGAGAAGATTACATATGATCCAATCAATAATCAACAATAAATAGAATTGATCCAATCAATTCAACAATAATCGGCAATTTAATTTTCGTCTGTAGTGTACCCTTAAAATATTTTCTTTGAATTTTCCTTCATCGAAAATTCTAAATTAATGATTTTAATACAGAAAAATTTAATAATTGAAAATATACTGAAAAACGAGACCCAAGTTCGACACTGAAACCGCCAAGAAGACTGTGCACCCTGACCGGCAACCTACAGGCCACGCCCGGCTCCAGACAGGAAAGGGGGCCCCGGCCAGAGCACTCGGCTCGATACAGCACCACGCCTGGCAGGACTCGGCTCGATACAGCAAGTGTCCGGCCGGATCCAGCGAGCACTCGGCTCGATACAGCAACACGCCCGGCAGGACTCGGCTCGATACAGCAAGTGTCCGGCCGGATCCAGCGAGCACTCGGCTCGATACAGCAAGGCGCTCGTCCGGACGCGGCAGAATACAGCAAGCATCCGGCCACGGGCCGGACGTGCTCGGCCATACTCGGCAGCTGTATGGAAAATCGTCCAACGATTCGATACAGCTCGTTTTCGGGCAGATTTCTAAAATCTTGTTATTCCTGATCTGAATATTATTAATATAAATCATATTTCCAAGAAAAACCTGATTTATACCATAATATAAAATCACGGAAAAACGACACTACGACGAACAATAAAATATCTACGATTATCAAAATGATTCTAAATCACAAAATAAGCATTCCAAATGCTAAATATCGTATATACGATCGCAATACCTCGCTCATATACCACTGTTGGGATTCGGTGCCTAAAACGAAGGCCCATCGGAAGCGGTAAAACGAAAATTAATTCGATCCGAATCCCTACGAGGATCGATCGAGCTGCGTATATACGAATATAAAATAAACAAAGGAAGATTCGAAATCATACCCTTTTCGTCCGTTGATTATATGGATTTCCTTCTCTTGAGCTATTCCCCAAACGATCCAAAATGCTCCAAGCCCTTGGATGATCCAACGCCGAAAAACCGCGTCTCTACTTGTCACGCGTCGGAGAAACGAACGGAATGACAACACTCAATTAACCTCTAAGGTTACGGCTAGAATCAAGTGATGAAACTTTAGTTATAACACTCTAAGTGTTTTAATTTATTTCTCTCAATTAATTTCTTGATTTTTCTCCAAGAACAACAAGAACAAGATGAAGAATGAGATGAAGACTTTGGAATGAACTATAAGTTCTTTCTCACTGTTTCTCTCTCTACTTCTTACGTATGATTGATTGATTGCCCATGTGAGATGAAGTCTTCTTACCTTTTAATCTTCAACTCATAATATTTTATTCCCAACCAAATAATGTGCATGATACTTGTCCCCTCAACACATGAGATTCCAAACATCATGATGGGGACAAGTCAAAACACACACATGGATATAAGTGGGGGGAGGGGCGGCCTTTATGAATGATAGGAAGAGTTCGGTACGTTTCGGACTCCCATGAGTCCAAACAGATAAACTCCGATTTCATTCCGATGTATTTATATCGATTAATTAATCCAATTAATTAATCATATCAAATACATAATAATATAATTAATTTCTCTAAGAAATAATTATATTTATGAATTAAATTAATCACCTAGTAATTTATTTAATTCATTAGGCCGTAAATCAATTTATCCAATAAATCGATTTAGACATCCAATGTCCCAAATTTAATTAGACATCCAATATCCAATAAATTAGATATCTAATATCTAATATTAATAATGAGAGAACAAGCTTGATTCATTCCGTCGTCAATCCTATTGCGCGACTAGGTAGGTCCGTCTCAGTCAGCAATGGGAGGAACCAAAGAGTAGTAGCACCACCTAGCCAGCCTGGCGGCCTACACTGTACCCCAACTGAGAACGAATGATTGGGATCATTCAAGAACCATTCTGTCGTGAATACCGATAATACGTATAAACCCTTCTTTCAAATGTCCCGATCAAGTTATAGGGTCACGGTCACCAAACCCTATCTATTACTTGACGCTATGCAAGCGTTAATGCAAATCGAGATCATCGAGCTCGTGTATCCAATACAACTAGCTCCAATGCTTTGGCCAAAGACTTATGATCTCATCTGCCAATAACCGCATAGGACATTTAACCCGTTCACTAACAGGAGAAAGAATTCTATCTTGGTATTCAGTAGGACCTGCTACTTGCCCATCAAGATGCACGTCGAGGTTGACCCCGGCCTTCCGGTTTATAGGGTCGAACTACTCTAATGAAAATCTTGACGTCACAAGCACATCCCTACTAAATCCTCAAGTCGAAGGTTCACGAATACCTATCACAACCTTTCGATTCCGTCATTGACTGTCCCGGAGTGAAATCCATGTGACGAATCGAGGGTGAGTCGGTTCGAGTATACTAATCCAATTAGCATACCTATAACGTGTGCTCCCACTAAACATTAGCGTTCGACAGGCACTCTCCATGTCAAAGAACACATCATACAAGTCTTCACATAAACTTAATGCCCAGTCAAGTTTCATCGACTTGCGATCGATTAAGTATTTGAGCTATAAACCTTTCTAGTGCCGACCTCCTTATCCAATAAGGAGTGGAACGTTTTGCTCTCAAATACATGGACTAGTTTCTATATGTATATTTACGAGTTGTATGAACGTTTATTGTACTTCATGTGAATGTGTGAAAATTGTAATTTTGAGAAAATATACGATTGGTGCCATGTATTTATTGAGCTTGTGTGAGCCGAGTAAAACCATCGAGGGTCCCCTGGGATCATGTTAGACTTTGAGTTCTACGGATCACTCGGTTGGGTTGTATACTAGGGAGGGCCTGACAAGGACTCTCTGGGGTGTGTATTCCATATGAGTACAGGGCCAGTACAACTCGGGAGGTTATCTTGTGATGATGATTATGGCATTGTATTCCGGAATATTTCTGATGGCATTGTGATTTCTGTTGAATATTCATTAATTGTACATTTTCTGTAATCGTTGTACTTGCACCGGCATTTTTGCTGACCCCTTTGGGGGTGGATATACTTGTTGTGTATTCAGGTTCAGATCCAGTAAGGGAGCCAGCACAGGGTGGATACGAGCTTGGTGGGCAGCCTTGATATCGTGTATTATTCTGAGTTGATGGTCGTATCGTTAAAGTCATGTTTGTGTTTTGGTTTTGTACTCGCGCGGGTACTGTCATGTGTTGTCATTGAGTTGTTTTTTTTAATTGTGGACGGTGCGGTTATATCCGCTGTGGACTATTGTATCAGTTGTGATCCTATAGGACAATGCGTTATTTGGTTTTGTAATTTATGTCGTGTTGAAGACAGTTTGACCTTTTAAGTAAGTGAATGTTGTGGTTTGTTGATTCTAATGAGTTTTATGTACATTAGCCTGGTAGGTTCTTCAAAAGAGAATCTACGGTGCTGTAATGTCACCATATATCACGGGGGTGTTACATTGTTGATATCAGGGAATTGTTCGATACAATACGCTCCAGCAATTATGCCAAATGTTATTGTTATTCGTTAATGGCCGGTTCAAGGCATTGAGATACTTGTTGTTAATGTTGTTGTCGATAGCCAGTTTGCAGTATCGATGTATCGATTGTTATCGATGACCGATGTTCCATTGAGTTATGGTTGTGATCGTTGTTATTAATATCAGTGTTTTTTTCTATTAGTGATGTATCGGCCGATGAAGGCATTGATGTATTTGATTATCATTTCCATCGTCGGCAGCTAATTAAAGGTACTAAGGCATCCGTTGAGTCGTTGTTATCGATTGGTCGTTCTAAGACAATCGAGGTATTGAATTGGGACTGTGAAGGATAGCACTCATCCATTGGGTGGAGAGGATAGTTCCCATCTATTGAGTTGTTGTTATCGATTAGTCGTTCTAAGATAATTGAGGTATTGAATTGGGACTGTCGAGGATAGTTCCCATCCGTTGATTCATTGTTATCGATTGGTCGTTATAAGACAATCGAGGTATTTAATTGGGACTATCGAGGATCGTTCTCATCTGTTGATTCGTTGTTATCGATTGGTCATTCTAATACAATCGAGATATTAAATTGGGACGGCCAAGAATAGTTCCCATCCGCCGAGTCGTTGTTATCGATTGGACATTCTAAGGCAATCGAGGTATTTGAACTGGGACCGGCGAGAATGGTGCCCATCCGTCAGTCATTGTTGTCGTGTTGGATGTCTCGAGGCAGCACACTATCATTCTTGTGAATTCTGTAATCTTGTGATTGTTGCCGTTTGCGATTAAATGTGTTTTGGAGGCTAGTCTCGGCTAGTGCTCGATGGGTAAGTTTAGGGCTTGAACCTTCGCGGTTGGTTTCCCAACACATACAGTTCAGTAGGTCACGGTCATTGGATGGCCTCATTGTGATACGGCTTCGTGCCGTGGCTTCGGCCCTCATTGTGATACGGCTTCGTGCCGTGGATTCCTGATTGTGATACGGCTTCATGCCGTGGCTTCAGCCTTCATTGTGATACGGCTTCGTGCCGTGGCTTCGGCCCTCATTATGATACGGCTTCGTGCCGTGGCTTCGGCCCTCATTGTGATATGGCTTCATGCCGTGGCTTCGGCCCTCATTGTGATACAGCTTCGGGTTGTTTAGCTTCGGGCCATTGTGATGTTTGGCAGCTTCGGCTGAGTGGCTTTCAGGCCATTGTGATATTTTGCATCTTCGATTGAGGGCTTTCACGCCATTGTGATGTTTTGGTATTTTGGTTGGAGCCTTCGGGCATTGTGATTCGTAATTATTCCAGCTCTAGTTTGGTTTATCTTTGGGTAATTCATTTTTATGTTCTATATTGATGATTCGTCGTTGGGCACTTGTGTTCTAACCTATTGAGCAGGTACTGATCGTATGCTGTGGGCATAGTGTTTCACGAATGCTCGGTTCTTACCTTGGTTTGTGAGCATCTCGTATTACCATTGTTATATCATTTATTCTGCCTTTAGATGCATAACATGTTGTACATGTATTTGATATTCATTATCTGGATGACTGACCCCGTGGGGGCGGAACATGTTTTCATGTTTTAGGTGCTTGCGAGGAGAGAGTTGAGACACAGGGGCATGCCGATGGTGACGAGGCATTCGAGCGATACTAGTCCGAGTTGTTTCGGTGTTCATGTCGGTCAGATAGTTTGGAGTACTCCAGTTTCGTCAGTTGTTGTTATTTTGTATTATCCGAGCAAGGCTCGTGGATGTTGTTGTATTTCTATTTTGGCCATGTAGGCCTATTTTTATCGTTGAAATTCCATATCGGAATATTATGCCGGATATCATAGTAGGGACTCTGATTTGCCGTTTTTGGTCAGTTTGATGTATGTTAATCATATTCACCTGGTGGATCTCCTGCCGTGGGGTCCATGACACTGTAATAACCCAATGAGATATGGGGACGTTACAGAAGATGGTATCAGAGAAACGGGTTGTGAGATACCATGATATGTGAGTTATGTGGTTCTACGGATGCGGTAGTAGTGGGGCTGCCAGGTTATGACAATATGGACAGTCGGATTTTGTAGGTCGTGAGAGTTGAATGATTGTATGAGTCATTCTTTCATCGAGTCGTCTTCAATGAAGACTAGTATCGCAAGACCTCGAAGCTTCATATGACATGTGTAAGGACTCGATTCTCTTTTATGTTCATACATTCATTATGTCATTGATTATACATGTTTTGTTGAAACATGTATGTGATATGTGTGGTACGATTAATTCATGAGTATTTGTTTTGGAGCATGTGGGCTCTGTATTGGATATGATTAGCTTGATTGATGTGATTGTTTATATGTTGAGTATGTATACTCGTGTTTGGCTATTGACTTAGCATTACGGATTGGCTGTTGAGGCGTATTTGAGCTATGATCATGATTGAACGTTATTCTTTCAGTATGGAAAGAGGACATGACGGAGGGGGTAAACGATGCAGAGCGAGCCAGAACCCAGAATGGCTATGCATGTGCGGATGTTGAGATGGATCAGAGTTTGTCCGATGGTGTTACCTATGCGACCGATTCTCCTTCGGGACGTCATACTCAAGAAGTCGATTAGACTGAGAGTGGACACATCGACCTGTTCTTGTTTATGAATGGAATGATGGCCCAAATGACTCAGATGACGCGGATAGTGGAGACCATGCAGACCTCGATGGTTCGTGGTACACCGCAGCAGGGATTCCAGGTGCCGTTTCATGGGCAGAGTGGGGGAGTGAGTCATATTGTCGGCGATATCTCTCGTCAGGGGCCGCCTACTTTTGAGGGTTTGTCGGAACCAACTGCCATTGTTCATTGGCTTGAATATTTTGATAAACTCTTCGACATGGTTCAGTGACCGGAACAGAGTAAGGTGGCAGTAGCGGCTTACTACTTGAGTAAGGGTGCTTATTCTTGGTGGCTTTCTATGAAACCCACCGATCGTGATTGTGTTTGGAGCGAGTTCAAGACTCTCATGTTAGAGAGGTATTATCCGACTCCACTTCATGAAGCCAAGTTGTCAGAGGTTTTGAACCCCGAATCCGTCGAGGACGAGGGTGTTATTGTCATTGCTGAGAAGTTTCAAGGACTTCTTCGGTTTGCTTCTTCTGTTATCCATACTAAGGCGGATAAGATCAAGTATTTTAGCAAGAGGCTAAACCTGCAATTGAGGATGCAGTTGTTCAATCATAAATGTAACTCATTTGGTGAATTAATTGAGAAAGCTCTTGGAGCAGAGGTTTAGATCGAGGAGTTTGCTCGGAAGAACCCTTCAGTTTCTTCTGGTGAGAGGACTAGGATGTCGGATCGTTCAGTGGGACATCGGGCTCCGACGTCCAGGAGGTCATTTTCTAGTCGTCTATGTACTGGGAAAGCATCATCTTCTCAGATGAAGAGTTCGACTGTTGTTTGCTTTAACTATGATTCAGTGGGGCACATCAACATTTGGTGTACGATGCCAACTTTTGTTTGTTTCCTATGTGGGAGGTAGGGACACCTTCAGAAATACTGCAGGAGTTCTAGTGCCAGTATATCTCGAGAGAGCTCACGGGCCTCGAGATATTTTGATACTCCAGTCCGTACTTCATCCAAGGAATCCTATCAGGCTTCAGGAGCCAGAGGTAAGGACAGCCACAGAGGAGCAGCGGGTTCAGATTTGGGTCTTCCTCGAGTCGATGAGATCGAGGATATCGATGTTGGGTACATTTGAGATGTAGCCTTGATTTGTATGTTCCTTTCCTTATTTTTCGGATTGATGTTTAACTTAATCTGTAGTGTGGTATTGTGGTTGTGAACCATTTGTTGTCGATCTATCTTATAATGATAGTATTTGAGAATCTTGAGATTTGAGATGGTTGTGATTTTGTTTTCTTTTGGTGTTGTAGTTGAGATTTTGTTATAATCTGGGTAAACCTTGTTGTGATCCGAGACGTCAAGTTGTGAGGACTTGGTCGTGCGATTGATATGGTCCTGAGGACTATATGTGTTTTGTTGTTTTCCTTTTATGGTGTGAGTCAGTGATTGCATGGGCTTCCGATGCTGACGAGGATGGGGCAGTGTACACCGATGATTGTGGACATGTACAATGGGTAGCTTCCGTGGGATGTGTACGCCGGTGTTACAAGTCATGCAGTTGGTATGACTTTTTGGCTGGTCTCTAGCGGAGGAGTCATGACTCGACTGGTCTCGCACTTGGTTGAATGTTTTGCCACTTGATTTTCGCCGTGTTTAGGCAAAGGAGACGCGGGGACCTGGGGGGTTGGTCCAGTTACTCAGGCGAAGTGGTTCACATTGAGGACTATTCCTGAAGGTGTTGTTTTCAGATCTCGATGGGTAGTTCATATTCCGAGTTGTGCACCCCTAGTTTCGGGGATGAAAATCTTTTTAAGGGGGGAAGTATGTAATATCCGGGGATATTTTTTCGTTTCGTTTTAACTGTTTTTGTACATATTCATTTGTAATTGTACAAGTGGTGTTGTATTTGACTGATACAATGTATATTGTATTGGGATATCTTGGAATCGAAATATTTATACTTGTCGTCGGTATTATGTTACCGATTGGATGTTGCTTGGTGAGTTTAGAGTTTGATTTCTTTGGCTAAGTATATTAGACCAAACGTACGCTACATGCATAGCATTACGTACATGAAAGGTGGCAGGTTACGTATGTTAAACCGTGTTGGTTATGTACGTAACATAGGGTATCTGGTCGCATCTGACTTTTGGCGTGTGGGGCCGAACGTGATTGGATCATGTTGGCCTTTCGAGGCAGCCAAGTCAACAAGCATTACGTACGTAATGCTTATGCTAATAACGTACGTAATGCATGATTCGTTTTGAGGCAGTGAGTTCTGGAAAAACTTAACGTACGCTACATAGAGGTGATAACATACGTTAGACATATAACGTAGGTTAAGTGGGTTGTATAGCGGCCGTAATGCGATGTGCAGACTATAAAGACATGCTTCGTGTTTCATTTTCTCACGATCCATTTTCGATTTCTCTCTCTAGAAATCATCCCTCTGCATCTCTTAGTGAATTCGAGCCCCTGCCAACTTGTTTTGGAGCTTCATAACTTGGATTGAAGCTTAGGAACTTGGAGTTTGGAGTGTTCTTGATGGTTTGAGGTTGTTCTTCACTTCTTCAAGAGGTATGTGATTAATCTGGTGTTGAACTCGAGATTATGATGTTGCTATTGTTGATTACTTCGTGTTTTGATGTATGGATGGAGGGTAGCTTGATTCTTGATGCGTTTTTATAACTTACATTAAGAACTTGGTGTGTATGGCTTGAGTTTGATTATGTTCTTGATGTTTAAGAACACTTGGAGGTTATACTCATGTCTAGGAAGAGTTATGTTAAGATTGTTAGATGATTACCATAGCTTTGAGATGATTCTTGTTGTTGGTTGTGTTCTTGAGGGACTATATCAATTTTAGTATAGAATTATGATGAATCATGTGATGATTGTCATAATCTTGAAATGGTTAATTTAATCTTGTTGATTAATCCGAACTCATGATGAATTGGTTGTTGATTATTGTTTAGACATCATGTTAGTAGGGTTGATGATGTTCTTGAGGTGATAGTGATGATATTGGTAATATTATCATTGTAGGGTGGTTAGTATGATGTTGTTCTTGATAATCCTTGCTGAATTGTTTTTCACAAGTGTTAAGGACATATGGATCATGTTGTTTGATCATTGAGATGTTTGAAGGATGTTAGAATTCATAGTTGAAGACTATGATATTTGTTTGTGTGGTTTGATCGATTCGTGTTTGAATCGGGGTTGTCCTTCGTGCTGTTTTCGATTTCTATCGTGTTATTGAATGAATTGTATTACATTCAAAGTTGTTAGAGTTCTTTTGATTTTTAGAGGACTCCGTTCGTTGTTTATTGGAGGATTTCGTTGCCTTTGGTTTGAGGCAAGTTTTATACTTGTACTAGTCAATGAGATTAATGTTATCATATGTGTATGAATGTGTTGTATCATTTCAAGACGTAGTCTCTTCATAATTTTGTTGATATCAGGGAATTGTTCAATACAATACCCTTCGGCAATTATGCCAAATGTTATTGTTATTCGTTAATGGCCGGTTCAAGGCATTGAGATACTTGTTGTTAATGTTGCTGTCGATAGCCGGTTCGCGGTAGCGATGTATCGATGGTTATCGTTGACTGATGTTCCATTGAGATATGGTTGTGATCATTATTATTGATATCGGTGTTTTCTTCTATTGGTGATGTACCGGCCGATTGAAGGCATTGACATATTTTATTATCATTTCCGTCGTCGGTAGCCAATTAAAGCTACTGAGGCATCTGTTGAGTCCTTGTTATCGATTGGTCGTTCTAAGATAATCGAGGTATTGAATTGGGATTGTCGAGGATAGTTCCCATCCGTTGAGTCGTTGTTATCGATTGTTCGTTCTAAGACAATCGAGGTATTGAATTGGGATTGTCGAGGATAGTTCCCATCCGTTGAGTCATTGTTATCGATTAGTCATTATAAGACAATCGAGGTATTGAATTGGGATAATCGAGGATAGTTCCCATCTATTGATTCGTTGTTATCGATTGGTCGTTCTAAGACAATCGAGGTATTTAATTGGGACCATCAAGGATCGTTCCCATCTGTTGATTCGTTGTTATCGATTGGTCGTTCTAAGACAATCGAGGTATTGAATTGGGACTGTCTAGGATTGTTCCCATTCATTGAGTCATTGTTATCGATTGGCAATTCCAAGACAATCGAGGTATTTGAATTGGGACCGGAGATAATGGTGCCCATCCGCGAGTCATTGTTGTCGTGTTGCCCGTCTCAAGGCAGCACACTATCATTCTTGTGAATTTGGTAATTTTGTGATCGTTTCCGTTTGTGATTAAATGTGTTTTAGAGGCTAGTCTCGGCTAGTGCTCGATGGGTAAGCTTGGGGCTTGAACCTTTGCGGTTGGTTTCTCAACACCTACAGTTCAGTAGGTCAAGGTCATTAGATGGCCTCATTGTGATACGGCTTCGTGCCGTGGCTTCGGTCCTCATTGTGATACGGCTTTGTGCCGTGGCTTCGGCCCTCATTGTGATACGGCTTCCTGCCGTGGCTTCGGCCCTCATTGTGATACGTCTTCGTGCCGTGGCTTCAGCCCTCATTGTGATACGGCTTCGTGCCGTGGCTTTGGCCTTCATTATGATACGTCTTCGTGCTGTGGCTTCAACCCTCAATGTGATACAGGTTCGGGCTGTTTAGCTTCGGGCCATTGTTGTAACACCCCCAAATCCCATTGTGTCATTACAGTGCCGTGGACCCCACACTAGGTGATCCACCAGGCGAACGCGACTAAAATACAACAACTGACCAAAAGGGGAAATCACAGACCCTACAATGATATTCGACATACTATTCTCATATGAAATTTCAACAACAAGGATGGGCCTATATAGCCAAAATAAAATACAACAACATCCACGAGCCTTGATCGGATAATACAAAATGACAACAACTGACAAAACTAGAGTACTCCAAAATGTATGACTCACATGAACACCAAAACATCTCGGACTAGTATCACTCGAATGCCTCATAGCCAACGTCATGCCCCTATGTCTCAACTCTCTCCTCGCAAACACCTAAAACATGAAAACATGTTCTGCCCCCACGGGGTCAGTCATCTAGATAATGAATATCAAATACATGCACAACATGATATGTATCCAAAGTCAGAATAAACGGTACAACAATGGCAATACGAGATGCTCACAAACCAAGGTAAGAACCGAGCATTCATGAAATATTATGCCCACCGCATACGATCAATACCTGTTCAACAAGTTAGAACACAACAGTAAAATTACCCGAAGGTAAACCAAACCAACGCTGACTAGATACAAATCACAGTGCCCGAAGGCTCCAACAGAAATACAAATACATCAAAATGGCCTGAAAGCCCCTCAGCCGAAGCTGCCAAAATATCACAATGGCCTGAAAGTCGAACAGCCTGAAGCAGTATATTATCACAATACGGATCTTAAAGAAACAAACCCGACTATCGAACATACCCCTCGGCGTATAGAACACAATACAGCAAATTATCAATATAGAACACAATAGTGAAATTACCCGAAGGTAATTTCAAACTATCATCACAATACGGAAAATCATCAATATAGAACACAATAGTGAAATTACCCGAAGGTAAACCAAACCAACCCTGACTAGATACAAATCACAGTGCCCGAAGCCTCCAACAGAAATACAAATACATCAAAATGGCTCGAGAGCCCTCACCAAGCCGCAAAATATCACAATGGCCTGAAAGCCGAACAGCCTGAAGCTGTATATCATCACAATATGGATCTCAAAGAAACAAACCCGACTGTCGAACATACCCCTCGGTGTATGAACAACCAGTCGCAAATCGTCGGACATATCTAATACAACATGGACTATAAACGACCAAAACAATAAGGCTCAAGAGGGACATCACAGTACGCCCGATCCGGAAATGTGTCAGTGCACATGTCCACCCCGTATATGGAATCCAGGATATACGTGGGACAATGTATCTAATTAGCCTCACGAACTATGTCCCGTGTGCACAGTCCAATACGGATACATCCACGCATGACTATATATGTATGTGGCTAAAAATCCTACAAAATAACCAATCAGAACGTAGATATGATTCCGGATATGTCACGATACAACAGGACAATGTAACTCAAAGGATAACACATCCAATAAGGATCAAAAGACTCACCAAAGTGAATAATGACACATGGATAATGAAAGATCGACACGACCAACAATATCCAAAACAACCATCCTGGAATCACAATCCCTAAGGACCGATTAACATGATCAACAATCACAACACAACAATCTTGGAATCCTCAACCCTCAACGATCACAAAATTGCCGAGTTTACAAGAATGATAGTGTGCTGCCTTTCGTCGGCCAACACGACAACAATAACTCACGGATGGACACTGTCCTCGGTGGTCCCAATTCAATACCTCGATTACCTTAGAATGGCCAATCGATAACAATTCAATGGATGGGAAATGTCTTCGACAGTTCTAATTCAATACGTTGATTACCTTAGAACGGCCAATCGATAACAACAATACAACGGATGGGAAATGTCCTCGACAATCCCAATTCAATACATCGATTACCTTAGAATGTTCAATCTATAACAAAGACTAAACGGATGGGAAATGTCCTCGACAATCCCAATTCAATATCTCAATTACCTTTAGAATGGTCAATCGATAACAACAATACCACGGATGTCTCAGCACCTTTAATCGGTTACCGATAACGAA
Source organism: Orobanche coerulescens (assembly GCA_033398695.1). Lineage (NCBI taxonomy): Eukaryota > Viridiplantae > Streptophyta > Magnoliopsida > Lamiales > Orobanchaceae > Orobanche > Orobanche coerulescens. The sequence goes on from CM065809.1 coordinate 126,140,870, forward strand.
GATGATAATCGAATATGTCAATGCCTTCAATCGGCCAATACAACATAAATAACGAAGCACCAATATCAATAACAATGATCACAACTATGCCTTAAATCGACATCAATATCAACAACAACAATCGATACATCAATATCGCGAACAGGCTATCGACAACAATATTACCAACAAGTATCACAATGCCTTGAACCGGCCATTTACGAACAACAATAACATTTGGCATAATTTGCCGAAGAGTGTCGTATCAAACAATCCACTGATATCAACAAAATCATAAAGAGACCAAGTCTCGAAATGATACACACATTCATACACATACATGATAACATTAATCTCATTGACTAGTACAAGTATAAAACTTGCCGCAAACCGAAGGCGAGAAGGTCCTTCCACGATCAATGTCCTCCCACAACACAACGAACTGCGTCCTCCGATAATCACAAGCACTTGAACAACCTTGAATGAAATATGATTCATTCAATAACACAAAATCAATGGAAAGCCACACCAAATACAATCCCGATTCAGTCTCGAATCGGTAAAACTCCCCAAACGAAAATCATAGTTCTCAACTCTGAATTATAACATCCCTCAACACCTCAATGATCGATATGATCAAATGTTCTTAACACTTGTGAAAACAATTCAACAAGGATCACTTAAGAACAACATCAAATTGATCCTCCTACAATGATAATATCATCGATATTATCACTATCACCTCAAGAACATCACCAACACAACAAACATGATGTCTAAACAATAATCAATCACCAATTCATCATGAATTCAGATTACTCAACAAGATTAAATCAACCATTGAAAGATTATGATAATCATTACATAATTCATCATAATCCTTTCCCAAAATGGTTATAATCTCCCCAAGAAACACAAACAACAACATCAATCATATCAAGACTATGTTCATCATATAATAATCTTAACATAATCCTACCTAGACATGATTAAAACCTCCAAACATCCTAAAATATCAAGAACAACTCCTCAAACCACAATCACCATGTTATTCATCATAAGTTATAGAAAACTCATTAAGAATCACGATATGCTCCAACATTAAATCAATACACGAAGAAAACAACAACAACATCAACAACATACTCGAAAATCACTTGAAGAACAAGAGATTAAGAGAACTTACCAATGAAGAATAAGAACAACTCTCCAAACACCAAAGGAGCACCAACAAGCTTCCAACTCTAAGCTCCAAATCAAGTTTTTATGTTTTAAAACGAAATGAAAAACTAACTCAAGATATATAACCTGACAAACTCATTACGAAAGCTATACACCAAACATAACGTTCGTAAGGGCCATTACGAACGCTACACCAACAACTTAGCGTACGTAATGCTAGTCCAGAACTAACTGACCAAAAACATGAGGAACTTAACGTACGTAAACAACAACCATTTACGTACGTTAACAAGCTACATGAATAATGTACGTAAAGCTCACAACCTAATGTACGTAAAGAGCCCGTTGACTACAATAGTAGATCGGATCAAAGATACCCGGGACCCACCATCCGAAAGCTAACCATGAGGAAGGTTCCCTCCACCTACCTCTCATTACGTCCGTAACATAAACGTAATAACGTACCTAACGCCGAAGGCCTAACGTACGTTAAGCGCACAAGGTAACATAAGTTAGCTCAACAAAGTGGACAACCAAGTTGTTCCATCAATTCTCAACCCGAATGAATAAACACAATCCAATGCACCTCGACAAACACGAATGAAATGATACAACAACAATTGTATAATTCCAAATGAATACGTACAACTCAACAGTGAAATAAAAAATTACCCTCGGATATTACAATTGTGATGTTTGGCAGCTTCGACTGAGTGGCTTTCATGCCATTGTGATATTTTGCAGCTTCGGCTGAGGGATTTCAGGCCATTATGATGTTTTGGTATTTCCGTTGGAGCCTTCGGGCATTGTGATTCGTAATTATTTCAGCTCTAGTTTGGTTTATCTTCAGGTAATTCATTGTTGTGTTCTATATTGATGATTCGTCGTTGGGCACTTGTGTTCTAACCTATTGAGTAGGTACTGGTCATATGCCGTGGGCATAGTGTTTCACGAATGATCGGTTCTTACCTTGGTTTGTGAGCATCTCGTATTACCAATGTTGTACCAATTATTCTGCCTTTGGATGCATATCATGTTGTACATGTATTTGATATTCATTATCTGGATGACTGACCCTGTGAGGGCAGAACATGTTTTCATCATGTTTTAGGTGCTTGCGAGGAGAGAGTTGAGACACAGGGTCATGACGATGGTGATGAGGCATTCGATCGATACTAGTCTGAGCTGTTTCGGTGTTTATGTCGGTCAGATAGTTTGGAGTACTCCAGTTTTGTCAGTTGTTATTTTTTATTATCCGAGCAAGGATCGTGGCTGTTTTTGTATTTCTATTTTAGCAATATAGGCCAATTTTTGTCGTTGAAATTCCATATCGGAATATATGCCGGATATCATAGTAGGGACTGTGATTTCCTCTTTTTGGTCAGTTTGATGTATGTTAATTGTGTTCACCTGGTGTATCTCCTGGCATGGGGTCCACGGCACTGTAATAACTCAATGGGATTTGGGGGCATTACATTGTCAACGAATCATGCATGAAAGAGAGTATCAAAGTTTTAAGGTTTTGTGTGTTTTGTCTTTGATATTGGAAGAACAAGGTCTATGTTTTATGTGTTTCTGAGATTAAAGTTTAGTATGAAATGAAGGTATAGATCTTCTATTTGTCTAAGACGAAAGAGTTAGCCTTTGTGTTTTGTTCGTGAGTTGTGATAAGGAAATCAAGAAACAATAATGTTTTTGTGACTATGATTCGTGTGTTTGGGATTTGGTTGGAAGTAACTAAAAGGAAAGAGTTGTGAGATGCGTTTCTTTTTGTTAGATGGATGTGTATGATAAGAGAAAAGTTAGGGAAGGAGGCGTGTATTTGTGTGGAGTAAGGATTATGGTTATTTGACTAAGTGTTTTATTTTGGTTTGGGTTATGTGTAAAACCCTAAAATTTGAATTTTAAATTTACGTCTAATTTCAAATTTTTTCCTAAACTTTGTAATGATTCATTTTGAACCCTAACTATATGTTATGTATTAAATTTAAAATTAAAATTTACTACCCCAAGTTTATACCTATAATAAATAATTTTCAACATCCGAATGATGATTGGAATACCTCTAATCTCGGCTAATTATCACATACCATAACTGAACCCAATTATGGGCTTTTAAGACCTTCCATTTTAAACCCCCGCGCAACCCTAAACTCTAGTATATATAACGCGGCTCTTATTGTCCCTCCCCCGTCTTTTTTTACGCCTCCAAATAAGAAGAAGGGAAGCAGGTTTCGGCATCTAGGGTGAAGTACTAAACGTTGGAGCGTTGGTGGAGTTTGATTCAAGCCTAAGTCCTTGTCCATTCGGTTTCTTTCGCCCTAGTCAGGTTCTTGATGTTCGCCTTTTTGCTCTCTTTGATTCGACTTATGTATATGATCTGATTTGACCCCAAATGTTTTCGATCTAATCTGATATTACAACCCTACTATAACTATTATGAATCGTATAAAATTTATGAGATGGATTAGGGTTCATCTTTGTAATTTCATGTGAACAAACTGTCCAGAAATTATAAGCTGTTCAGAAATTGGGTCATTTTACACAAGGTATAATTTAATGATAACGACATGTTTTTTTTATAATTATTGATCCTAAAACTAAGTTCATGATGTATACTATCTGAATATCGAGTTTTTTGGTCATTGGAGGTCGGGAGGGTGATCTTTTGATTGGGAGTTCACGTGTCTAAACTGAGAAATCGGGTCTGAGAATCAGTCGATGTTTTTATTTTTAGTTTTCAAATAACAAGGATTTAAGAGCTCTACTTATACAGGAGTGATATTTAAGTTATGTATGACTTCCTGAATTTTTTTGGATTTTTGTGAAGTGTTCAAGTGGGTCTAATAAATGTAAACTTTCGGGGTGTACCTGCAGTTCACTTTCTGTACATGTTTGGATAAATGATTTTTGAAATGGTGGTTACACTTAATAATAAATTCTGGGAAAATACATGTAAGCTCACAAGACATATAAGAACATGTGTAAATCATTATAGCTTCTATATTGGAGTATAGCTATGATTTGCAAATTTTTAAAATTAAGGGTAAGACATACTAAAATCATAAATTTGGATAAGCTATGGTTTTTGTGATATTCATACCATTTAATATATTTGAACCCTAAAATGAACTTGAACATTAATTATGATATAATTGTTTAATCTAATTCCAATAACAAAATCCTAACTCGTGTAGATTCGTTGAAGAAGGCGTGACGTTGTTTCTTGTGTTCACTTTTCCGTTTGCTTTCATTTCATTCGTTAAGGTAAATATATTCTGACCTTTCTCATACGGTTTCTCATCATTTTCATATCTTTTGATTTCTTAGCTTATGATTTTGAGCCTTTGCTATGAACCCTTTGATATGAATGTATGATGATGATATTTCTGATGACCTTAGATTCTGTGTTATTTTTTATGACATTCTGTTTGACCCTTCAGTTTGATACCCGAGCTATCACTAGTCATGGGGGTTCCATGTCCGTGTCATTGATGCACCAATGGCATGACTCTAGGGTAGAGGAGTGATGTTCCATCCCATCCCTTTTTTGTTATATGTTTATGAGCTCAAGGATATATGTTTCGCCACTATGATTACTGTAGGGGCATATGGATGCATCCTAGATCTGATCTGTTATGTTTCCGGTGATTGGTACTGTATGCAATACATGCCCTTCACAATTCTGGGAGCTGATCACTCCATTATGCTACTTATGTTACTGATGAAGATTATGATTATGATATGATGATATGATATGTTTCTGGGCTCGTGGTAGACTTCTGAAAACCTTTACACCTTTGATACACTTATGATATACCTTCTATTATTCCCCTATGCACCATATTTTGTTTTCTCATTTCAGTTTCATTACTTTGCTTTGTATATCTGTCCACTGAGCTTTTTAAGCTCAGCCACATTTCTTTTCTCCGTGGCAGGTCATTAAGCTAGGAGCTGGGGCTATCTTTTGGGATGAGAGTAGGAGCTGAGTGCAGAATTAACCTAGACATCTTAGCTTGACACTATGTTATTTCATTGTTTTGAGACTTAGATTATGATGTTTCCTACATTTGGATTTCTTTTGGAACTTATGTATTGTTTAAGTCATGTTGACTTACTTTCCTTTGATATTTATGATAAGACTTCCGCTTGCGTTCTATTATGTATGTTTAGATATGCCACCATAATGTGATGCTTCTACCCTTGCTGGGTTGGGGTGTTACATTATGTATAATGGGCTAGTTATTATGTAAAAAAATGAGTTTTAATAGTATAGATTTGGCCCGTTAACCCATTTGGAATTTAAGTTAATGGATGTGCATATTTTTTAGTTATGTTTGATTTTGGGTCATTGCGATTAATTTATAAGATTGATAAATGATTCTCTTATTTTTGGGATGCTTTTATTTGGAAAAAGTTTTGGTCGTGCAAGTAACAGTGTGTTACATAATATTTCTTTTGACTACGAATGAATAAGATGGGACAGATGTTTTGAGAATGAGAGGAATATTAGGGTTAAATGTTGCTAAAGATTATTGCATTACATGATATTTTATTACCATTAAACTTTGTAGTTAAAATAGTTGAGCAACCTGTTAAATAGTAAAAGAAACCGAAATTTGATGTTATTGCATGTGGAATAAAAGGACATCTTTTTAACAAAGACCTAACATTACGCAATGAACAATTAGATATAGCCCGCGTGCATCACACGGGTCTGAATGACTCGTATATCTAAATATTCAATACTTAAAATTAATGTGGAGGTCTTAATGATTGAAACATTGCCCTCCAAATCGTTTAGGAATGAAGGTGGGGAATGCAAAGTGTTGCCCATCATTGAATGTGGAGTATTAAAGTTGAAGTCGATTAATTACAGGTAGTGAAATTAACAATGAAGTTGAATATGAATGGTTCCTCAGAATACAAACAATCATCGAGTTACACCATTCCCGGAATACATACAATCATGGAGTTCTATTTAGTCATTATAAATTGTACTTTCATCACTATTCTTTTTCCATGTGTGATAGTGATAAGAGGAAGGTATAAGGTCGCGAGAGGCAAGCTGCATGAAGCTGTGGTTGTTGAACTTCCTAAGGACGAGAAAGAAGCACCATAAATGGGTCCCGGTATGGGTGGCTATGGAAGCCAATTTTGAGCAACATTTTCTCCATAATTAACTTACAATGAATCGAGATGGTAGGGTTATAATTGTTATTCTGATATATATTCTTCTCTTGGATGCTGGACCATTCGTTTATTATTGATGTAATACCTGGATTTTCAGTATAAATTATTCGCGTTATTTTATCTAAGGTATATTGTATAGCTTGGTGTCTATACAATATGGATAAAATAATTGAGAACTAAGATAGCTGTATTGGTATAATTGTCGTAGTTGGTCGACAATCACATTGAGGATATCGTGTATCAGATTGTTTTAATTGTGATATCGGGTATATCGTATGAGAGTATTATTAGAATGAATATATGTATTCAGTATGTGAGTGTACGTATCCAGTATGTCGAGACGGACGAGAAGAGTTGGAAATGGCTAAGTATATCCTGATTAGCGCGCGCTAATGTTCAAGTATATCACAGGGTAGAGGCAGAGTGTAGCGCACGCTAGTGCATATCAGACCAGAGGGAATCTACATGTGGACCCGGCTGGTTTCGGCACATGTTCCGATAGGGTCAACGGTTGTTTGTCCTGAAGGATTAGCGCACGCTAAAGCATGAGGCTTAACGCACGCTAATTGTAGATCGGTCAAAGGGGAATCTTGTCCTTGTCAGATGCTATCGAGCATCTTCATGGTAGGTGTAGACTGTAGCAAGTCAACTGATATTAGCGCACGCTAAATGCACGGACTTGCGTACGCTAGACATAATGGTTACATACGTTAATGCATGGATATTACGTATGTAAGTTGATGTACGAAGCAAGACAGTAGCCTCTGGGTTGCGATAGCGCAGGCTAATAAAGTCAGTTAGCACACGCTAAGGCTGTTGCGCACGCTAAACATGAGATGTTAGCGCACGCTAGTAATGTATTCTATATAAGGGGACAGATGGGTATTATGAAGCATTTCGTCCATTTCTTTCCTTTCACTCGATAGAGAGAGAGCTTTGGGAGGTACTTGAGGTCCAGAAACACTCCGAGATGATGATCTTTATCAAGATTAGGATAGAGAGCATGGATTAAAGCCTTGTTCTTCAAGTTACTCATGATTCTTGGAATGAAGTTCAAGTGTTCTTCTTATTGGTTCGTCTAATCCAGGTAATTTTCGTATCCCTTTGATAGTAGTTCATTTTTAAGGATGATTACTTATGAGATAACATGTTGGATAATCATGTGGTGATTTTTATGAGACCTAATGGGATTATGATAAGAGTTTTCAGATGTTATTTAAGATTCTTCATGTTTATGGTGATTTGTTTAACTTTATGAGGTTGAATTCCGGATTGAGTATGATATGATCCTTGTGATAGTTATGATGTTGTTTATCTTCAAGAGATATGGAGATTTATGTCTCCCTTCATTTCGGATTTTGATGTTAAGATGATATAAGGATATATAATGGTTTTGATTATAAATATGGATAAGATGATTAAAACCAACATTATCTTTATTTTAGTTTCGTATGTTCTTGATAAGATGTGGATCATGGTGATGAGATTGAATTTGGAAAAAGTCATTGTTAATCTTGGAGTATGATTTCCTTTTCATTCGGATTCATAGTCGCAAGGTGTTAGTCGATGCTTGGAATGCATGCCACTGTACAGCATTAGCGCACGCTAAACTTACTGGTTAGCGAATGCTAACGGGAGAAACTTAGCGCACGCTACGTTATGCGTTTAACGTACGCTAAGTAAGCATACAGTGCAGTATTTTTGTGTTGTGATTATGAATTCGTGATGGTTTGATTTGGTTTGTTCATACTGCGTTTATTCGAGGTTTTTGTTGAACCGTCGAGTTTGATTGGTTGGTTATGTCGGTTGTTGATTATTATTGGATGTGTTGTCATTTGATTATTGCATTAGGTTACGATAATTGATCGTGGATTACGACCGTTGTGTTGCTGTTAAGGCTGAAGAGTTTGTAGTTTGCTTTTGATCGGGGCTGAGGAGCTCGTAGACAAAGGCAATGGGTTCGGTAACAGCTTCGTGGTATTGGTATCGAGGCAAGTTTATACTTGTTCAGTTTATAATATTTGATGAATGGTTTTGTTTTCATTTATTTATAATTCGTATAGCAATGTTGTTAGAAATGTAAGTTGCCGGGATAATGGTTTGTATATCGTGCTCTAGTTGTATTAAATCATAAGGTATATGATTTAATTGTGTTCAAGGAAGACGTGATTTATCTTTGGTCAAGGATATAGAATATCGGATATCGAGGATAGTTATCGTGATGACATAAGTATCGGGATAAAGGTTTATTGGTATTAAATGGATGGTACTGTATTTGAGATTATTCGTATAACTATGTATTCGTTCAGGGATGTTGTTCGTGGAAAGGATGTTGTCTTCGGCTTTGAGGTAATTTATGTGCTGTTCAGTTATGAGATAATTATTATGTTGAGTTGTTGTATATGTTGTAAGTTGAGGCTTCGTATATTGAGATTCGTATTGGTTGTTCGTTGAGGGATGTTGACCCCAGGACTATTATTGGTATTAATGGTTGTGTTGATCGTCTCATTGATGGATGTTGATCCTAGAACTGTTGTCTGTGGTTGTTGGTCGTATGGATTATCCTTTGGGGTTTGTGATCCCAGGATTGTTGTTTTGAATATTGATTAGTCGTGTCGACTTTTCTTTGTCAGTTTGTCATTGTTCACTTCGGTGAGTCTTTTGATTCTTATTGGATATGTAATTCTTTGAGTTTTGTTGTCATGTTGCATCGTGACATATCTGGAGTCATATCTGCGTGCCGATTGGTTATTGTGTAGGATTTTTAGCCGAGCACATGATGGTTATGCGTGGATGTTTCCGCATTGAACCGTGCACACGAGATGTAGTTCATGAGGCTAATTAGGAACACGTCCCATGTATATTCTGGATTCCGTATACGGGGTGGACATGTGCACGGAAACATTTCCGGATCGGGCGTACTGTGACGTCCATCTTTTGAGCCATATTGTTAGATCGTTCATAGTCCATGTATGATTGGATATGTTCGACGGTTTGTGACTGGTTGTTCATACGCCCGAGGGGTATGTTCGACAGTCAGAATTATTTCTTTGAGATCCATTATTGTTGATCATTTGGAGTCTACCTTTTTTAGGGTATTCTCGGTTATTGTTGGTCCTTTGTTGATCATTTGTTGTTTACCTTGTTGAGGGTATTCTCGGTTATTATTGATCTTTGTTGATCGTGTTTGGAGTTTACCACGTCGAGGGTATTCTCGGTTATTGTTGATCCTTTGTTGATCATGTTGGGAGTTACCATGTTGAGGGTACTCTCGGTTATCGTTGATCATTTGTTTCATATTGGAGTTATCATGTCGATGATATTCTCAGTGATGTATTGGTTGATCATTGTTATTGATCGTATGAGCATTCGGACTGTATGTCGATGTTCGGGATTTGTTATCATTATCATGTGGTAGTTGATCTACAGATATGTTGTGTATTATTGGTTTATACATGTTGAGATTAGATTGTGTAATCCGATGGACAGGATTTGGCACAGATTGGATTATTTCCGCACTTAGGAGTTATGATGATGTTTTGAGGATTATCGGTATTTTTGGAATACAATAGAGATGATTGTTGTTGAATTCATTTCGTCATTTGAGAATACGAAATGTGGAATATGTCAAGGATTGATTTAGTGTGGATTGCTATGAATTGGTAAGGTTATAACGGTAAGATTAAATTGGTAGTATTCTTCCTTCATTATTACATTGGTATGTAATTATTTATGATGATGTGATCGATATCATTGTTGAGTTTTGAGGCTGACCCCGTCGTGGGCTTTATTTTTAGGTGCTCGGAGATCGAGCTAGTAGCGGTCGTGAAGGGGTGAGCTTCCTGGGTGATACTGGCTGTGGCATTTATTTGAGTATTGAGTATTCTATTCTTGTTGTTTTATTCCGCTGCAGATGTGTATTTTGAACTGTGTTTTTATCCGCTGCGTGTATTTTAAAATGGATTTTCGGTATCTTTACCAATTCGTGTGTATTTTAAAATGGCCTTTTGGCATTTTGCGAACTTGAGTTATTTCGTCAAACCCTTTTTCCTAACTATTTTATCAGTACGTTTAAGGGGTGGCTTAACGTACACTTTGAACTGTCGAGATTTGGTATTTCACCTTGTATTTTCAAGTGGTATTTTATGACGGTATTTGAGCACTATGCTTTTGAAAATATTTGAGTATCTAAAATATTGCCGTCATCGGCCTTTTGGCATTTTTAAACGTTTCTTAGATGGTTTTTAGCCTGGTGGGTTCCGGCGTGGGACCCACGGCGCTGTAATATCCCGAATGGTTTTGGGGGTGTTACAGAAGATGGTATCGGAGCTTGGGTTTTGTGAACCCAGGCATTTGTGTTATGTGGCTCTACCGGTAAGGTAGTAGCGTGATTTTTGAAAATGATTTTTCCTGACTTTTGAGTCAAATCGATTTTTGGAGGTTCCAAAATTTTTGAGATATTTTCCAATTGTTATTTGTGAGATGTAATACCCGAGATTTCTGATATGTATTTGGAACTTGTGATATTGTAATTGTTGTACTTGATCTGAGTATTATTCTCCGTATTTCATAATCCGATGTTGTCGAGCGTATGATTTCATGTATGTGATTTAGAAATTGTAATTCTGCGCATGTAGCGCACGCTATCGGCTATGTGTAGCGTACGCTAACATGGACTCAATAGCGCACGCTACAAAGGAACTTTAGCGCACGCTATGCGTGATCAATTTGATTGAGACGTGCGGTAGGTGAGATCTGGCCGGGGACCCCTGTCGGATTGTGTCGGGATGAACCTGGACGGCTTTCGAGAAAAGCCAAGTCAACGCCTTAGCGCACGCTACAGGCATGTGCATAGCGCGCGCTAAGCGTTGAGTACAGTTAAGTCAGTGAGCCATTAGCGCACGCTACGAGCAGGGACTAGCGCGCGCTAATAGCCATTTCTTATAAATAGGACAGCATCCTATTCGTGATTTCAGTTCTTTCTTCTCCCATACCCGAATTCTTACACTTAGAACATAACTTCCTTCATCCTAAACACTTCATATCAACATCCTAGCTCGTGATTGAGGATCGTATATCATTGGAGATTGGTGTTCAAGCCTTCGGCGTTGGATTGCTTCGATTTCCTCCGTGTTCTTCACCACTTTGAGGTAGGTGATCCTTCACCGATATTAGTAATCTTCTTAAGGACGTTTGATCATGTGTTGATAGCCAGTTATTTCGTTTATAATCGGTCATCGCATGTTAGAAGGATACTTTTGACGTATCGGAACTATATATCGTAGGAACCGTTGAACCGTTCTTAGTATATGGACTCCTAAGCATTTTCAAACCGATTTGTGATCAGTAAACGGATATTACCTAGATTGTTACGCTTTACATATTGGAATCATACGTTTTGGAACGTAGGACGAACGGAACTTAGAATATTTTCTTGAAGATCGAAGATGAATTATGATGTTGAGATGATTATCCGTATATTTGTATCTCATAATCATAGAACTTCCACAAACCTTATTAGCATGATATGCTCGAGGATGACTGGTTTTATCACCATAGAATTTATGAGTTCATCACCATTCAACTAGCTTCCGTCTCGTAGTAATCTGCCATGCAAGGTTAGCGCACGCTAACATACGTAAGTTAACGTGCGCTATCGGGGATAAGTTAACGCACGATACGTACGTAACGTACGTTATGATATCAGCCGAGTCAAACTGTCAGTCCGTGGCTAGCGTACGCTAGGCTTATACGATAGCGTACGCTAACAGGCAGGCTTAGCGCACGTTACGTAAAGTACGTAGCGTACGCTAAGTGGTTCAGGCAGATTGTTTATTTTGAGCTTTTGGCCGTAGACCGAATTGTTAGGCCATCGTTCAACTTGAGATGATTTGTATATCATTCCTTTTGTTAAGGTTCGAGCTTGCTACGTTGATCGAAGGAGGCGGCCTTCGAGTGTGTTGAGATCATTGAAGTATTTCGTTCTTGCCATCTTCGAGGCAAGTATCGTAATAGATTAATATTGGTATTTTTAGCATGCGTGTGATTTTTCATGTTGTTGAACATGAGATTTATTTCGTTGAATTGTCATGATATTCGTTATCTAGTGTTTGTATGTTCATGTTGATGGACATAATGATTTGGCATATGTGTATGCATGAGTTGTGTTTGTGTACGTTGTACGATCTATGCTGAGGGCGCTGGATCGGATGTCCACCTCGTGTTGGTCCGACGGATCATCTTGGGATCTAGCCGAGGCGCCGGATCATTGGACGGGTTATTTCCACCTCGTGTTGGTCCGACGGGATCATCTTGGGATCTATGCTGAGGGCGCTGGATCATTGGAATAACCATGCTGTGTTAATGGAATCTTGTGGATTCGCATTGTCGGATTCCGGTAGCGGAAGTCCGTGTGGTGTATCTTGTTATGTATTGTTGATGCATATTCGAATTGTTTAATATGATACTTGTACTAGCATCGTTTTGTTAACCCCTTCGGGGGTGGACATTTGTTTTGATGTTCAGGTAGCCGAGGAGCAGGGAAACAAATGCAGACGTGGACGACGAAGGGGTTCAGTGATGTTTGTTGTTGTTGGTGATTTGTTTTCTTGTTTTGATTTCAGTACTCGAGTACACGTGTCGTATTAATATCATTTCGATATGGTTGTATTAATCACTCGTTGAACCAGTTGTACGGTTTGTAAACTTGAATTTCCGCAGTATTGATGTCTTATATTTACATTTCTTTTAAATCAACCTTGTAAGTCCTTACTTAAAGGGCTTACGGCGCTGTAATTATTCCGAATATCTCGGGGTGTTACAGAATATGGTATCAGAGCTAAGATTTATGGATATCTTGGCAGTAGGGTTTTAAGTTGGGTCTGTTTACGTTATTGATTTACGAGTCGTTCGTAACATCACTGTTCAGCCAAAAGTCGTCATGTGGACCGTGGTTGTAAGTCTCCTAATCTCTTATACTACCGTTTTACTTAATTACTGTTTTGTGAGTATTGATGGGTTTTATTTCGAAAACTTTGTCCCGGATATTGAGGAATTGTGTTTATAGTATGTTGAGAGGAGGACGTGGACGCGGACGGGGTAACATGAGACAGGAGGATTCCGCAACTACCCCGGAATTATCAGCTAGTCGAACTGATTCCCATTCTGGAGGGCAGCAAGGATCAGCGAATGACGACGCAAATCCTAACATGCCGGGAGTTCTTCAACAAGTGGTGGCGCAGATAAACCAGTTCGCCCAGGTAGTCGACCGCATGAAGACGGCGATGGGACAGCAGCACCACGAGGATAACCGGGGAGACAGATGGCTTGCTGAGGTGGTCAAATTGCACCCGCCAAAATTTGACGGAGCTGCGGAGGCAATTACTTGGGATCACTGGCTCAAGGAGTTAGAGAAGATTTTCACGGGTCTTAACTGTCCCGAGGACCGGAAGGTTCCCATTGCCCAGTATTTTCGACCGGGAGGCCTTTGATTGGTGGGAAGCTATTCGACCCGAGAATCATAATGCGGATTGGACGGAATTCAAATTAATGATGGAAGCACAGTATTGTCCTCGTCCAGTTAGAGAGGCAAAGATCCGAGAGTTTTTCTCACCACAGAGTTCGGAAACATCTGTGACTGATGTAATCAAAACTTTTAATCATCAGCTGACTTGTGTGCGACACTTGGTTAGAACGGAGGCGGAAAAGATTTTTCATTTCGATATGCGGATGAAGCTGGAGATTCAGCAGTACATGTCCGGATTCGAGTGTACTACGTTGCGACAGTATCAAGACAAAGCGCTGGCCTACGACATGAAAGAGGCGGCGGTGGAGAAATCAGTGGAGGCGAAGAAGCAGAAGATGACCGGCAACTTTTCAGAAAACAAGAATGGTGGGGCCCGCATGGGCCAGTCTTCCTTTTATTCGGCTAGGAAACCTCCACATCCTTATAGAGGTGGGAATAAGTTCCGAACTACATCAGTGGTTTCGGACGCATCAAAGAAATGCTACAATTGTGGTCGAGCAGGGCATATTCGACGTGATTGCCCCGCATCTTCTGTGACTTGTTACGATTGTGGACAAGAAGGGCACCGTGCGGCCTTCTGTGGAGTTGCTACTAGATCTTTTGGTACTCGCACTCCAGCGCCAGTTCCGAAGGAGACAAGTGTGAACCAGACGCAGCAGAGTGGATTTCAGCAGCAGAACGTCGGGAAGAGAGAGACATCCAGTGCTGGGTCCGTTCCTCCGCGCCTGTACGAGATGAGGACATCTGACGATCAGAACACTGCTGTTGCATCAGGTACGATTCAGGTCCTTTTGCAACCAGTTAGTGTTTTATTCGATTCCGGAGCTACACATTCTTTTGTATCATTGAAATGTGTAAATCGTTTAAAAATCTCGTGCTTATCTGATTGTGAACCATATGTTGTGGGTTTGCCGAGTGGAGAGAGAATTGTGGGAACCCTAGAGGCTAGAGATTTTGCAGTGTCTATAGGAGGGAGAGATTGGCCATCGAATCTTATTGTAGTTGACATCTACGGTGACGATTTAATTCTCGGAGACGATTGCCTCAACCGTTATGGATCTATTCTGAATTACCGAGAGAGAGTCATTTCTATCATTGCTGATGACGGATCTGAACACTTATTCCGAGGATGGAGACCGGGAAGCTCGGGAAAATTGATCAAAGCAATGAAAGCCGTGAAATTACTGAAGCAGGGATGTCACGGACTTTGGTGCTATGCCATGAGGATAGAGGAAGGAGTAGAGCTCTCGTATATTTCAGTTGTGAATGAGTTCTCAGATGTATTTCCTGACAAACTACCTGGGTTACCTCCGCAGAGAGAAGTGGAATTCACTATTGAATTAGAGCACTGAGCGCTCCTATTTCCGAGCACCATCGCATGGCGCCAACCGAGATGTATGAACTCAAGAAGCAATTGGAGGAATTGTTACAGAAGGGCTATATTCAACCTAGCGTTTCTCCTTGGGGAGCGCCCGTTCTCTTTGTCCGGAAGAAAGACGGATCCCTCCGACTGTGTATTGATTACAGGGAGATCAATAAGATGACGATCAAGAATAAGTACCCTATACCTCGGATCGACGACTTGTTTGATCAACTGCAAGGGGCAAGGGTATTCTCGAAGATTGACTTGCGATCAGGATACCACCAGTTGAGAATTAAGGAATCGGATATACCGAAATCTGCTTTCAGATCCCGGTACGGGCATTATGAATTCGTAGTGATGCCCTTTGGACTTACCAATGCCCCTGCGGTATTCATGCAATTGATGAATCGGGTATTCTTGGAATACTCGGATAAATTTGTGGTCGTCTTCATTGATGACATCTTGATATATTCGAAGGACGCAGAGGAGCATGCCGAACATTTGCGTGTGGTTTTGAGCACCTTGAGGAAGGAACAGCTGTATGCAAAGCTTTCTAAATGCGAGTTCTGGCTTAGGAAAGTAACTTTCCTTGGGCATGTGATATCAGCTGACGGAGTTCAGGTGGACCCGAAGAAAGTCGAAGCAATCTTGGAATGGGAGGATCCTATTAACGTGAAAGAAGTCCAGAGTTTCTTAGGACTTGCTGGATATTATCGCCGCTTTGTAGAACGATTTTCCAAAATTGCTCGTCCGCTCACTCAGTTGTTACAGAAAACTCAAAAGTTCACGTGGAATGAGAAATGTCAGGCTGGTTTTGATGAACTTAAGAAGAGACTAACGACAACACCTATATTAGCATTACCAGATGGAACTGATGGGTTCATGGTGTACAGCGACGCTTCAAGTCAGGGTCTGGGATGTATGTTGATGCAAAGAGATAAGGTGATTTTCTATGCTTCTCGGCAGTTGAAACCATACGAGGTTAATTACCCGACTCATGATCTGGAGTTAGCAGCTGTGGTCTTTGCATTGAAAATTTGGAGACATTATTTGTACGGCACTCATTGTCAGATCTTTACCGATCATAAGAGCCTCAAGTACATTTTCAGTCAGAAAGAATTAAACATGAGGCAGAGAAGGTGGCTGGAATTGATCAAGGATTACGACTTGGAGATTCTCTATCATCCGGGGAAAGCAAACGTAGTAGCCGATGCATTGAGCCGTAAACCTGTTTCTCTTCGAGTGTTGGAAGCACTTACATACCATACCAGTATTCAACGAGAACTGATCCGAGAGGGGATTGAAGTATGGGCACCAGGAATCCAAGGGCAACTTTTTGTGATGGAACTGACTTCATCACTAGTCGAGGAGATCAAGTCTAAGCAGTTGAACGATTCTCTGATCCTTCGATTATGTGACGAAGTAAAGAAAGGAAAAGCCCCCGGATTCGTGTTACAAGACGATGGAGTTCTGAGATTTCAGAGTCGACTTAGCGTTCCCGATGATGATGATCTGAGACGGACTATTCTGAAGGAAGCTCACAGCGCGCCCTATTATATTCACCCGGGAAGCAGTAAGATGCATAAGGATTTAAAGCAAAATTTCTGGTGGGGGAATATGAAGAAGGACGTAGCAGAGTACATTTCGAAGTGTTTGACGTGTCAGCAGGTTAAGATTGAACATCAGCGACCTGCCGGAATGTTAAAACCGCTTCCGATCCCTGAATGGAAGTGGGAGGACATCTCGATGGATTTCATCACCAGTATGCCAAGGACTAGAACGGGAATGAACATGATTTGGGTTATAGTTGATCGACTAACCAATTCGGCTCATTTCCTAGGGATTAAAGATACATGGGGACCCGAGAGATTGGCGCGAGTATTTATTGCGGAGATAGTCAGATTGCATGGGACACCGAAGATCATTATTTCAGATCGAGATGGTCGCTTCGTGTCGCACTTCTGGAAAGCAGTTCACAGGGCTTTGGGGACTGAGCTCAACTTTAGCACGGCTTATCATCCCCAAACGGACGGTCAGTCCGAAAGGACCATACAAACGGTAGAAGACATGCTTAGAGCTTGTGCATTAGATTGGTCAACTGATTGGGAAGTTCACTTGCCCTTGATAAAGTTCACCTATAATAATAGTTGGCATGCTTCTATTAAGATGGCACCATTTGAAGCTTTGTACGGGAGAAGATGCCGATCACCCCTGTGTTGGGATGATTCTTCGGATTTGATCGGAACGGAACCAGAATTGATAATTCAGACTCAAGAGAAGATAGCTTTGATTCGAGAAAGACTATTGACTGCCCAGAGTCGACAAAAGTCTTACGCAGACGTACGTCGTCGTCCTCTAGAGTTCGACACTGGGGACCATGTGCTATTGAAGGTGTCTCCTACACGAGGGATTTTCCGTTTTGGGAAGAGAGGCAAGCTTAGTCCAAGATATATCGGACCATTCGAGATCCTCGAGAGGGTTGGAGATTTAGCATACAGGTTGGCCTTACCGCCATCGCTGAGTCACGTTCACAATGTGTTTCATGTATCCCAACTGCGGAAGTATGTACCGGACCCCAGTCACGTCATTGATTTCGATGAGATCGAGATAGCTAATGATGGCACCTCCGAAGAGAGACCAATCAAGATACTTGAGAGTCGGATCAAACAATTTAGGAATAAACCAATACACTTGGTCAAAGTACAATGGTCACGACACGGAGTCGAAGAGGCCACTTGGGAAATGGAGGACCGTGTGAAGGCTAGATATCCAGAGTTGTTTTCATCTTAAGTTTCGGGACGAAACTTCTTTTTAGGGAGGAAGGATGTAATACCCGAGATTTCTGATATGTATTTGGAACTTGTGATATTGTAATTATTGTACTTGATCTGAGTATTATTCTCCGTATTTCATAATCCGATGTTGTCGAGCGTATGATTTCATGTATGTGATTTAGAAATTGTAATTCTGCGCATGTAGCGCACGCTATCGGCTATGTGTAGCGTACGCTAACATGCACTCAATAGCGCACGCTACAAAGGAACATTAGCGCACGCTAGGCGTGGTCAATTTGATTGAGACGTGCGGTAGGTGAGATCTGGTCGTGGACCCCTGTCGGATTGTGTCGGGATGAACCTAGACGGCTTTCGGGAAAAGCCAAGTCAACGCCTTAGCGCACGCTACAGGCATGTGCATAGCACGCGCTAAGCGTTGAGTACAGTTAAGTCAGTGAGCCGTTAGCGCACGCTACGAGCAGGGACTAGCGCGCGCTAATAGCCATTTCTTATAAATAGGACTGCATCCTATTCGTGATTTCAGTTCTTTCTTCTCCCATACCCGAATTCTTACACTTAGAACATAACTTCCTTCATCCTAAACACTTCATATCAACATCCTAGCTCGTGATTGAGGATCGTATATCATTGGAGATTGGTTTTCAAGCCTTCGGCGTTGGATTGCTTCGATTTCCTCCGTGTTCTTCACCACTTTGAGGTAGGTGATCCTTCACCGATATTAGTAATCTTCTTAAGGACGTTTGATCATGTGTTGATAGCCAGTTATTTCGTTTATAATCGGTCATCACATGTTAGAAGGATACTTTTGACGTATCGGCACTATATATCATAGGAACCTTTGAACCGTTCTTAGTATATGGACTCCTAAGCATTTTCAAACCGATTTGTGATCAGTAAACGAATATTACCTAGATTGTTATGCTTTACACATTGGAATCATACGTTTTGGAACGTAGGACGAACAGAACTTAGAATATTTTCTTGAAGATCGAAGATGAATTATGATGTTGAGATGATTATCCGTATATTTGTATCTCATAATCATAGAACTTCCACAAACCTTATTAGCATGATATGCTCGAGGATGACTGGTTTTATCACCATAGAATTTATGAGTTCATCACCATTCAATCCAGTTTTCTGTCTGTAGTAATCTGCCATGCAAGGTTAGCGCACGCTAACATACGTAAGTTAACGTGCGCTACCGGGGATAAGTTAATGCACGATACGTACGTAACATACATTATGATATCAGCCGAGTCAAACTGTCAGTCCGTGGATAGCGTACGCTAGGCTTATACGATAGCGTACGCTAACAAGCACGCTTAGCGCACGTTACGTAGAGTACGTAGCGTACGCTAAGTGGTTCAGGCAGATTGTTTATTTTGAGCTTTTGGCCAGACCGAATTGTTAGGCCATCGTTCAACTTGAGATGATTTGTATATCATTCCTTTTGTTAAGGTTCGAGCTTGCTACGTTGATCGAAGAAGGCGGCCTTCGAGTGTGTTGAGATCATTGAAGTATTTCGTTCTTGCCATCTTCGAGGCAAGTATCGTAATATATTAATATTGGTATTTTTAGCATGCGTGTGATTTTTCATGTTGTTGAACATGAGATTTATTTCGTTGAGTTGTCATGATATTCGTTATCTAGTGTTTGTATGTTCATGTTGATGGACATAATGATTTGGCATATGTGTATGCATGAGTTGTGTTTGTGTACGTTGTACGATCTATGCTGAGGGCGCTGGATCGGATGTCCACCTCGTGTTGGTCCGACAGGATCATCTTGGGATCTAGGCTGAGGGCGCTGGATCATTGGACGGGTTATTTCCACCTCGTGTTGTTCCGACGGGATCATCTTGGGATCTATG
Organism: Orobanche coerulescens; assembly: GCA_033398695.1. Lineage (NCBI taxonomy): Eukaryota > Viridiplantae > Streptophyta > Magnoliopsida > Lamiales > Orobanchaceae > Orobanche > Orobanche coerulescens. The sequence continues at coordinate 126,160,780 of CM065809.1, forward strand.
CTGAGGGCGCTGGATCATTGGAATAACCATGTTGTGTTAATGGAATCTTGTGGATTCGCATTGTCGGATTCCGGTAGAGGAAGTCCGTGTGGTGTATATTGTTATGTATTATTGATGCATATTCGAATTGTTTAATATGATACTTGTACTAGCATCGTTTTGCTAACCCCTTCGGGGGTGGACATTTGTTTTGATGTTCAGGTAGCCGAGGAGCAGGAAAGCGACCACGATGCCGACGTGACGACGAAGGGGTTAAGTGATGTTTGTTGTTGTTGGTGATTTGTTTTCTTGTTTTGATTTCAGTACTCGAGTACACGTGTCGTATTAATATCATTTCGATATGGTTGTTTTAATCACTCGTTGAACCAGTTGTACGGTTTGTAAACTTGAATTTCCGCAGTATTGATGTCTTATATTTACATTTCTTTTAAATTAGCCTTGTAAGTCCTTACTTAAAGGGCTTACGGCGCTGTAATTATTCCGAATATCTCGGGGTGTTACAAGATATTGGTGTGTGTTGGTGTGTTGAGACTTCGTATGGGAGTCGTGTGCTAGTATCACGGGAGATCATCGGCTTCACGCACCTGTAAGTATATTGATTTGGTTATTTCGCTTGTGGCGACGCTTGATTGTTTTTGTGATGAGTTGGAAATTTTGGATTGATCTGTTATTGGTGACAGATTGCAAGTTTCGAGGACGAAACTTATTTTAATGGGAGTAGTATGTAATACCCGAATTTTCAGTATAAATTTTTCGCGTTATTTTATCTGAGATATATTGTATAGCTTGGTGTCTATACAGTAGGGATAAAATAATTGAGAACTAAGACAGTTGTATTGGTATAATTGTCGTAGTTGGTCGACAATTACATTGAGGATATCGTGTATCAGATTGTTTTAATTGTGATATCGGGTATATCATATGAGAGTATTATTAGAATGAATATATGTATTCAGTATGTGAGTGTACGTATCCAGTATGTCGAGATGGACGAGAAGAGTTGGAAATGGCTAAGTATAGCCCGATTAGCGCGCGCTAATGTTCAAGTATAGCGCACGCTAGAGGCAGAGTGTAGCACACGCTAGTGCAGATCAGACCAGAGGGAATCTGCGTGTGGACCCGGCTGCTTTCGGCGCATGTTCCGATAGGGTCAACGGTTGTTTTTCCTGAAGGATTAGCGCACGCTAAAGCATGAGGCTTAACGCACGCTAATTGTAGATCAGTCAAAGGGGAATCTTATCCTTGTCAGATGCTTTTGGCATGTGGGTCACGAGCATCTTCGTGGTAGGTGTAGACTGTAGCAAGTCAACTGATATTAGCGCACGCTAAATGCAAGGACTTACGTACACTAGACATAATGGTTACGTACGTTAATGCATGGATATTACGTACGTAAGTTGATGTACGAAGCAAGACAGTAGCCTCTGGGCTGCGATAACGCACGCTAACAAAGTCACTTAGCGCACGCTAAGGCTGTTGCGTACGCTAAACATGAGATGTTAGCGCACGCTAGTAATGTATTCTATATAAGGGGACAGACGGGTATTATGAAGCATTTCGTCCATTTCTTTCCTGTCACTTGATAGAGAGAGAGCTTTGGGAGGTACTTGAGGTCCAGAAAAACTCCGAGATGATGATCTTTATCAAGATTAAGATAGAAAGCATGGATTAAAGCCTTGTTCTTCACGTTACTCACGATTCTTGGAATGAAGTTCAAGTGTTGTTCTTCTTGGTTCGTCTAATCCAGGTAATTTTCATATCCCTTTGATAGTAGTTCGTTTTTAAGGACGATTACTTATGAGAGAACATGTTGGATAATCATGTGGTGATTTTTATGAGACCTAATGGGATTATGATAAAAGTTTTCGGATGTTATTTAAGATTCTTCATGTTTATGGTGATTCATTTAACTTTATGAGGTTGAATTCTGGATTTAGTATGATATGATCCTTGTGATAGTTATGGTGTTTTTATCTTCAAGAGATATGGAGATTTATGTCTCCCTTCATTTCGGATTTTGATGTTAAGATGATATAAGGATATATAATGGTTTTGATTATAAATATGGATAAGATGATTAAAACCAACATTATGTTGATTTTAGTTTCGTATGTTCTTGATAAGATGTGGAACATGGTGATGAGATTGAATTTGGAAAAAGTTATTGTTAATCTTGGAGTATGATTTCCTTTTCATTCGGATTCGTAGTCGCAAGGTGTTAGTCGATGCTTGTAATGCATGCCACTATACAGCATTAGCGCACGCTAAGCTTACTGGCTAGCACACGCTAACGGGAGCAACTTAGCGCACGCTACGTTATGCGTTTGACGTACGCTAAGTAGGCAGATAGTGCAATATTTTTGTGTTGTGATTATGAATTCGTGATGGTTTGATATGGTTTGTTCAGATTGCGTTTATTCGAGGTTTTTGTTGAACTGTTGAGTTTGAATGGTTGGTTATGTCGGTTGTTGATTATTATCGGATGTGTTGTCATTTGATTATTTCATTAGGTTACGATAATTGATTGTGGATTACGACCGTTGTGTTGCGGTTAAGGCTGAGAAGTTCGTAGTTTGGTTTTGATCGGGGCTGAGGAGCTCGTAGACAAAGGCAATGGGTTCGGTAACAGCTTCGTGGTATCGGTATCGAGGCAAGTTTATACTTGTTCAGTTTATAATATTTGATGAATGGTTTCGTTTTCATTTAATTTATAATTCGTATAGCAATGTTGTTAGAAATGTAAGTTGCTGGGATAATGGTGTGTATATCGTGCTCTGGTTGTATTAAATCATATGGTATATGCTTTTATTGTGTTCAAGGAAGACGTGAGTTATCTTTGGTCAAGGATATAGAATATCGGATATCGAGGATAGTTATCGTGATGACATAAGTATCGGGATAAAGGTTTATTGGTATTGAATGGATGGTACCGTATTTAAGATTATTCGTATAACTATGTATTCGTTCAGGGATGTTGTTCGTGGAAAGGATGTTGTCTTCGGATTTGAGGTAATTTATGTATTGTTCAGTTATGTGATAATTATTATGTTGAGTTGTTGTATATGTTGTACGTTGAGGCTTCGTATATTGAGATTCGTATTGGTTAATCGTTGAGGGATGTTGATCCCAGGACTATTGTTGGTATTAATGGTTGTGTTGATCGTCTCATTGAGGGATGTTGATCCTAGAATTGTTGTCTGAGGTTGTTGGTCGTGTAGATTATCCTTTGGGGTTTGTGATCCCAGGATTGTTGTTTTGAATATTGATTAGTCGTGTCGATTTTTCTTTGTCAGTTTGTCATTGTTCACTTCAGTGAGTCTTTTGATCCTTATTGGATATGTAATTCTTTGAGTTTCGTTGTCATGTTGCATCGTGACATATCTGGAGTCATATCTGCATGCTGATTGGTTATTGTGTAGGATTTTTAGCCGGGCACAGAATGGTTATGGGTGGATGTTTCCGCATTGAACCGTGCACACGAGACGTAGTTCGTGAGGCTAATTAGGTGCATGTCCCACGTATATCCTGGATTTCGTATACGGGGTGGACATGTGCACGGACACATTTCCGGATCGGGCGTACTGTGACGTCCATCTTTTGAGCCAAATTGTTGGGTCGTTCATAGTCCATGTATGATTGGATATGTTCGACGGTTTGTGACTGGTTGTTCATACGCCCGAGGGGTATGTTCGACAGTCAGAGTTATTTCTTTGATATCCATTATTGTTGATAATTTGGAGTCTACCTTGTTGAGGGTATTCTCGGTTATTGTTGGTCCTTTGTTGATCATTTAGAGTTTACCTTGTTGAGGGTATTCTCAGTTAATATTGATCTTTGTTGATCGTGTTTGGAGTTTACCACGTCGAGGGTATTCTCGGTTATTGTTGATCCTTTGTTGATCGTGTTGGGAGTTACCATGTTGAGGGTACTCTCGGTTATCGTTGATCCTTTGTTTGTCATATTGGAGTTATCATGTCGATGATATTCTTAGTGATGTATTGTTTGATCATTGTTATTGATCGTATGAGCATTCGGACTATACGTCGATGTTCGGGATTTGTTATCATTATCATTGTAATATCCGCATTTTTTTCTTTCCCTTGTAATTGTATTTCCGGTGTAATTCTCGATTTTAGTGACCCTCGGGTATCCTTCAGTGTAACTTTTCCGTTATCTTTTGATCTGATTCTCGTAATTGTTGTGCGGAACCGCCGTTTCGGGGTTGCCGTGGATTCATTCTATGCTATGATGCGTTTCGAGGTGTTTCGTTTGACGTTTCGTTCATATTCCGGTATTTTGGGGTCGTTTATATTCTATATCTAGCGCACGCTATATTTCCTGTATAGCGCACGCTAGAAATCCATTAGTAGCGCACGCTACGATTAATTCGTAGCGCACGCTAACGATTTAGCCCTGGGAGTGGCAGTTTAACTCCCAGGCCTCTGGACTATCGGATTAGCGCACGCTATCTTGTCTAGCGCACGCTAATGTCGGGAGACTAGCGCACGTTAAGTTGTTCAGTAACGCGCGCTAGTGTGACTGTCCAGTACTGGGCAGTTTACTACTGAATTCAATCAGGTTCTAGTTAGCGCACGCTACGCTGGTATGGTAGCGCACGCTAACGGGTCAGGTGAGGTTTGGGCAGTTGACTACTGGACTCGGCTGATGTTCAGGTAGCGCACGCTAATGGTCGATAGCGCGCTACCGATAGGATATTAGCGCACGCTACGCATGCATGGTAGCGCACGCTAACGGCAAAACCCCGGCTTCGACTCGACGCTAACAGAGGGTTGGTAACCCTATCCCGTTAGCGCACGCTAACCTTGAGGTCTTAGCGTGCGCTAACACTCCCGGTTATATAAACCAGGAGTTGACCGAGATAATCACAAAAATCACATTTCTTCCTCTTTCCGCGGCCGAGCGACTCCCGAGCGATTTGAGGCGATTTTCTTCCTCCAATCACTTCAGAGATTCTTGTGCTTGAGTTCTTGGTGTAAGACTAACATCATCCACTTGTGTTTCTCATCCTAAATCCAAGGTAATCCCTTAGAACCCTACTTTTGGATAATTTGGGGGTTTTGGGATTTTCTTCCGATTCGTTCCGTTTTGTTGGTGGATTCATGATGTATACGATTGATATTGTTAGTATCTTTAGTTTTCCTACGGATTCATGGATATTTTGTGGATTTTTACGGAATCGAGAGGGTTTGGTTGTGATCCGCCCTCGTTGTTATTTTATTCGAATATACATGAATCGCAGGCGGGTTTCCGGGTGTATTCCATTTCCGTAATCGTCTAGAGTTGGTTATGATTGTGTTATTCAATCGTTAGGTTCAATCGTCGCTCACGGCCGTGCTTGATTCTTCCGCTCCGCTCGCCACCGTCTATTAAATCGAGGCAAGTATTCTTTTGGAAACCTTTATGCTTAACATGAAATGGTGATGTATATTACTTGTGTGTAACTCACCTCGTGTTGGCCGACGGGTCAAGGAGGGAAATCTATGCCGCCTGGATTTCACGAGTTTCGTATCGCTAGCCAACTCGTTAGGGTCCTTGCAAGGCCCCGAGTGAGAATGTATCCGCCGCCCTGTTCTCACGGCATAGCGTGTGCGTGGTTTTGTTTTTCTGAAATTGTAGCCAACTCGGTAGGGTCCCTGCGAGGCCTCGAGTGAGAATGTATGCTGCCGCCCTGTTCTCAAGGCTAATTGTTTGACTGTTTATTTTCCGGAAAAAGACATGTCTTGTTTTGGTTTTCGAAATGATTTTGGTGCATGTACTATGAAATGTGTAAGCGATTGGTTTGCCTTGAATACTTGTACTAGCGTAATTGCTAACCCCTCTGGGGACCCGTTTTGGGGAAATTCGTTTTATGAATTTCAGGTCAGGTTCATCGAGACGAATGGGCGCTGGACCAGTACACGGATGATGGCCGTGCGTGATGATGGTGCACGAGTGATGTTTTAGTGTCTTTTACCTTTTGTCTTTTGTGGTTTTGAACTAATAGTTGTACTCGAGTACTTAAGGGGTTCTTGTTCGTTTGAATTGTATTGTTGCTTATTATGTTGTGTTGGATGATGATGTTATATTGACCGGTTGAACCGGGTGGATTGTTCTGTTTTGCGTCTTTATGACGTGGTGTTATTTTATCGTTTCTGGGAGTCGTTGTGTGTGATGTCGTTTCACTGGTGGGTCCCATATAGGGATTCACGGCTACTGTAATATACCTGGATATCCCGGGGTGTTAAGAAAATGGTATCGAGCTCTAGGTTTATGGATACCTAGGCTTGTTGGTTTATCGGGTCTTGTGGTGTTTTGTTTTGCACATCATCGTCACGCCGCCATGATTCCAGATTACCAAAGGTCCGTAAGTTTTCCTTCCTCTGTTCATTATTTCCTTGTATCGTACCTTTGATTCTCGACTTGTAATTGTTCTTCTCTCGTACTTACCCTCGTATGGCTTTTGCTACTTGTTTAACTCCGGTATGGATGCCGGAAGAGGTCGTGGTCGCGGCCGTGGTCGTGGACGCGACGGACGTGGGGCACGGTGGGGCGGCCACGCCACGATCTTCGAGCCGGCGATCTGGCGACCGTCATAGCCATGCTTCTTCTCGTGAGCGTGCCGATCTTGGTATCGCGGCCGTAATGCAAGAAATGGTAAACCAAATGGCGGCGATAGCTCAGCGGTTCGTAACCCGGATCGTGCCCACGCTAATCGGGCGGAGCGGATCGTTGGCTCCAAGATGTCATCAAGATGCATCCTCCTCGCTTTTCGGGAGCTTCGGACCCGATTGGCCGGGAAGGGTGGATCAAGGAGATGTCTAAGGTCTTCGTTGCCACTAATCGTCCCGAGGACCGTAAAGTCCCTATTGCTCAATATTTTCTCACCGGGACGCTACGGACCGGTGGGAGGCCGTTGGGCCCAAAGACCATGCCGTCGTGGGCTGAGTTTCAAGAGTTGATGGAGATCGAATATTGCCCGTGGCCACTGCATGTGCCTGTACATGCTTTTATGATGCTCAACCACGGGATATCCCCGTAGCTCAAGCAATTGCTGATTTTAACAAAGAGTTGGGTTATGTGAAGACCCAAGTTGTCGAGGAGAGTGACAAGATTTTCCATTTCTCCAGACGGATGAAGTTGCCGATTCGGGACTATATGTCGGGGCTCGTATGCACTACATTGAAGGATTATCAGAGTAGGGCCCTTGCTTATGATATGTCTGTGACGGTGAGTGAGGCGGCCCGCGAGAGTAAGAAGCGTAAGTCGGTTGGAAATTTTTCTCGGTCCCAAGAGTGGAGGCCACAGAAATCCCAAGCCGCAAATTTTTCAACGGCGGTTCGGCTCGTTTCTCCGGGAGCTGGGTGCCGCCGAACCTCCGCTCATGAACCCACATGTTTTAACTGTGGTGTGCAAGGCCATAGGAGCCGGCAATGTTCTCGTCCGAAGCTTACTCGTCATACTTGTGGACAAACTAGGCCACAAGGCCCCTTTTTGTGAGCAGTCAAACGGCTTCGCGGCACCCGTTCTTCTCAACCACCCGTTGGAGCCAAGTGTGAATCGGGGTCGTTTGCTCCTCAATATCCGCCAAGTGCTAGTCGGGAGAGGTCGGGTCAACCTCAAGAGGGGAGCTTCCGGTGTTGGCTCCGCCCACCCGCGTGTCTATGAGATGCGGAGAGCCGATGATCCAAATGCTACCGTGGCGACAGTACCGTTTATATTCTTTCTCATCCCGGTGTGCTTTTCGATTCGTGCTACGCATTCATTCATATCTCTGGATTGTGTGCGCCGTTTGAGTCTCGACCGTTTGACACCTTGTGAGCCCTTCATCGTTAAGCTTCCTAGCGGTGATAGGATCGTTGGTGATCGGGAGGTTCGAGACTGCTCAGGCTTATTTGTGAGAGGACTTGGCCCTCTAATCTTATTGTTGTGAGTATCGAGGGTGAGGATTTGATTCTTGGTGATGACTAGCTCGAGCGGCATGGTGCGATCATGAACTACCGCACGAGAATCATCACTATGTTAGCCGAGGACGGCACCGAGCACTCTTTCGCGGGCGAAGAGGGGAAACCAATTCGTCATTAATGCCTTGAAGGCGATGAGTCTCATGCGAAAGGGATGTATTGGTTATTGGTGCTATGCCTTGAAGGCGGAGAGTGGTGGAGTCGAGCTTTCGTCGATTCCAATCGTTAATGAATTTCCTGATGTTTTTCCTGACGAGTTACCGGGATTGCCACCGGATCGAGAGGTCGAGTTCACTATAGAGTTAGAGCCGGGTGCGGCCCCTATTTCGAAGGCGCCCTATCGCATGGCACCTTCAGAGATGTCCGAGTTGAAGAAGCAGTTGAGTGAGCTTCTTGAGTCGGGGTATGTTCGACCGAGCGCCTCGCCTTGGGGCGCACCGGTCCTGTTTGTGCGGAAGAAGGATGGTTCACTACGCTTGTGTATCGATTATCGCGAACTAAACAAGGTGACCATTAAGAACAAGTATCCCTTGCCGAGAATTGATGACTTGTTCGATCAGTTGCAGGAGTCATGTATTCTCGAAAATTGATTTGAAATCGGGATACTATCGGCTCCGGGTGAGAGAGTCCGATGTGCCGAAAACATTTTTCGGACGAGGTACGGACATTATGAGTTCGTAGTCATGCCTTTCGGGTTAACTAATGCGCCGGCGGTGTTCATGCAATTGATGAACAAAGTTTTTATCGAGTATTTGGATAAGTGCGTCGTCGTCTTTATTGACGATATTCTTGTTTACTCGAGGAATGAGGAAGAGCATGCCCATCATTTGCGGATAGTGTTGGACATTTTAAGGACCGAGCAACTCTATGCAAAGTTCTCGAAATGTGAGTTAAGGAAAGAAGTGATGTTTTTAGGTCACGTGATTTCAGTAGGGGTTCGTGTGGATCCGCAGAAGATTGAGGCCGTATTGGATTGGGCACCGCCCAAAAATGTGAAGGAGGTCCGTAGTTTCTTGGGTTTGGCTGGCTACTACCGTAGGTTCGTAGAGGGTTTCTCGAAACTGGCCCGGCCACTTACGCAGTTGCTCCAGAAATCCGAGAAGTTCGCCGGAATGACGAGAGGCGATGAGTTTTGAAGAATCAAGAAGCGTTTGACTTCAGCTCAGCTTTGGCGTTGCCATGTGGCAACGAGGGTTTTGCCGTTTATAGCGATGCTTGGTCGTGGTCTTGGGTGTGTATTAATGCAAAGACGGCAAGACCATTGCCTATGCGTCGAGACAGCTTGAGGCCGTATGAGATGAACTACCCTACTCATGATTTGGAGTTAGCGGCAATGCTTTTGCGCTCAAGATTTGGCGTCACTATCTTTTCGGCTCCACATGTCGATTTTTACCGATCATAAAAGTCGAAATACATATTTACTCAATGAGAGTTGAATATGAGGCAGAGGAGATGGTTAGAGTTGATTAAGGATTATGACCTCGAAATCCTTTATCACCCGGCAAGGCGAACGTTGTGGCCGACGCCTTGAGTCGGAAACCAGCTATTGCTATGAACGCTTGAGATCCTTACATCTCAGTCTGAGCTTCGGAGGGCTTTGATCGAGTTAGATGTTGAGGTCTTGTTGCCGGGAGCCGTCGGGCAACTTTGTGCTTTAGAGATTTCGTCGTCTTTGATCGATGAAATTAAGCTGAAGCAGTTAGAGGATCCGATGATTACTCAAATCCGAGAGAACGTCCTTAAAGGGAAGTCTCCTGGATTTGTGATTCACGAGGATGGTGTTTTGAGATTCTAGAGTCGGCTTTGTGTGCCGAACGACTTAGAGTTGAGGCAGAGTATTCTACGGGAGGCCCATGCTACACCTTATTCCGTTCATCCTGGTACGAGTAAGATGTACAAGGACCTGAGGAGAAATTTCTGGTGGAATGACATGAAGGATGAGGTCGCACGGTTGTGGCGAGATGTTTGACTTGTCACAGTGTCAAAATCGAGCATCGAGACCGGCAAGTTATTGCATCACTTCGTTCCGAATGGAAATGGGAAGATATATCGATGGATTTCGTTACGAGTTTGCCGAGATCGAGGTCGGGCATGAATATGGTATGGGTGATTGTTGATCGCCTGACCAAGTCGGCACATTTTCTGGGCATCAAGGACACTTGGGGCCCGGAGAAGTTAGCTCGTGTGTTTATTGCGCAGATCGTGAGACTTCACGGTACTCCGAAGTCTATTGTTTCGGATCGTGACGGCCGTTTTGTATCGCACTTCTGGCAGGCGGTGCATAAGGCGTTAGGTACCCGGTTGCGTTTGAGTACCTCTTTTCATCCCCAGACAGATGGACAGTCGGAACGCACTATCCAGACGTTCGAGGATTTATTGCGTGCCTGTGCTCTCGATTGGAGTAGTGATTGGGAGGAACATTTGCCGCTGATCGAATTCACGTATAACAATAGTTGGCACGCGTCGATTCGGATGGCACCGTATGAGGCACTTTACGGGCGGCGATGTCGATCACCGATTTGTTGGAATGAGGCGTCCGATTTGGTCGGGACCGAGCCGGATGTCGTTTTAGAGACGAGGCGGAAGGTAGAGTTAATTCGGGAACGGATGTTGACTGCCCAGAGTCGACAGAAGTCGTATGCCGACGTCCGTCGTCGACCTTTGGAATTCGAGGTGGGAGACCACGTTTTGCTAAAGGTGTCGCCGACGAAGGGAGTTTCTCGTTTCGGGAAGAAAGGGAAGTTGAGTCCGAGATTTATCGGCCCCTTCGAGATCCTCGAGCGAGTAGGTGGGTTGGCATACCGTTTGGCGTTACCTCCGGCCTTGAGTCATGTTCATAGCGTTTTCCATGTTTCCCAGTTGAGGAAATATGTCCCGGATCCTAGCCACATCATCGATTATGGTGAGATTGATGTCGCCAAAGATGTTACTTTCGAAGAGCGCCCTTTGAAGATTTTGGAACATCGTGAGAAACGATTGAGGCATAAGACCATACCTTTGGTCAAGGTGCAATGGTCGAGACACGGTGTCGAGGAGGCAACTTGGGAAACCGAGGATAGCATGCGTGCTAGGTACCCCGAGTTGTTTGTTCCTTAAGTTTCGGGACGAAACTTATTTTTAGAGGGGTAGAATGTAATATCCGCATTTTTTCTTTCCTTGTAATTGTATTTCCTGTAATTCTCGATTTTAGTGACCCTCGTATCCTTGATGTAACTTTTCCGTTATCTTTTGATCCGATTCTCGTAATTGTTATGCGGAACCGCCGTTTCGTTGCCGTGAATTCATTCTATGCTATGATGCGTTTCGAGGTGTTTCGTTTGACGTTTCGTTCATATTCCGGTATTTTGGGGTCGTTTATATTCTATATCTAGCGCACGCTATATTTCCTGTATAGCGCACGCTAGAAATCCATTAGTAGCGCACGCTACGATTAATTCGTAGCGCACGCTAACGATTTAGCCCTGGGAGTGGCAGTTTAACTCCCAGGCCTCTGGACTATCGGATTAGCGCACGCTATCTTGTCTAGCGCACGCTAATGTCGGGAGACTAGCGCACGTTAAGTTGTTCAGTAACGCGCGCTAGTGTGACTGCCCAAGATCTTGGGCGCTTACTGAATTCAATCAGATTCTAGTTAGCGCACGCTACGCTGGTATGGTAGCGCACGCTAACGGGTCAGGTGAGGTTTGGGCAGTTGGCTACTGGACTCGGTTGATGTTCAGGTAGCGCACGCTAATGGTCGATAGCGCGCGCTATCGATAGGATATTAGCGCACGCTACGCATGCATGGTAGCGCACGCTAACGGCAAAAACCCTGGCTTCTGGACTCGGACGCTAACAGGAGGGTTGGTAACCCTATCCCGTTAGCGCACGCTAACCTTGAGGTCTTAGCGTGCGCTAACACTCCCTGGTTATATAAACCAGGGAGTTGACCGAGATAATCACAAAAATCACATTTCTTCCTCTTTCCGCGGCCGAGCGACTCCCGAGCGATTTGAGGCGATTTTCTTCCTCCAATCACTTCAGAGATTCTTGTGCTTGAGTTCTTGGTGTAAGACTAACATCATCCACTTGTGTTTCTCATCCTAAATCCAAGGTAATCCCTTAGAACCCTACTTTTGGATAATTTGGGGTTTTGGGATTTTCTTCCGGTCGCTCCGTTTTGTTGGTGGATTCATGATGTATACGATTGATATTGTTAGTATCTTTAGTTTTCCTACGGATTCATGGATATTTTGTGGATTTTTACGGAATCGAGAGGGTTTGGTTGTGATCCGCCCTCGTTGTTATTTTATTCGAATATACATGAATCGCAGGCAGGTTTCCGGGTGTATTCCATTTCCGTAATCGTCTAGAGTTGGTTATGATTGTGTTATTCGAATCGTTAGGTTCAATCGTCGGTTTCTCACGGTCGTGCTTGATTCTTCCGTTCCGTTCGCGTCACCGTCTATTAAATCGAGGCAAGTATTCTTTTGGAAACCTTTATGCTTAACATGAAATGGTGATGTATATTACTTGTGTGTAACTCACCTCGTGTTGGCCCGACGGGGTCAAGGAGGGAAATCTATGCTGCCGCCCTGGATTTCACGAGTTTCGTACCGCTAGCCAACTCGTTAGGGTCCTTGCAAGGCACCGAGTGAGAATGTATGCTGCCGCCCTGTTCTCACGGCATAGCGTGTGCGTGGTTTTGTTTTTCTGAAATTGTAGCCAACTCGGTAGGGTCCCTGCGAGGCCTCGAGTGAGAATGTATGCTGCCGCCCTGTTCTCAAGGCTAATTGTTTGACTGTTTATTTTCCGGAAAAAGACATGTCTTGTTTTGGTTTTCGAAATGATTTTGGTGCATGTACTATGAAATGTGTAAGCGATTGGTTTGCCTTGAATACTTGTACTAGCGTAATTGCTAACCCCTCTGGGGACCCGTTTTGGGGAAATTCGTTTTATGAATTTCAGGTCAGGTTCATCGAGACGAACGTACTGGACCGACACGGATGATGGCCGTGCGTGATGATGGTGCACGAGTGATGTTTTAGTGTCTTTTACCTTTTGTCTTTTGTGGTTTTGAACTAATAGTTGTACTCGAGTACTTAAGGGGTTCTTGTTCGTTTGAATTGTATTGTTGCTTATTATGTTGTGTTGGATGATGATGTTATATTGACCGGTTGAACCGGGTGGATTGTTCTGTTTTGCGTCTTTATGACGTGGTGTTATTTTATCGTTTCTGGGAGTCGTTGTGTGTGATGCTGTTCAGCCTGGTGGGTCCCATATAGGGATTCACGGCGCTGTAATATACCTCGGATATCCTGGGGGTGTTACAATCATGTGGTAGTTGATCTACAGATATGTTGTGTATTATTAGTTTATATATGTTGAGATTTGATTGTGTATTCCGACGGACAAGATTTGGCACAGATTGGATTATATCCGCACTTATGAGTTATGATGATGTTTTGAGGATTATCAGTATTTTTGGAATACAGTAGAGATGATTGTTGTTGAATTCATTTCGTCATTTGAGAATACGAAATGTGGAATATGTCAAGGATTGATTTAGTATGAATTGTTATGAATTGGTAAGGTTATAACGGTAAGATTACATTAGTAGTATTCTTACTTCGTTATTACATCGGTATGTAATTATTTTTGATGATGTGATCGATATCATTGTTGAGTATTGTGGCTGACCCCGTCGTGGGCTTTATTTTTAGGTACTCGGAGATCGAGCTCGTAGCGGTCGTGAAGGGGTGAGCTTCCCGGGTGATACTGGTTGTGGCATTTATTTGAGTATTCAGTATTCTATTCTGGTTGTTTTATTCCGCTGCAGAGGTATATTTTGATCTGTGTTTTTATCCGCTACGTGTATTTTAAAATGGCTTTTCGATATCTTTACCAACTCATGTGTATTTTAAAATGGTCTTTTGGCATTTTGCGAACTTGATTTATTTCGTCAAACCTTTTTTCCTAACTATTTTATCGGTACGTTTAAGGGGTGGCTTAACGTACACTTTGAACTGTCGAGATTTGGCATTTCGCCTTGTATTTTCAAATGGTATTTTATGACGGTATTTGAGCACTATGCTTTTGAAAATATTTGAGTATCTAAAATATTACCGTCATCGGCCTTTTGGCATTTTTAAACGTTTTTGAGATGGTTTTTAGCCTGGTGGGTTCCGGCACGGGACCCACGGCGCTGTAATATCCCGGATGGTTTTGGGGGTGTTACAATTGAGAGTTTTGGAGTGTAGAAAGATGGAAAGAACAAATTTTGATTGGAAATAAATACAGAAATTGACTACTTACCCAGGTAGAGGTTAACCATAAATTGTCTTGGTTGAACTATAATAATCCAGAAATTTTGCATCTGCTAGGACATACTGTATTATGTTCCTGAATCAGTTTTTGGGATATGAAAGTGAAACAATCTAATTATAATGACACCAGTGGTTTATGTCATGGATTTACAGATTTTGCATATCAAATATGTTGTAGAATATATAAATCGTGTGCAAGACCTTTATGTTTGTTTATATTCTGTAACAGGAATTACATGATTTGCATTGGTCAAACATTTTTTTTTCAGGTTTTATCCACACCATTATGCACCATTTGCTTCTGATCTTAAGGACCTTGGAGAGCTAGATATCATTTTTGAATTAGGTTGACCATTCAAGCCATTTAATCAGCTGATGGGAGTGTTTCCCGCTGCAAGGTTTGATCCTCTTGCATGTGTTATTTCTCTCAACTTTCTTTCCATATTATAAGTCTCTAATTCGTCATTTAGACGACATGTTTGGCCATATGGGAGGGTTAGATTTGATGGGCCAAAATCGGTTCGATCAAAGATGACTACTTTGTTGTTGTGAAGGAGTTGCATGTGCATGGATGATATGCCTATTGATTTTTGTTTTGATGTATAATTGGATTTATAATCTTGATGTAAATGGTTTTATGGAATATAAGATTTTCGTGATCATTGTGTTATGTGATAATGTTTATATATTTTGGATTTGTATATAATCTTTGGGTAAATGGTTTTATGGAAGTGTTGATTAGCTATATTGATTACTTGGGATCCTGGGAAGCCTCCTTGAGGCTAGCCGTATGACCATTTGATGTCATGTTCATTTCATTATATATCTTAGCACTTTAATTCTACTTTCTGATCATGTCAAGAAAGCAGTGCCATCTTCATGGGAACCTACGTTATTGGAAAAGTAAGAATCGTATAGTTGATACCCATATGTATCCACAATTAGATCATACCTTATGTTGCATCTAAGCTTATAACTGATGTTGCTAAAGATATCTTGATGGATTGCGTTCGGGAATATTGGCGTTCCTTATATCTTAGGAGGGGTACATTTACTGTTCAAATTTTGTTTTTGATCCCCAACAATAATGGTACGCCCGTGATGAATGTATGCATGAGCCGAATTGTGTGGCTTTGAAATTATAGCATGCATGAGATGCTTGAGTTGCTTATAAGATCCCCATTTGATGACAGAGACTCTCCAATTACCTAAAGGCACAACGATCTCAGTCATGAAACTTATTTTGAATAGAAACAACATATAAATTCAAGGTACACATGTGCCACTATAACTGAGCTAAAGCTGTATACTCAAGATTAAGTGAGAGTGGTTTACATCACTTATTAAGTAGTCAATGAATCTCTAAAGGTTTTTTAGTTCATTTGATCTGATCTATACAAACTTTAAAACTAAATACTAATAAATAATATCTGGTTTCATTCTATTAAATATATGCTAGAAGTTATTTGGTTTCATTCAACTGCAAATAGCCCACTAAATTAATATAGACTAATACAAGAGTCAAGCAAATAATTGTAAGTGTGCACTAAGTTCATATGAAGTATTTCGGACAGATGGAATGATAAGCACATCAACTTTTCTTACCTTAAGTGTTCATGCCATGGTACCAAAAGTTATGTGAACAACAAGACAATTTAGTAATTTATTGAAGAACAAAATCCGTGCATCTCCCAAAAGGCTGAGTTTTAGACATAAACAAAATTAGTTCAAATTTTTTTCGAGACAAGCAAAAAATGTTCAAATTATCGAAAAACAAGAACGGTACATCACACATTACGCAATGAAATATTAGATACAATTTGTGTGCATCGCATGAGTCTGAATGACTCGTTGTCTTTATTTTTGTGCAAATGCCTTAATTTTTATTTTCAATTTTTTGTAGTTGGTGTACCTCAAAATGAGTTCTTGACGTAGGCAAAATCTGGAAGAATTCAAGAGGTACACTTTTTGATTCAATCATGTGCATAAGCGTTTTGTATATTACACGAGTTTGGGTTAATTAATGCGGGTAAGAATGTTGATTTGAGGTTTAGTTCAACGGCGTTATTCAATCCGCGATCCACTTTTGGATATTTACGTATTTTGTACATAATGTTGGGGCGTAAGATTGAATGCGGATAGCAAAATTTAAATGCCTTTTAAAGTTTATATGTTTTTATTGTTATTGTCCTTTTATTTTAGTACAGTAATTAGTTATATGAAATGAGGCTTACTAACCCGTATGTCTCCGGTTTGTTTTTGGTTTATTCAACCCGCGATCCACCGATCAGATTCTAAGATTTCATAACTAAAATTTAACCATCTTGTAATTTATACTATCATTTAAAAGTTTATTTTAATCACCTTGTGTATTAGAAGGTGCATTTGCATTGTGATGTTTATCATAACTTTTGTATTTAAATTAGTTGATTTACATTAAAAGTTATAATTAAAATAGTCTCTTCATATATTTACAATTAAAAATTACAATTAAATCCCCTTTCCATATTAAATTAAGGGGACAAGTATTATATAGTATAGATGTCTATAATACTGAAAAGTTATCTGATTTGCCAATTTTATTGATTTTAGGCATTTAAAACAACAATCTCGCAACATAATACACTACTTTTGTGGTTCAATCCTTACAATAGTATTTTATATGATATCCCGTCAAGCCGTTAGGGCTTTGACTGTTATTTTTTTTCCTTTAATCAGTACATGGAATTTCGCTTCAGACCAGGGTTTTTCCTCATTGTCTGATACTCCCAAACCCCGTTGTCTATCGGGCGCGTCTGTTACACGTCTCAGATAACGGTACAAAATTTGTTGTGTGAAAGATTGAGAGACAACGACTTCATCTCTATACAATGTTGTGTAATAGCGAGAAACAACTACACTCCATTTAGAAACCATTGTTGTTTGGGATGTTACACAGTAGTTTTAGAACAATACACACTTGTCAGAATGGAAATTACACAATATTTTTGTAGAATTTGTCCATTGTTTGTCTGTTTATAACTCAAGTGTTGTTCATTTAAAACATGTTGTTAGAATTTATCAAACACAATTATTTTTTATTTTGAATATGTTGTTAAGATTTCATAAACACAATGGTTTCTTAAAACTATAGCATTGTTTGAGGGTTAAGCACACAAACCTTTGTTGAAGTTGCACCATTGTTGGAGTGTTAAGGCCATAACGGTTATGTTTTTCAAAACAGTTGTTAGATGTACTAAGCACAATTATTTATTTCTTACAAAATGTTGTTTATATTTTTTATAAACAACGGTTTTATAATTGAAACATCTATTTTTACTTGTTTTCATACAATGATTTGTTAGAATGTTGTTGTTGTTGTAACACCCCCGATATATTCAGGAATATTACAGCGCCGAAATCCTTTACATAAGGATTTACAAGGCTGAAGAATTGAACAGACCTTAACATGTACAAATAAATGGAAGTAACTGAATTAAGATACGACAGTTATGACAATACTGAAAATACAAATATTCAACAGAAACTTATTAATACATCACCAAATTCAAATTCATCATAAACGACTACGTACTCGAGTACTTATTGAAATAACCAACAAACAACAGTCAAATACACCCGGCCGGAACATCACTCTGCACCCTCGTCGTCATGCAGCTCCAGTGGTTGTTTTCCCGCTCTCCTGGATCCTGAACATAAACAAAATGTTCACCCCCGAAGGGGTTAGCACAACGATGCTAGTTCAAGTACCACAACATATTATTCATATCTCACGAAGAATAATAACGTAAACGACAAAAATACCAATGAGTCTTCTCCTACGAGAAACTCATAAATGACATACACAACTGATAATCACAACATGATATCATAACATACACATGGTAATTCCGTCGATCCAGCGTTCACTGCCTAGAACCCACGATGATCCCGTCAGACCAACCCGTGGTGGAAAAACCCGTCCGATGATCCAGCGCACGCTAGCATAGATCCCCCGATGATCCCGTCGGACCAACGCGAGGTGGACATACAACAACGACATACATGCACGACAATATGTATAACATCAATACACAAAACAAATAAAGTACTTGCCTCGATTCGAAGATAAGAACAATACTTCCGCGAAAACGAACACTCGAAGGTCGTCCCCCTCAATCAATCACGTAACAAGCTCAAAACTTAACAAAAGAAATAATATAGGATTTATCTCACATTGTACGAATGTCTAACAATTCGATTTACGGCCAAAAGCTCATAAAATGTAATCTGCCTGAACTTCTTAGCGCACGCTAAGTACTCTGTGTAGCATGCGTTAAGTCTGCTCGATAGCGCATGCAAACAACAAAGCCTAGCGTACCCTAAATATGCATGGTCAGTACCTCACTGATCAGCCGACTGACTCGTCTGATGGCCTAACGTACGTTAAGTACCAAACATAGCGTACGTTAACTCATCCTCGATAGCGCACGTTAATCTACATAGCTTAGCGTGTGCTAACTGTACATGACAGTTTACTACTGGGCAGTAGACGGACCTCAACATGATCAAACCAAATGAAATCCTCAGTGTTAATTCATGTTACTTCCATGAATATCATGTTCATACGGCTATGAATGATCTTACGGATAATAACAACTTCGTATTCAAGAATAAGTATACTATTATGAAACCATAATCCATTTCAAACACAATTCTTCATGCGATAATTCGGAAGGCTTAACGGTTGATATCAACACCTTTATATCAATTAAAACTATCACTCTGAAGTTTGAATAATGTTCCATCTTTACAAAATAAATCCTTCCATGATCAACCCTATAGATTCGTCTAACAATAATGATGTAAAAGTCAAGTCCATGATTGTTATGAAAACACCTACTAGATTCGGATTACCAATGATATAAGCTTCCTCTACTTGTTCAATGTAATAAGATTCGAATCATGATGTACATAATCAAGGTACTTAAGGCCTATTCATCTCAATATTCCAAACATGATGTACTTTGGATAATTCATCCATGAAGATCAATATTTGCTAACATGATCATCTTATTCTCCATAACACGAATCTAGAGTTTGAAGATAGAATCAACATACCTTAATATGATGAAATCACTGAACCACAAGGTAGAATCCGACTCCGGTTGGTTATGTGCCTTTCCAAGGTGTTACTTCTCTTCAATGATCACTCACAAGTGATAACCAATATACAAGGGTCAATATGATGTGTTCTAAGTATGTTAGAAGGATTATTATAGCTCTCTGGCCTCTCAAGAATTAAGAATGGATGAAGGAAATGTAAGCCAAAATGGGTTGTTGTCTCATTTATAATATTCTGCACTTTAGCTAATTAGCGCACGCTAGCATACAATACTTAGCACACGCTAATAAGCGTTGACTCCAAATCTGTCCAGGTTCGTCCGCGGGAATCTTATCCGGACCCATGTCCCAGCTGGCGCATGTGCTAGCCACCTACCTCAATAATTCAGTGTCTAGCGCACGCAAATTCTACATACGTAGCGTGCGCTAGTGATAGCCGATAACGCACGTTAAGCTACATTCTTAGCGTGCGCTATCACGAGTTTGTATGAAAAAATTTTGCATGTGGTTATACTTAAGTACAAGGATGCCAATGCAAGAAATATCATACTCCAATAATCAAAACCACAAATCCGAATAATACAGGGTTTGAATACAGATGAAATACACAGTAATAAATCCGGATATTACATACTCTCCTACTAAAAAGGAGTTTCGTCCCGAAACTCAAGATGAAAATAACTCGGGATATCTGGACTTCATAACAGCTTCCGTTTCCCATGTGGCTTCTTCCATTCCGTGACGTGACCATTGAACTTTGACCAAAACGATTGGTTTGTTCCTTAACTGCTTAACTTGACTCTTGAGTATCTTGACCGGTCTTTCTTCAAACGTCCCATCCTGCGCGACTTCGATCTCGCCGAAATCAATGATATGACTGGAATCTGGTATATACCTCCGTAACTGGGATACATGGAACACGTTATGAACATGGCACAATGACAGCGGCAATACTAATCTGTATGCCAACTCTCCAACTCTCTCAAGGATCTCAAATGGTCCGATATATCTCGGACTCAGCTTTCCTTTCCTTCCGAAACGAAATATTGCCCGAGTAGGAGAAACCTTCAAAAGTACGTGGTCTCCAGTACTGAACTCCAATGGGCGACGACGTACGTCTGCGTAAGATTTCTGGCGACTCTGGGCGGTCAACAGCCTTTCACGAATAAAGGCTATCTTTTCTCGAGTCTGCACGATCAACTCTGGTTCTATTCCGATCAAGTCTGATGAATCATCCCAACATAGGGGCGATATGCATCTCCTCCCGTATAATGCCTCGAATGGTGCCATCTTAATGGAAGCATGCCAACTATTGTTGTAGGTAAATTCAATCAATGGTAGATGAACTTCCCAATCGTTTGACCAATCTAAGGCACAAGCCCTCAACATATCCTCCACCGTTTGAATGGTCCTCTCGGATTGTCCGTCAGTCTGCGGGTGATAAGCTGTACTGAAGTTCAATTCGGTTCCCAAGGCCTTATGAACTGCTTTCCAAAAGTGAGACACAAAACGGTCGTCTCGATAAGAAATAATGGTCTTCGGCGTACCATGCAATCGAGCTATCTCCGAAATAAATACTCGTGCCAACCTCTCTGGTCCCCACGTGTCCTTAATGCCTAGAAAATGAGCTGATTTGGTTAAACGATCAACTATTACCCAAATCATACTCATTCCTATCTTGGTTCTCGGCATACTGGTGATAAAGTCCATCGATATGTCCTCCCACTTCCATTCAGGAATTGGGAGCGGCTTCAACATTCCGGCAGGCCGTTGATGCTCGATCTTAACCTGCTGACAAGTCAAGCATTTCGAAACATAGTCCGCTACATCTTTCTTCATGTTGCCCCACCAAAAATTTTGCTTCAAGTCCTTGTACATTTTACTGGTGCCCGGGTGGATAGAATAGGGCGAACTGTGAGCTTCCTTCATAATCGTCTGTTTCAGAACACTGACATCGGGAACGCAGAGTCGGTTCTGGAATCTCAAAAGTCCATCATCATGAATTAGGAATCCGGGGGCCTTCCCCTTGATCACTTCATCACGTAACCGGATCATTAGAGGATCATGTGCCTGTCTAGATTTGATTTCTTCGGTTAGTGACGAAGTTATTTCCATCATGCACAGTTGTCCTTGGACTCTTTGTAACCACACTTCAATTCCTTCTCGAATCATCTCTCGTTGAAGGCTAAGTTGGGTGGTCAGCGTCTCCAGCATCTGAATAGAAATAGGCTTGCGGCTGAGTGCATCGGCCACTACATTCGCTTTGCCTGGATGATACAAAATCTCCAAGTCATAGTCCTTAATCAGTTCTTACCATCTTCTTTGCCGCATGTTCAACTCCTTCTGACTGAAGATGTACTTGAGACTCTTGTGATCCGTAAAGATCTGACAGTGAGTCCCGTACAGATAATGCCTCCAGATTTTCAAAGCAAAAATTACTGCTGCTAGCTCTAAATCATGTGTTGGGTAATTCACTTCATAAGGTTTCAGCTGTCGTGAAGCAAAAGCGATCACCTTGTCATTCTGCATCAATACACATCCGAGTCCTTAGTTCGAAGCATCATTGTAAACTATGAATCCTCCAGTCCCCTGTGGAAGTGATAAAATTGGTGCTGTCGTCAATCTCCTCTTCAATTCATCAAAACTAGTCTGACACGACTCGTTCCACTCAAACTTTTGAGTTTTCTGCAGGAGTCGATTAAGTGGGCGGGAGATTTTGGAAAACCCTTCCACGAACCGACGATAATACCCAGCAAGTCCTAAGAAACTTCGGACTTCTTTCACGTTCTTTGGAGGCTTCCAATCCAAAACCGCTTCGATCTTCTGAGGATCTACTCGGCTGATGGTATCCTGATCTCAGATCGATTTTAGAAAATACTGTTGCTCCTTTCAACTGGTCAAATAAATAATCAATCCGTGGAAATGGATATTTATTCTTAATCATCATCTTGTTCAGTTCTCGATAATCGATACACAGTCGAAGCGATCCATCCTTCTTTCGGACAAAAAGAACTGGCGCTCCCCAGGGCGATACGCTTGGCTGGATATAGCCTTTGTCCAGTTATTCCTCCAGCTGATTTTTCAGTTCATACATCTCAGTAGGTGCCATACGATACGACGCCTTAGAAATTGGTGTAGCCCCGGGTTCCAGCTCAATGGTAAATTCTACATCCCTTCGTGGAGGTAGTCCAGGTAACTTTTCAGGAAATACATCTGGAAATTCATTCACAACAGGAATGGATGAAAGTTCCACAATTTCGTCTTCTTTCTTCATTGCATAGCACCAGTATCCGGTACAGCCCTGTTTCAACAATTTGACAGCTTTCATCGCCTTGATCAATTTTCCTGAGCTTCCCGGTTTCCATCCCTCAAACAGAATTTCGGAACCATCGTCAGCGATCAACGAGATATTCCTCCTTCGGTAGTTTACAATTGCTCCATATCGATTAAGCTAATCGTCTCCGAGTATCAGGTCGTCTCCTTGCATTTATATTACAATTAAATTTGAGAGCCACTCTCTGCCTCCAAATGATACAGGGAAATTTCTAGTTTCTAAGTTCCCAACAATCCTCTCTCCACTCGGTAAACCAACAACATAGAAAACTGGAAATATTCAAACGATTTACACAAGACAAAGATATAAAAGAATGCGTAGCTCCTGTATCGAATAAAACGCTAACTGGCTGGGAAAGGATCTGACACGACTGGCGGCAAAGAAGATCACGATAGTCTGTCCTCCTCATCTCGCATGCACGTGGGGAGCAGATCCGGCACTCGATGTCCCCTTTCGGTCCCATTGTCCTCTGCCTCGTCCGCGGCCAAAATTTTGAGGCATCAGAACACTTTGCTGCGTCTGTTGGATACTGGCTTCCTTCTGTACCGGCTGTGGGGTACGGGCTCTAAAAGACTTTGCATCCTCTTCACAGAACACTGCCCGATGTCCCTCTCGTCCACAATCAAAACAAGTCACGGCAGGTAGGGGCAATTCCGTCGATAGTGCCCCGTTTGGGCGCAGTTAAAGCATTTCCTGATAACATCAGTAATAGTTGATGTCGCTCTGAAGTTCTTTCCGCTCCTAACTGGGTGCGGAGGTTTCTTGAAAGAGTGAAAGGATGACTGGGCCTTACGGGCCCACTGTTCTTGTGCTCTGTAAAAGTACCAGAGACTTTCTGTTTCTTGGATTCCGAAAATTTCTCCATAGCTGCTTCCTTGATCTCATACGCCAACGCCTTATCCTGGTATTGACGGAGTGTGGTACATTCAAAACCGGACATGTACCTCTGGATTTCTGGTTTCATCCTCATATCGAAATGGATCATCATCTCTGCATCTGTTCTGACCAGATGTCGAACAAATGCCAGCTGTTGGTTAAACGTCTTAATTGCCTGCGATACCGGAACATCTGAAGGCTGAGTGGGGAAAAACTCCCGAACCTTGGCTTCCCTCATAGGACGAGGGAAGTACTGAGCTTCCATCATCAATTTAAACTCTGTCCAATCAGCATCATGGTCTACAGGCCGGATGGCTTCCCACCATTCGGACGCTTCCCCTATCAGAAAGTATTGAGCGATAGAGGCTCTCCGGTCGTCACAGGCGCTTAATTCCGGCAAAGATTTTCTCCAGTTCCTTCAACCAATGGTCCCAGGTGGGAGTCTCAGAAATGCCGTCGAATTTAGGTGGTTGCATCTTCGCCACCTCTTGCAGCCACCGGTCACCTCGATTTCCCATGTCCGGGATCCTTTGCTGTCCTTCTCCCTGCTGTAGTCCCACCGCCACTTGCATTCGGTCCACGACCTGGGCGAACTGAGTTATCTAGTTCACCACCTGACGAAGAATTTCTGGTACAGTAGGTTCCGGTTCGTTATTGATAGATCTCTGTGGCTCGCCTGAGCTATGACTGGCCTGATTAGAAGGCGACGCTTCCTTTTCAGCATTCCTTCGTCCGCATCCGCGACCGCGACCACGTCCACGCCCGCCTCTCAACATACTGTAAGCATAAATACTCAATATACAAGAATCAATATCGTTCGAATGCTCAAGTACAAGGAAATATAACATGCAAAGGACGAGATAGAGTTTAGGAACTTACAACCACCGCCCGCACGAAGATACGATAAATGGAAGTAACTGAATTAAGATACGATAGTTATGACAATACTGAAAATACAAATATTCAACAGAAACTTATTAATACATCACCAAATTCAAATTCATCATAAACGACTACGTACTCGATTACTTATTGAAATAACCAACAAACAACAGTCAAATACACCCGACCGGACATCACTCTGCACCCTCGTCGTCATGCAGCTCCAGTGGTTGTTTTCCCGCTCTCCTGGATCCTGAACATAAACAAAATGTTCACCCCCGAAGGGGTTAACACAACAATGCTAGTACAAGTACCACAACATATTATTCATATCTCACGAAGAATAATAACGTAAATGACAAAAATACCAACGAGTCTTCTCCTACGAGAAACTCATAAATGACATACACAACTGATAATCACAACATGATATCATAACATACACATGGTAATTCCGTCGATCCAGCGTTCACTGCCTAGAACCCACGATGATCCCATCAGACCAACCCGTGGTGGAAAAACCCATCCGATGATCCAGCGCACGCTAGCATAGATCCCCCGATGATCCCGTCGGACCAACGCGAGGTGGACATACAACAACGACATACATGCACGACAATATGTATAACATCAATACACAAAACAAATAAAGTACTTGCCTCGATTCGAAGATAAGAACAATACTTCCACGAAAATGAACACTCGAAGGTCGTCCCCCTCAATTAATCACGTAACAAGCTCAAAACTTAACAAAAGAAATAATATAGGATTTATCTCACATCGTACGAATGTCTAACAATTCGATTTACGGCCAAAAGCTCATAAAATGTAATCTGCCTGAACTTCTTAGCGCACGCTAAGTACTCTGTGTAGCATGCATTAAGTCTGCTCGATAGCGCACGCAAACAACAAAGCCTAGCGTACCCTAAATATGCATGGTCAGTACCTCACTGATCAGCCGACTTACTCGTCTGATGGCCTAACGTACGTTAAGTACCAAACATAGCGTACGTTAACTCATGCTCGATAGCGCACGTTAATCTACATAGCTTAGCGTGTGCTAACTGTACATGGCATTTTACTACTTGGCAGTAGACGGACCTCAACATGATCAAACCAAATGAAATCCTCAGTGTTAATTCATGTTACCTCCATGAATATCATGTTCATATGGCTATGAATGATCTTACGGATAATAACAACTTCGTATTCAAGAATAAGTATACTATTATGAAACCATAATCCATTTCAAATACAATTCTTCATGCGATAATTCAGAAGGCTTAACGGTTGATATCAACACCTTTATATCAATGAAAACTATCACTCTGAAGTTTGAATAATGTTCCATCTTTACAAAATAAATCCTTCCATGATCAACCCTATAGATTTGTCTAACAATAATGATGTAAAAGTCAAGTCCATGATTGTTATGAAAACACCTACTAGATTCGGATTACCAATGATATAAGCTTCCTCTACTTGTTCAATGTAATAAGATTCGAATCATGATGTTCATAATCAAGGTACTTAAGGCCTATTCATCTCAATATTCCAAACATGATGTACTTTGGATAATTCATCCACGAAGATCAATATTTGCTAACATGATCATCTTATTCTCCATAACACGAATCTAGAGTTTGAAGATAGAATCAACATACCTTAATATGACGAAATCACTGAACCACAAGGTAGAATCTGACTCTGGTTGGTTATGTGCCACTCCAAGGTGTTACTTCTCTTCAATGATCACTCACAAGTGATAACCAATATACAAGGATCAATATGATGTGTTCTAAGTGTGTTAGAAGGATTATTATAGCTCTCTGGCCTCTCAAGAATGAAGAATGGACGAAGGAAATGTAAGCCAAAATGGGTTGTTGTCTCATTTATAATATTCTGCACTTTAGCTAATTAGCGCACGCTAGCATACAATACTTAGCACACGCTAATAAGCGTTGACTCCAAATCTGTCCAGGTTCGTCCGCGGGAATCTTATCCGGACCCATGTCCCAGCTGGCGCATGTGCTAGCCGCCTACCTCAATAATTCAGTGTCTAGCGCACGCAACTTCTACATACGTAGCGTGCGCTAGTGATAGCCGATAACGCACGTTAAGCTACATTCTTAGCGTGCGCTATCACGAGTTTGTATGAGAAAATTTTGCATGTGGTTATACTTAAGTACAAGGATGCCAATGCAAGAAATATCATACTCCAATAATCAAAACCACAAATTCGAATAATACAGGGTTTGAATACAGATGAAATACACAGTAGTAAATCCGGATATTACAGTTGTCTAATGCGAATTTTAACAACTGTTTTTTAAAATTACCTAATTGCCTAATGGATCAGACAATGATTTTATTTGCATTAAAACTACTCATTTAGACAATAGATTCAATTTACAAAAAACAACCAATATTCATCATTAAATAAATAAATACCAACCAATATTCGTTATTAAAGTAGCAACAAATATTCACTAGTACCTATACATCTAAAACATCTAGCAAACCTTCTCCGACTTTCATATATACTAGTTTATGTCCATTCTTCTCGGCTTAGTTTCACCTTTGCAAGAAACGGAAACCTTGTTGAAGTTTTATGACTCAGTTTCATAAACTACATTTAGTTCCCTTATGAGTTCATGAGGGGTCTATCTCGCCATTGTAGTACTTTTTCATTATTATCTCTCTAGCATTATCACTGTGTCTAGTGTCTTCAAAATTATGTGTTGCATTTTTCCTATAGAATTTAAAACAAGTTTATGAATGATGCCTCTCATAGCTATAAATTTGTAAAGATAAAGTGGAAATGAAATGTGAATTTAAGACAAGTTTGCAAGTGATCCTAACAAATTTGAGATATATGCTTACTTTGATGGCTGAAATGTGAAGAATGCAACTTAAAGCTTGATGCTGCATGTTTATCAAGATGATGACTGTGGCCTTCTTCACCACAAGCTTAATCGTATCTTCTACAGTTGATCCCAATTTCAGCATAGCTTGATCGTCCAGACTCCCTTTACTGTACATTAACCTCAACTTTGGCATCCATGTTGTAACCCTGTTTCAATTCAAATTGTTATATAGGCATGGCAGCTTCAAACACAGAGCAATACTTACCAACAATGTGTATTCATTTCAAAGATTTCACACTAAACCAATATGTATACATATAATTCTTTAGACATTTAGTGCCTGGCACCAAAAGAAACAAAGACATTTGTTAAGTATACAAATAATTGCAAGCTTGAGCGTGTGCCTCTTTACAATCATATATACTTGAGAACAATGTTAAATATCCTCTTCACATATTTTAATTAATTAATTCGATGTCACACTTGCTAAAATAAAGGTTACATACCAAATTTTCAATTGCCTTTCTGACCTAGTGAAGCCTAAAGAAAGACGCAGATAAAAACTATGCAACTATTCTGAGCTAAATTTATGCTTAGAAAAAGCTGGTGCTATTAATGCCCAGAAAACTTACAAGGATAGGTGACAGTAAGACTTATGCCATGGTAGAACTTTAAAATTGAGATATTCTATGAACGGAATAAAACTTTATGCAATATTCAAATTCTGAAGCATCCAATATTAGCATAGACCTGGTCCTTATGAAACACACGCACACAAATATTATCTTACCAGTAAACCGTGTTCTCAGCATGATGCAAACTTGTTATCGAAAACGATTACAGCCAACTAAAATTACATATCTGCAACAATAAGAAAATAGATCAGCATATAACATTAATCTAATTAAAATATCTGCCGTATATTATCAAATCTGGTCCGAATATTAAACTACATACCTACACAATATTATACATTCTACATTGATTTTTTGGTAAAGATCGATAAATTTACCTTAATTTTCTTAATTCCCATCATATCTCGCATACTAACCCATCTTTTTGGTTATCCTTGTGGACGAATTTCAGCTACACATTCTACATTCTTTCTATATAGAGCTGCACATACATTTAAAAGAACTAAACTTAGTTTTATGTTCTCATGATATGTACAACTTAATTAAACAATTTGTTTTCTTTTCATAATCAAATGTAACTGCTTTGGATGTGACTGGCTGAGGGATCACAGATTCCTTGCATATAATATGAATATATATCACGTGACTGCTTGGATATATATCTTACCTTTTCTTTCGTTGCTCATTTTTGTTCGAATGGCCATACATTTTAAAGTCAATGAACAAGCTGTCGAACAAGGTGCTAATCCAGTGCTCCCAGTCCTTCTATCCCCACTTCACTGTAAACCACATCAAATTTTTTGTTAGTCCGCGTAACAGAAAAGAAAAGGAGCACTGGAATTAATTAACCAATATTGTAGGGCACTGGAACCATATTGTAGGACTGAATACAATATATAGGAGTATGGAAGGCCTCTTTCAAGGAACAGAATTAATTAACCAACAACTCATACTTGTCCTCTCCTTACATGACCTTCTCTAGTGGACAAAGTTTGGAGGAAGGAATTCATGTAACAAGTTACTCCTTGGTTTTTAAGTCCAACATAACCAGTCTCTTTCTCTGAATCATATGTCCAGTAGTCAACAACCTTACGTGACAACTTCAACTTCAACTTCAATAATGCATGTATCATTCACAAGAAAACCTTTATTTGGATCATAGAGCTCACTAAGTGACATAAAAGATATGAAGACCCAATCACTTTCCCTTGCATGAAATTGGTGCTGAGGTGTCTACAAGAATACACATTTCATTTTGGAGCTAAAAACAAGTACCATAATACCACATCAAGTCCAATACATGTGTTTAGTTTCTATAAAAAATAAACATATAATGCAGCAAACTGTTACTTACAAAAGATAAGGGCCGCAACTATTAGAGGGTAGAACATCTTTCCTGAAATTTGGCTAGCAGTGATTTCCTTTCCATTTTATCCACTTATCCATAGACTCAGGTGAACTGAGGTTTGAAGGTCTAGAAAGGCCCATGGAAATTGCAAAGGCTGAGGTCCAACTATTTATACAAAGTTAAACAAATATCATATAACAGGGGTTTGGTGTAGCTAACAGATAATCTCTGATGGAACAATGGTATATTTATTGATATAAATTATAATAGACGAAATTCAAGAACTAAAATTCTAAAACGTTTGAAAAAATAAAACATACTCACATCCACACACTGAGATATATGTTGTAACACCCCGAAATGGCGGCTATTACAGTGTCGTGGACCCCACACCGGGACCCACCAGGCGATCTCAAAACATAATTTAAACATCCCATAAATGTGGTACCGAACCACAAAGTATTAATCATAACCCCTAGTAGGAGCTTACACCGTATATATCGACTTATACAATAGTACATAGGATCCAAATCCGGTATAAACTATATGGAGATGGAATATACCCAAAGCAATAATAATATAATCGTCTGAATTTATATAAATGGAAAAAGACATGAAATTTCATAGTTTAAACATAACCGACCAACAAAAGACTCGCCCCCCCGAACTAGAATCCTTCAATACCCTTCGCCGTCATCGTGCTCTTCCTGTGCCTGGCCCTTGCCTCACCCTGAAATACAAGTATTTCGCCTAAACCACAGGGTCAGCTATACATGATAATAATTCTCATGACATTATAAAATTCATATATATACAGGATCTCAAAGAAACAACCGACCACTGAACATACCCCTCGGGCATATGAACAATCAGTCCCAAACTATCGGACATACCCAATCGTACATGGAATATGAATGACCAATCAACATGGCTCAAAATGGACGTCGCAGTACGCCCGATCTGGAAATGTGTCCGTGCACATGTCCACCCCGTAAATGTAATCTAGAATATACGTGGGACAATGTACTTAATTAGCCTCACGAACTACGTCTTGTGTGCACTACCCAATGCGAAAACATCCATGCATGACCATCATGTGCCCGGCTAAAAATCCTACACATAACCAATCGGCACGCAAATATGACTCCAGAGATGTCCCGATGCAAAATGACAAAGAAACTAAAAAAATTACACATTCATCCAAGAATCGAGAGAACTCACCGAGGTGACAACAATGCTCAATGAGACCAACGGTATCAAAGGCGATAAACTTGGGAATACAATCCCACCACAAAATGGTAATACGAACAAGAACGACATCACAGCATGAATCACAGATTCATAGAGCATTACGTATACACGATACGTAAAATATTCACAAGAATTCAATCATCCTTATAGCCAAGCAAGATAACTTGCCTCAGGTGGCGAATTAAATCGATTCGTCTTCTCCGGACCGCGACGGTCGTAAGGACGACGTCCTTCACTAAGAAACAACACTCGATCATCCTTGAATGAAATATAATTCATTCAACGACCCAAATCCGACTATAACGATTATCATAACAACGCTAACTAGTCTTTGATTTAATAAAGATCGATCAAACAACCATAACAAGTTTACAAAGCCTAAAGTTAAGAATCCTTTTCTCACATTCGCAATTTAAGGATTACTATAAATAAGTTAATGATTGGTAATTCTAATTAATTCCTCCAATAATAACAAGAATATCAAGAACACTACGAATATCATGAACATTAAGAGTATCCCGTCTATGACATATTAACATTATAATGAAAGTTCTAAGTTCATGATTCCGACTCATTTACATAATCATTTCTACTTGGTTCTTCAAATTTAAAATATTTCTGATTTTCTCAACATCACCAAGAACATAATATTATCATCATAATCAACATACCAATGTGAGTTCTAACATCTTATCATCAAAAAAATCCTATCAAAACGGATTTGACAAGGTAGTAGGCATAATCATCTTCAATCTATATCCAAAAACCTTAACCGTTCAAAATAATCCTATAAACATGTTTATAGTTTGAAAAGCATCTAAATATTATAAAACATGCCTAATCATATCATCATAACATCAAGGATTCGGAAATATGGGGTTTAGAGCAACTTAAGAAGAACACTTCTAAGACAAGAACAAGGGTTTTTGTTATACCTTCTAAGATGTATGGTTATAACATCATAGGATTCTTTTAGCACCAAGAACATACTCATAAATGTAACACCCCCAAAACCATCCGGGATATTACAGCGCCGTGGGTCCCGCGCCGTAACCCATCAGGCTAAAAACCATTTCAAAAATGTTTAAAAGTGCCAAAAGGCCAATGACGGTAATATTTTAAATACTCAAATATTTTCAAAAACATAGTTCTTAAATACCGTCATAAAATATCATTTGAAAATACAAGGCGAAATGCCAAATCTCGACAGTTCAAAGTGTACGTTAAGCCACCACTTAAACGTACCGATAAAATAGTTTGGGAAAAAGAGTTTGGCGAAAATAACCCAAGTTCGCAAAGTGCCAAAAGGCCATTTAAAATACACACGACTTGGTAAAAATACCAAAGAGCCATTTTGAAATATACACACGCATCGGAGATAAACACAATTCAAAATACACATTTGCAGCGGAAATAAAACAACCAGAAATAAATACTCAATACTCAAAAACATGCCATGGCCAGTATTGTAACACCCCCAAAACTGTATGGGAATATTACACGCCGTAGACCCTTTCCACAAGGATCTACTAGACTAAACATCCATTAACAACCAAATGCTTGCCCGGCCAGGGTCAAACAATATAATAATACAGACCGTTAAGGTCACTTACACATGAATACACAGACCGATGAAGTCACACAACTCCATCTAAAGAACTGACTAAAACAACATTACCCACACAGGGGTCGAAACACAATACAGCGGAAGACTGAAATCAACCCTAACAACACAACAAAAAAATAAACAACTCTCGACTCTTGATTAGTATCGTAGCTCGTCATCCTCTTGTGCCAATCCTGTGACTGCTCCCCTGAACCTGCATGTACCTGGACGTTGTAATACCCGGTTGTAATTCAGTCATTATCATTCAGTAATTTCATTCGGTAATTGTCATTATGTAATTTTTCACTCATTATAATCATTCATCCGTGTTCGCCGTTCGGAATAACTTCGAGTTGTGTATCGATATTGTTCATTGTTTCAACCTTACTCGGGAATCGAGACAAGAGTATTATCTTGATCGTGGTAATTGATTCATTAGTCGTTGTTGACGTTGGAGTTCATGTCATTTCTAATCTCCTCATTGTTCGAATTGTGTTTTGTTGGGCGAATCCTTGTAATCATGGCTTGGAACCACCGTTTTGGGGTTTACGTACTTCCATTTCGTGTTATTGTTTCCCAATATTGATTCCTATTGCTTTTATTCTCTTCCCGGATCATTTTTCATCTTTTTAGGACCCAAGGGGGGTGTGGGCCGCGGCACAAGGAGTGTGCGCCGCGGCACACACATTTTCCAGTCTATGGCCGAGCAGCCTGTACTGTGAGCTGCGGCACATGCCGGCAGGGACGCGGCACACTGCCGCATCACTGCCGCGGCACACTCGTCTGGGCTGCGGCACACTCGTGTTGCAACTTATCGGCCAACCCCTCTGTACCGTGGGTCGCGGCACATGCCGACGGGGCCGCGACACACTGCCGAGTCACTGCCGCGCGACTCGCCCGGTCGCGTACGCCGCCGATCGGCCGTCATTTTGTTTTGGCCTGTCTTTCGCACACTTCGCCGGTCAAAGATACAAGGGCAAGACTATAATTGCGATTTTTGTGCGATTCAACTCATTTGTTTCATCACTTCTTCACCTTCATACGAGAGAGAGAGAGAGCTTGAGGAGAGAAACTTTTCATCATCCATCACTTGAGGGCTTGATTTTCTCCATTTCCTTTCGATCGTGAAGCCCGGATAGTCGATCTAACGCGTGTTCTTCGGATCAAAGTGCTTGAATCTTCAAAGGTAATATTCATCAAACCTCTTGGATTTCGATTTTGTATTGAGATATGATGTATTGGATGTTAAGATCATGTTGTATGAAGTGATATACACATGATTATGGACATGTTTGATTATTCATTGGATTATTGAAGGATTATTCAAGAACACTTTGAATATTGAGTTGGATTTGGGGGTTTTCGATTAATTGTTGTTGAAATCACGATTTTGGATATTCATAATGGATTATTGATCATATTGAAGATGTTTTATTGGTTTGAAACACTTCTTGGGGATTTGATGTTGGTATTATTGAGGCTTGGTTATAAACAATCGAAGTTTGGCCACAAAGTGTTCGATATAATGCCCCAATGAACTTGGTTTAGTCGTATTGACATTTTGAGTTCGTTATATTCGTGTTTGATTCGTGTATTGAACGGATTGTTGGTAATTGTATTATTCAAGGTTGTTCGAGCAACCGATATCTCAATTAGGACGTTGTTCGTGGAAGGATAATTGTCACCGGTGTTGTGTAAGTTGATTCTTACTCGGTTAAAAGGATATTCATTCCTTTTGTTGTTGTTCATTCATAATCATACTCATTCATCATTGTATTAACCGTTTTGAGACTTGTAATTGTCGAATAATCACTTCATTTACGAGGAACGACGGTTCCAATCATTTCATTGAGTTATCAATCACGTCACTATTATTTTCATCTCGGTGAGTCATTCTTGGCCTTGTCGAATTATTATTCATTGATATTGTCGGGCACGCGATGGTCATGTATTGGGTTCACCGATACATTGGACCGTGCACACGGTAACGCTTACCTCCGTGATACTAATTAGGTACAAGGACGGGTGTGTCTGGTCATTCGTCTTGTACACTTGCACAGAACATTACGGGCGTACTATGATACTCCTCTTCAGCGTAACTCATAACTTAGGATATTTCATAACTTCGGATATATCATGATTGTGTATTTTCAACCCTTGAGGATTGTTGTTCTGTGTAACTGACCCTATTGGGGGATTTTGTTTTCAGGTCACGGCAAGGCAAAGGCACGGGAAGAGCATATTGACGGCGAGGAGTCCCAGTGATACTAGTAGGGGCCCCCAGTCATTCCGGTTATTTCAGTTATTTCAGTCATTTCAGTCATTTGTATTTCCGCTGCAAATTCCGTTTGAGATGTTTAATTATTCAGGGTGGTGTATTTTATTTTCACATAAAATATAATAGTATTCTGTATTGTCCTGGTGTATTGCACTTAAGCTCCTCATCGGAGTATTTGGTAATATAATATGGTTCGGTACTACAATTATATTATTTAATTCATCAGTTTTCATTCGCCTAGTGGGTCCCAGTCGGGGGTCCACGGCACTGTAATATCCCCCTAGTTTGGGGTGTTACAGAGTTGGTATCGGAGCGTGGTTTTGAATACTACCTTCCGAGTCATATCTCATTTGAAATCATCATCATCGGACTAGTATCATTGGACTTTCGCGTCACGTGTGACCTGTGCAAATGCCGAGCCAATCAGACCAAGAACTGTAAGATTTCTAACGCCATGGTATAATTTCTGGCAATAATCATTCATTCATAATTCAGCAGTTAACAATCCTCAATCATCATTTTCATTTTGACCAGGACGGTCATGTTAACTCATTAATCACTCAATTCATTTCATTACTCGGTTGTTGATCTGGAAGATCATATCATTAATCTTGTTAACTTGTTCAAGATAATCATTTCAATAATTTCATCAGATAATCGTGTCACCTCAGTTAATCATTCATGTAATCACTGTGTTAGAGCGTGTATGCTCATTTTCATCATCTCATGTCATAATCATAACGTGATATTCATGCGGGGAATATAATCATCATGTGACTTTCCTACTTCAGTATGGAGAGAGCAAGAAGAGGACGCGGAGGACGAGACCGTGGTGCCGCCGAATCCCGAGAGCTCGTGTGAATACACGTGCGAACGCGAGGAATAATGCTAATTCATCGAGCAGCAACGCTGCCTGGACGCGATCATTCACTATCGGGGAGTCGTACCTGGGACACGGCTCAGTCAGAAGGTGTTCGGGTTGACCCACTCGCTTTTATGCAGGGCATGATGGCCCAAATGACGCAGATGGCACAACTAATGGAGACGATGAATAACTCCACTACTCAAAATCAACAGGCTCCTCCGCCGCCACCTCAGAGGCAAGAGAGGAATGTGAGCAGTATCATCGGTGACATCTCTCGCCAAAGGCCACCTACTTTTGAAGGCTCATCTGAGCCGGCGAATATTGTTCATTGGCTCGAACATTTCGAGAAGTTATTTGATATGGTAGAGTGTCCCGAAGGACAAAAAGTTTCAGTTGCGTCTTACTACCTGGGTAAGAGCGCTCATTTTTGGTGGTTATCGTTGAAGCCCACCGACGGATCTTGTACTTGGGATCAATTCAAGACTCTCATGATGGAAAGGTATTATCCGGCCCCACTCAGAGAGGCCAAGCTGTCAGAATTACTCACTCCCGACCCCTTAGCAGACGAGGATGTTCTCACCATTGCCGAGAAATTTCAGGAACTTCTTCCGTTCGCCTCATCTATCATTCATTCCGAGGCGGATAAGATTAAGTATTTCAGCAAGAGGCTGAAACCTCATATGAGACTGCAGTTGCTTAATCATAATTGCACCACGTTGGCCGAATTCATTGAGAAAGCTCTTACCTATAAGCTTACTGCTAAGGAGATTGCTAAGCAACAACCGTCTTCTGCTAGCAAGAAGTCCAAGAACCGTAATCAGTCTGACGGCAGTCAGGCCACTTTCAAGAAACCTCGGGTGGGCTCTACTTTTTCTGAGCGACCTCCTGTGATGCCTAAACTCGCGGAATCTCAGTCACGAGCGGCCAGTTCGGCCATCACCTATTTTAACTGTGGGGATCTTGGTCATCTCAGCACCAAGTGTCCGAGACGGACGATCACGTATCATAACTGTGGAATTGCTGGGCATAAGGCCCGTTTTTACCGTAGGGACCCCAAACCTACTCCGGCGTCATCTCAGGCCCTGAAACAATCAGCTGTTCAAAATCAGGCCACTCAGTCTGCGTCGTTCAAGACGACAGGAGCGAATAAAGGTGGAGCCTTTAGCCATCAAACGGGAACATCTGGTGCCGGGACTAGCAAGCCCCGGATTTATGAGATGAAGAAGACCGATGATCGAGAGGCCCGGATGATCTCAGGTACACTCGATATTCTATCTCAACCTGTGTGTACCCTTTTGATACTAGTGCATCGCATTCATTCATTTCCGAGTCATGTTTGAGTAGACTACGTCTGGGTAGTGCTACTAGTTGTGAGCCTTATGTCATTGGTCTACCTGATGGTAGATGAATTATCGGAAATCATGAGATTCAGAATTGTCCGATTCATCTTCATGGCCGTGTATGGCCAGTGGACCTAATCGTGGTAGAATTGCCGAGAGACGACGTCATTTTGGGTATTGATTGGATGGATCGTCACGATGCCATCATTAGTGTCCGTAAGCGTATGGTCACTATCATTTCAGACGATGGGGTTGAATGTGTTTTTCAGGGAGGTAATCTCGGCTGTTCTGGTAAGGTCATTAACTTGATGAAAGCAGTCAAATTACTCAGTCAGGGGTGTGTTGGTTATTGGTGCTATATGACCAAAACCGAGAAATCATCACTAATGTTGACGGATATTCCGGTAGTGAGGGAATATGCCGATGTTTTTCCAGACGAGTTACCTGGTTTGCCTCCATAGAGAGATGTAGAATTCACGATTGAGTTGGAGCCCGGTACGTCCCCGATATCGAACGCACCGTACCGGATGGCCCCGATCGAAATGCAGGAGTTGAAAATCAACTTGAGGAATTGTTCGAGAAAGGTTATATCCGATCGAGTGCATCCCCGTGGGGAGTACCAGTGTTGTTTGTCAAGAAGAAGGATGGCTCATTTCGTTTGTGGATTGATTATCGGGAGTTGAATAGGGTGATGATCAAGAATAAGTATCATTTACCCCGTATCGATGATCTTTTGGATCAACTTCAGGGAGCTTCAGTATTTTCCAAGATCGACTTAAGATCTGGATATCATCAGTTGCGGATTCGAGAGTGGGATATCGCGAGGATGGCGTTTCGAACACGCTATGGTCATTATGAGTTCGTAGTTATACCATTCGGGCTAACTAATGCACCTGCGGTATTCATGGAGTTAATGAATCGGGGTTTCATCGACTTTTTGGATTAGTTTGTTGTTGTCTTCATCGATGACATTTTGATTTAATATCGTGACCGAGAGGAACACGAGGTTCATCTTCATCAGGTTCTCGACGTGTTAAGACGAGAGCAACTTTATGGAATGTTTTCCAAGTGTGAGTTCGTGATGTCCGAAGTGACTTTTCTCGGGCATGTAATTTCATCAGATGGAGTGCGTGTTGATACTCAGAAGACAGAGGCTATCCAAGATTGGTTACCTCCGAAGAATGTTAAGGAAATCCGAAGCTTTCTCGGATTAGCTGGTTATTATCGGCGGTTTGTGGAAGGATTTTCTAAAATCGCTCAACCAATGACGAACCTTTTGCGAAAGGATAAGAAATACACGTGGTCCGACGCGTGTCAGCGGAGTTTTGAGGAACTCAAGAGCCGGTTAATTTCAGCACATGTACTTTCCTTGCCGCAAGGGACGGAAGGATTTGTGGTTTATAGTGATGCGTCCGGGTAGGGACTCGGATGTGTACTCATGCAGAATAGGAAGGTTATTGCTTATGCTTCACGGCAATTGATACCTTACGAGGTTAATTATCCGACCCACGACCTGGAGTTAGCAGCCGTGGTTTTCGCGTTGAAGATTTGGCGTCATTACCTTTATGACGTCACCTATCAGATTTTCACCGATCACAAGAGTTTGAAGTATATATTTACTCAGAAGGAGTTAAATATGCGACAGAGGTGGTGGTTGGAACTAATCAAAGATTATGATATCGAGATCCTTTACCACCCGGGCAAGGCGAGCGTTGTCGCCGACGCCTTGAGTCGTAAGTCCGTTCAGGAGCAGATGCTTGCTCGATTAACAGTTCAGAAGGAGCTTCAGCAGGAATTTCTGAAACCCGAGATCGAGGTCTGGTTACAGCGAGTACAAGGGCAACTTTGTACGTTGGAAATTTCATCGCCACTTGAGGAGGCGATCAGGGAGAATCAGGGCTCGGACCCATTTTTGTTACGCATTCGAGAGGATGTGACTCAGGGGAAAGCCCCCGGATTTGTGGTCCATGAGGATGGAATTTTGCATTTTAAGAATTGGTTGTGCGTACCGGCGAATGACGAGTTGAAAAACTCGATTTTGAGAGAAGCTCATGCTACCCCTTATTCCGTTCACCCGGGGTCTAGCAAGATGTATAAATACTTGAAACAAAATTACTGGTGGAGTAATATGAAGCGAGAAGTCGCGGAATTTGTTTCGAGATGCTTAACCTGTCAGCAAGTCAAGAAAGAATATCAGCGACCGGCGGGTATGCTGAAACCTCTCCCTATTCCAGAATGGAAATGGGAGGATATTTCAATGGATTTCATCACGAGTTTGCCGACGAGTCGTTGTGGCATGAATACGATCTGGGTAATTGTGGATCGTCTAACTAAATCAGCTCATTTCCTTGAGATTAAGGATACATGGGGTCCCGAAAGACTTGCCCAGTTATTTATCAAAGAGATAGTGAGATTGCACGATACTCCTAAAAGTATCGTTTCTGATCGTGACGGGCGATTCGTGTCTCATTTTTGGAAATCAGTTCATCGTGCTATGGGAACTCAACTTAATCTCAGTACCGCTTTTCATCCTCAGTCCGACGGGCAATCAGAGAGGACTATTCAGACATTAGAGGACATGTTGAGGACATGCGTCCTCGATTGGAAAGACGACTGGGAAGCCCAACTACCATTGATCGAGTTCACGTATAATAATAGTTGGTATGCTTCGATTAAGATGGCACCTTACGAAGCCTTGTACGGTCGTCGTTGTTGATCTCCTTTGTGTTGGGACGACTTATCAGAATCAATCGGCACCGAGCCCGATATGCTTATATCCGCCCGTGAGAAGGTATCTTTGATCAGGAGTCGTTTGTTGACCGCTCAGAGTCGACAGAAATCATATCCAGATAATCGTCGTCGACCACTAAAGTTTGAAACAGGTGACCACGTGTTGGTCAAGGTGTCCCCGAGTCGAGGTATTATCCGTTTCGGAAAACGGGGGAAGTTGAGTCCGAGATTTATTGGACCGTTTGAGATTTTGGAACGAGTAGGCGAGCTAGCTTATCGTTTGGCCTTACCTCCGGTGTTGAGCCGACTTCATAATGTGTTTCACGTCTCTCAGTTGCGGAAGTATGTTGCCGACCCGATTCACATACTTCAGTTCGATGAAATCAAGATCGCAGATGATCATTCGTATGAAGAGCGTCCCATACGAGTCTTAGAGCGGCGAATCAACCAGTTGAGGAATAAGGCGATTCCTTTGGTTAAAATTCAGTGGTCTTGACACGGAGTCGAAGAGGCTACTTGGGAAACCGAGGATAGTATGCAGGAGAGTTATCCCGAGTTGTTTGACCCTTAGTTTCGGGGACGAATCTCTTTTAAGGGGGGTGTATGTAATACCCAGTTGTAATTCAGTCATTATCATTCAGTAATTTCATTCGGTAATTGTCATTATGTAATTTTTCACTCGTTATAATCATTCATCCGTGTTCACCGTTCGGAATAACTTCGAGTTGTGTATCGATATTATTCATTGTTTCAACCTTACTCGGGAATCGAGACAAGAGTATTATCTTGATCGTGGTAATTGATTCATTAGTCATTGTTGACGTTGGAGTTCATGTCATTTCTAATCTCCTCATTGTTCGAATTGTGTTTTGTTGGGCGAATCCTTGTAATCATGGCTTGGAACCACCGTTTTGGGGTCTACGTACTTCCATTTCGTGTTATTGTTTCCCACTATTGATTACTATTGCTTTTATTCTCTTCCCGGATCATTTTTCATCTTTTTAGGACCCAAGGGGGGTATGGGCCACGGCACAAGGAGTGTGCGCCGCGGCACAAGGAGTGTGCGTTGTGGCACACACATTTTCCAGTCTTTGGTCGAGCAGCCTGTACTGTGATCCGCGGCACATGCCGGCAGGGCCACGGCACACTGCAGAGTCACTGCCGCGGCACACTCGTCCGGGCCGCGGCACACTCGTGTTGCAACTTATCGGCCAACCCCTCTGTACCGTGGGACGCGGCACACTGCCGAGTCACTGCCGTGGCACACTCGTCCGGGCCGCGGCACGCTGCCGTGTAACGCCCCCAAAATGAACCGGGACGCCACAGTGCCGTAGATCCCATGAGGGACCCACAAGGCAAGTTTTTGAAAATATTTTCTAAAATATTTTATTTAAAAGTGGTAATATACGGAAGTAATTAAGAAAGTCTTCGTACAACACAAAGTACCAAAAGCAAATAGTGTCCGTACATACGGTTATTACACAACGTGGAATGTTCAAATTTATTTAAGAAATTAACAGGCCTTCTTCCAACACAGCTCATGCACAGCGTAACCTTCGGGGGTGTCCTGCACAAATTCAACAAATTTACCTGGCACGACATGTCGTGCCAGTAACCTAGGTCAGAAACAATCCAAACCAAACTCAAAGGTAAAATCTAATAATTTCAAGGAATAAAGTTGTCACCGAATGTTCCATGTTATTCCTCTTATCAGCACATAAACTCCCAAGGTCGCAACCAAGGGTCACGGAAGTATCTATACAGGACTACTCCGGACGTGGGTACCATTCAGGTTTTATCCCGCAACACGGTCCAACAATAAAACTCCCAAGGCCGAGGCCAAGGGTCACGGTAGTATCTACTCGGGAATACTCCGGACAAGATAATCGTAAGAGCACCATTCCACAATAGTGACATTTACTATGTCTAAAATTATAAGACGTAAAGTCTGAGCAAGATTCACTTGGCTCAAATCCGACGCGAGTTATTTCTTGACAAGGCAACGGCTTGAACGATCGCACTTGGAAATCCGACCTATTACATGTTTGTCGATTAACATCTTATGATAATAATGATGATAAACGACGTTCCTCCCCCTCCCGCCTGTTAGAACCCTATCCTAGTTGCTTATGATGTCGAAATCGAATTTCTCCATTTTTATCCATAATGCGTGCCATTAATTTCTTAGGTTCGGCAACATTCTTTATAAGTTATCCTTCCGCTAAACAATAGTGTTCTAACAAAACATTCCTAGTTAATGATAACCAACAATCACCAAGATTTCATCGTTGTCTTAATATGCAAGTCTAGAACGATTAATCCATCATCTTAACATGTTTCGGTATCTATTCGGCTAGAAATTGTTGGTAACTTCATCAAGGATTCATTAACGGTTTTATTCAACATGATAATACGGTTATACATGAAATCCTTCAAGATGATTCCGAGAAGTTGGTGATTAGCAATATGATTATGAGTTCTACCATTATTCATTCCAATTTCTAGCTTTGATGGATATCGATTAACAATTGCGATAGTTATATACCGGTTCGATTATTACTGAGGGTTCTAAGATACCCAAGGCATCCGAGGTTTACTAAAACTTACTAAACAATACTGAAATGAGTTCAAGGTTGGATCAACTTACCTTTACTGACAAAAGATGATTAAGAACGATGGTGGACGAAGGAGAACGAGAGGATAACACCTTCAAGACCTTCCCCGAAGCTTGATTATCGTACTCTAATAGGATAGCACTTGAATTGGGAGGTTAGAATTGGTTCAATGATGGTGGGGAGTAGTGTACAAGGAAGAAGAATGATTTTTGGGACGGAAGAAATGAAAGGTAAAGTGTTCTTTTATAAACTCAGATTGCCCTTACGTACGTTATGCCTTACGGTTTACGTACGTAAGAGGCTTTACGTACGTTATGGCAAAATACTTAACGTACGTAAGGAACTCGCTGGAACGATTCACTCACATCGTTACGTACGTAACGAAAGCGGGTTAACGTACGTAACACCTCGTTGACTTGCCTGTCGCAATCACGCCGAAAGTTGTTCGGCACGCGTACTACCAGACGAAGATTCCTGTCCGAAGACCGAAGGCCGATGTTACGTATGTAAGGACCGATATTTAACGTACGTAATGGCTCAGATATAGCGTGCGTAATGAGTCGGAGTATAACGTACGTAAAGGACAGTTTTGTTTGCCAAATTATTATCACATTAATTTCTAATGACACGACTCCCTCTCCATGTCGTCTGGAAATCTCTCGGGGAACAAGACGTTGGCCACCGTCATATTCGCACCGGTAATTACCTAACGACATCGAGGTGTGTCACTGAAAGTTCGTCAATCATCATACGATCACAATACACGAACAATAGATGTGATACCGTACAACCATATTATACAAAATATGTTTTATTGCAATGGAGTACATTTATTTATCAAACAGGAGAAATGGACGTGAGCGCCCAAAGTGAAAAAGCATGTAATACTGGTGGTATTACATATCACCCCTCTTAAAAATAGTTTCGTCCCGAAACTAAGAAAATAACTCGGGATGATTCTCTCTCATGCTCGCCTCGGTCTCCCAAGTCGCTTCTTCCGTACCGTGGTGCGACCACTGAACTTTAATAAGGGGTATGTTCTTTTTCCTTAGTGTCTTTACGCGTCGATCCAAAATCGCTGTTGGAACTTCCCTAAAGGTAGCATCATTGGAAATCTCTACTTCCTCGAAGTTGATCTTGTGGCTAGGATCGTACACGTACTTTCTCAGCTGGTAG
Organism: Orobanche coerulescens; assembly: GCA_033398695.1. Lineage (NCBI taxonomy): Eukaryota > Viridiplantae > Streptophyta > Magnoliopsida > Lamiales > Orobanchaceae > Orobanche > Orobanche coerulescens. Next base: position 126,203,952 of record CM065809.1, read on the forward strand.
ACGTGGAAGACATTATGCACTCCGTCTAACGATGGTGGTAATGCTAGCCGATGAGCGAGTCTACCGACTCGGTCCAGTATTTCGAACGGGCCAATAAATCTCGGGCTTAGCTTGCCCTTCTGGCCGAAGCGTCGAATGCCCCGCATTAGCGATACTTTAACCCAAACATGATCCCCAACCATAAATTCCAACGGTCGCTGCCGGTCCATAGCATAAGACTTTTGGCGACTCTGCGCTGCCAACATGTGTTTTCGAACAATGGATATCTTCTTAATAGATTCCTGGATTAGATCCAACTTGGTGGCGATGACATCGGATGCATCGTCCCAACATAGGGGAGACTTGCACCTTCTACCATACAAGGCCTCAAAGGGGGCCATGCCTATGCTTGCATGCCAGCTGTTGTTGTACGAAAATTCCGCTAAGCAGAGGTGTTTAGCCCAGTCCTTGCCCCAATCGAGTACACATGCTCTCAACATATCTTCCAGGGTCTGTATGGTGCGTTCTGTTTGTCCATCCGTTTGAGGATGATAGGCAGTGCTGAAATGCAGTTGAGTACCCATGGCCTGGTGGACAGCCTTACAGAAGCGGGACACATATCTAGTGTCTCTATCCAAAATAGTCCCCGAGGGAACGCCATGTAACCTCACGATTTCCCGAACAAAGATGGTAGCCAGCTGTTCAGTTCCGATGGCCTCGTGAATTAGAATGAAGTGTGCCGACTTTGTTAGTCGGTCTACAATAACCCATATCGTGTCCTTTCCCCCCGCCGTCATTGGTAACTTGGTGACAAAGTCCATTGATATGCTCTCCCATTTCCATTCCGGAATGGGTAAGGGCTGCATTATTCCGGCTGGTCTATGCATGGTGTTCAATATTCACCTGTTGACATATCATACATCGAGCGACAAACCTTGCTACCTCTTGCTTCATATTCTTCCACCAGAAACTCTTACGCAGGTCTTTGTACATTTTGCTCGCCCCGGGATGTATCGAATAGGGAGTAGAATGGGCTTCCTTGAGTATAGTTTGATTAAGCTCGTCTTTAGGTGGAATGAAAATCCTGTTCTTGAATCTAACTAAGCCCCCTTGGATCCTGTAGTCTGAAATAACTCCCCCTTTGGCCTTTGCGCCGATCGCACGAAGTTCTGGATCCTCCATCTGTGCTAGGCGTATCTCGTCCAGCAGGGACGAGCGAATATCAATCGAGCACAACTGTCCCTGGCGGTGTTGTATCCACACTTCAATGTCATTTCTCCTGAGATCTTGTTGCAACTCCAGCTGTACTGTCAAACCAGATAGTGTCACCTCCTGCGCAGTTTTCCGACTCAGTGCGTCTGCTACGACGTTGGCCTTCCCAGGGTGATATAGAATCTCTACATCGTAATCATTGATTAACTCCAGCCAACGCCTCTGTCTCATATTTAACTCTTTCTGCGTGAAAATATACTTTAAACTCTTGTGGTCCGTGAAGATCTTACAGGTAACCCCATATAGGTAATGTCTCTAAATCTTAAGAGTGTGGACCACTGCAGCTAGTTCCAAGTCATGTTTCGGGTAGTTCACCTCATAAAGTTTAAGTTGACGAGAGGCGTAAGCGATAACCCTGTCATTTTGCATGAACACACATCCCAGCCCGTGCTTAGACGCATCGGTGCATATTATGAATCCCTCCGTACCCTGCGGTAGTACCAACACTGGGGCAGTAGTAAGCTTCCTTTTTAGCCTGTCGAAACTCTCCTGACAATCTGTTGTCCAGACAAACTTGGTGTTCTTCCTAAGCAGATTTGTTAATGGCTGAGCGACACAGGAGAAGGCCTCGACGAACCGTCGATAATATCCCGCCAACCCCAGAAACTTCTCACCTCTTTGACATTTCTAGGTGGTTCCCAATTCATAACCTGTCTCGATCTTCTGGGGTCTACTTTAACGCCTCCTGCTGAAATCACATGCCCCAAAAAGGTTACCTCGCATCCGTAACTCGCATTTAGAAAGTTTAGCATACAGCTGATGTTGCCTTAAAACGCTCAACACCTGCCTCAAGTGTTCCTCATGCTCCCATCGGCTTCGGAATAAATTAAAATATCGTCAATGAAAACCACCACACACTTATCGAGAAACTCACGTAACCCCTGTTCATCAATTCCATAAAAACAGCTGGAGCATTAGTCAGGCCAAACGACACCACCATGTACTCTAGTGCCCATATCTCGATCGAAATGCGGTCTTAGGATTATCCTCCTCTCGAATTCTCAATTGGTGATATCCCGAACGTAAGTCGATCTTTGAAAACACAGTCGCCCCTTGCAGTTGGTCCAGTAAATCATCAATCCTTGGAAGTGGGTAATGGTTCTTAATAGTGACCTTATTAAGTTCCCTGTAATCGATACACAGGCGCAGAGAGCGGTCCTTTTTCTTCACAAAAAGAACTGGCGCACCCCATGGCGAAGTACTTGGACGAATAAGCCCCTTCCTTAGAAATTCTTCGAGTTGTGACTTTAGTTCCTTCATTTAGGCTGGTGCCATCCTGTATGGTGCCTTGGAGATAGGCGTCGTTCCTGGCTCAAGTTCGATTGAGAGATCGACCTCCCTTTGTGGTGGCAATCCAGGTAGTTCGTCGAGTAATATGTCCGGAAATTCGTTCACTACAGGAATATTAGCAACCGACAATTGTGACGTGCCCTCCTGAAGAATATAGCACCAGTAATATGCTCCTCGATCATCATGAGATGCTACTACTGAAAGGAGACTGAGGGACCCTTTTGTGCTGAAGTGATCTCGGCCTCTAATTGTGTGAGTGGCACCGTCATGGGTCGTAATAGAAACGGTCAGGTGATAGGTATCCAATACCGTCTTGTGCATCGTCATCCAGTCCATACCTAAAATCACATCTTCGTTTTGGAGTGGAAAGACCATGAGAATGGCTGTCCAGCCTAGATTATTGATACGACCTGGACAGCCAACTTCCAAGTTACCCTCCACCTGCCGCCTCGGGTAGTTTAACAGTAAAGGACTCACAGGGTACACAAGGGAGATGCAAACGGTTAACACATTCTACGGATATAAACGAGTGGGTTGCTCCAGTATCAAACAGTACATGAACAGGCTGAGATTTAATAAGGAGTGTACCTGAGACAGCAGGAGTAGTCTGGTCGTCAGTAGCCCTTAGTTCGAACACGCGGGACGGCAGTGTCCCCGAGGAGGGTGCAGTACCTCCCCCGCGACCACATCCTCTTCCGGCACCGTGTAGAGGATACTGGTGAGGTGGAGATCGGTAGTCGGACATGGAAGACGCTCTGGATGTCTGTACCGAGCCTTGTTGACTCTGAGGAGCTGGGTTTGGTGTAGGTTTGATCCGAGAACAGTAGCGAGACATGTGCCCACCCCTTCCACATGAAAAGCACTTTGTCGATGCTTTACGACACTGACTCATGGTATGCCCTGCTATGCCACAATTGAAACAGCTACGGCGAGAAGGCCCGTCAGATGTTCCTTTCTGTTGGGACGAAGCTGCTGATTTGGAGGGGAACCCAATTCCCAAATTCACTCTGCTGGTGCTCCCGGACTGATTTGCGGTCTTCTGCTTCTTTTGGTTGTGCCCGGCATCCGAACTGACAACCGTACCGGCGTATGCTGTGACTACGTCCTCATATGCCCTCAACGTGGTGCAATGAAACCCCGCCGCGTAGCGTTGAACATCCTCCGGCAACCGTTGAGCAAGGTGACAAATTCGCTGGTCTTCGGATGGAACCATCTGTGCGACATAGCTTAGCTCGGTCCTGTATGCCCGAATGATTTCTGGTACTGGCAAATTCTGAGGCCCTGCGCTGAAGAAACTCCGCGCTCGTGCAGTTTGAACTGATCGGGGACAGTACTCGTCTCTCAATAGTTTGGAAAACTCGGGCCATCCGACTATTCTGTCCTCTGGCTTATAGGTCCTCCACCATCGGGCTGCGGTGTCACGGAGCTGGTTGATCCCGAGTGGCACTTTTCGGTTTCCTGGGCAGCCGATCACCTCGAAGGCAGTCTCCATCTCCGAGATCCAATCGTCCACGTGCTTATCCCCTGACCCGTCGAATAATGGCGGTCTGGCCTTCAGCATTTCTCCCAGCCAACGGTCCTTCCCGGTGTTCTCTTCTATGTTAATGACTGGTACTTGTTCTGCCTTGACTGAGCGATTCCCATAGCAATGGCTCGGCGAGAGTCTCGAACGAAGGCCGGATCAAATCCCCGTTGTTCTCGTTTTCCGCTTCGCTCGCCTCGATTAATGTGGTGGTTGATTTCCCGGATTAGTTTCTCCGGTGTTTCGTCTTCCGCCGGTTCATAGCGGAACCTTGTGCGTCATTTACGTTTCTTCTAGCTCCTCGACGTGCCATTGGTGATGTTCGCTCAATCTAACAGTTAGTTTAATGCAAACATTCTCTCGAGTTCTTACCAATCCAAACATCATACTTGATCCTTAAGAATTTACATGTATTTTACCTCAACATCCCTCGAGGAGTTACGGTCGTCAGAAGTGTTGGATTTTGAAGGCAAAACGTTTTCAAAATATTTTGGTAAAACTTTCCACGTGAGTGTTTAGTCTCTGATACCATTTTCTGTAACGCCCCCAAAATGAACCGGGACGCCACAGTGCCGTAGATCCCATGAGGGACCCACAAGGCAAGTTTTTGAAAATATTTTCTAAAATATTTTATTTAAAAGTGGTAATATACGGAAGTAATTAAGAAAGTCTTCGTACAACCCAAAGTACCAAAAGCAAATAGTGTCCGTACATACGGTTATTACACAACGTGGAATGTTCAAATTTATTTAAGAAATTAACAGGCCTTCTTCCAACACAGCTCATGCCTGGCCGTAACCTTCGGGGGTGTCCTGCACAAATTCAACAAATTTACCTGGCACGACATGTCGTGCCAAGAACTAGGTCGAAACAATCCAAACCAAACTCAAAGGTAAAATCTAATAATTTCAAGGAATAAAGTTGTCACCGAATGTTCCATGTTATTCCTCTTATCAGCACATAAACTCCCAAGGTCGCAACCAAGGGTCACGGAAGTATCTACACAGGACTACTCCGGACGTGGGTACCATTCAGGTTTTATCCCGCAACACGGTCCAACAAGAAAACTCCCAAGGCCGCGGCCAAGGGTCACGGTAGTATCTACTCGGGAATACTCCGGACAAGATAATCGTAAGAGCACCATTCCACAATAGTGACATTTACTATGTCTAAAATTATAAGACGTAAAGTCTATGCAAGATTCACTTGCCTCAAATCCGACGCGAGTTATTTCTTGACAAGGCAACGGCTTGAACGATCGCACTTGGAAATCCGACCTATTACATGTTTGTCGATTAACATCTTATGATAATAATGATGATCAACGATGTTCCTCCCCCTCCCGCCTGTTAGAATCCTATCCTAGTTGCTTATGATGTCGGAATCGAATTTCTCCATTTTTATCCATAATGCGTGCCATTAATTTCTTAGGTTCGGCAACATTCTTTGTAAGTTATCCTTCCGCTAAACAATAGTGTTCTAACACAACATTCCTAGTTAATGATAACCAACAATCACCAAGATTTCATCGTTGTCTTAATATGCAAGTCTAGAACGATTAATCCACCATCTTAACATGTTTCGGTATCTATTCGGCTAGAAATTGTTGGTAACTTCATCAAGGATTCATTAACGGTTTTATTCAACATGATAATACGGTTATACATGAAATCCTTCAAGATGATTCTGAGAAGTTGGTGATTAGCAATATTATTATGAGTTCTACCATTATTGATTCCAATTTCTAGCTTTGATGGATATCGATTAACAATTGCGATAGTTATATACCGGTTCGATTATTACTGAGGGTTCTAAGCTACCCAAGGCATCCGAGGTTTACTAAAACTTACTAAACAATACTGAAATGAGTTCAAGGTTGGATCAACTTACCTTTAATGACAAAAGATGATGAAGAACGACGGTGGACGAAGGAGAACGAGAGGATAACACCTTCAATACCTTCCCCGAAGCTTGATTATCGTACTATAATAGGATAGCACTTGAATTGGGAGGTTAGAATTGGTTCAATGATGCTGGAGAGTAGTGTACAAGGAAGAAGAATGATTCTTGGGACGGAAGAAATGAAAGGCAAAGTGTTCTTTTATAAACTCAGATTGCCCTTACGTACGTTATGCCTTACGGTTTACGTACGTAAGAGGCTTTACGTACGTTATGGCAAAATACTTGACGTACGTAAGGAACTCGCTGGAACGATTCACTCACATCGTTACATACGTAACGAAAGCGGGTTAACGTACGTAACACCTCGTTGACTTGCCTGTCGCAATCATGCCGAAAGTTGGTCGGCACGCCGCATTACTGCATTTAAGATTCCTGTCCGAAGACCGAAGGCCGATGTTACGTACGTAAGGGCCGATATTTAACGTACGTAATGGCTCAGATATAGCGTGCGTAATGAGTCGGAGTATAACGTACGTAAAGGACAGTTTTGTTTGCCAAATTATTATCACATTAATTTCTCATGACACGACTCCCTCTCCATGTCCTCTGGAAATCTCTCGGGGAACAAGACGTTGGCCACCGTCATATTCGCACCGGTAATTACCTAACGACATCGAGGTATGTCACTGAAAGTTCGTCAATCATCATACCATCACAATACACGAACAATAGATGCGATACCGTACAACCATATTATACAAAATATGTTTTATTGCAATGGAGTACATTTATTTATCAAACAGGAGAAATGGACGTGATCGCCCAAAGTGAAAAAGCATGTAATACTGGTGGTATTACATGTCGATCGCTAGGGGCTGTTTTTGGCCCTATGCCGCGGCACACTTCGGCCGGGCCGCGGCACACAGTGCAGTCAGCACTATAATTGCGATTTTTGTGCGATTCAACTCATTTTTTTCATCACTTCTTCACCTTCATACGAGAGAGAGAGAGCTTGAGGAGAGAAACTTTTCATCATCCATCACTTGAGGGTTTGATTTTCTTCATTTCCTTTCGATCGTGAAGCCCGGATAGTCGATCTAACGCGTGTTCTTCGGATCAAAGTGCTTGGATCTTCAAAGGTAATATTCATCAAACCTCTTGGATTTCGATTTTGTATTGAGATATGATGGTTTGGATGTTAAGATCATGTTGTATGAAGTGATATACACATGATTATGGACATGTTTGATTATTCATTGGATTATTGAAGGATTATTCAAGAACACTTTGAATATTGAGTTGGATTTGAGGGTTTTCGATTAAATGTTGTTGAAATCACGATTTTGGATATTCATAATGGATTATTGATCATATTGAAGATGTTTTGTTGGTTTGAAACACTTCTTGGGGATTTGATGTTGGTATTATTGAGGCTTGGTTATAAACAATCGAAGTTTGGCCACAAAGTGTTCGATATAATGCCCCAATGAACTTGGTTTAGTCGTATTGACGTTTTGAGTTCGTTATATTCGTGTTTGATTCGTGTATCGAACGGATTGTTGGCAATTGTATTATTCAAGGTTGTTCGAGTGACCGATATCTCAATTAGGACGTTGTTCGTGGAAGGATAATTGTCACCGGTATTGTGTAAGTTGATTCTTACTCGGTTAAAAGGATATTCATTCCTTTTGTTGTTGTTCATTCATAATCATACTCATTCATCATTGTATTAACCATTTTGAGACTTGTAATTGTCGAATAATCACTTCATTCACGAGGAACGACGGTTCCAATCATTTCATTGAGTTATCAATCACGTCACTATTATTTTCATCTCGGTGAGACATTCTTGGCCTTGTCGAATTATTATTCATTGATATTCATTGTGGTCATTCTCGTTCATATGACCTTCTGGGTTCATATTGCGTGGCCGGGTGTGGTTGTGTGGAATTTTTAGTCGGGCACACGATGGTCATGTATTGGGTTCACCGATACATTGGACCGTGCACACGGTAACGCTTACCTCCGTGAGACTAATTAGGTACAAGGACGGGTGTGTCTGGTCAATCGTCTTGTAGACTTGCACAGAACATTACGGGCGTACTATTATACTCCTCTTCAGCGTAACTCATAACTTAGGATATTTCATAACTTCGGATATATCATGATTGTGTATTTTCAACCCTTGAGGATTGTTGTTCTGTGTAACTGACCCCGTTGGGGGATTTTGTTTTCAGGTCACGGCAAGGCAAAGGCACGGGAAGAGCATGTTGACGGCGAGGAGTCCCAGTGATACTAGTAGGGGGCCCCAGTCATTCCGGTTATTTCAGTTATTTCAGTCATTTCAGTCATTTGTACTTCCGCTGCAAATTCTGTTTGAGATGTTTAATTATTCAGGGTGGTGTATTTTATCTTCACATAAAATATACTAGTATTCTGTATTGTCCTGGTGTATTGCACTTAAGCTCCTCATCGGAGTATTTGGTAATATAATGTGGTTCAATACTACAATTATATTATTTAATTCATCAGTTTTCATTCGCCTGGTGGGTCCCAGTCGGGGGTCCACGGCACTGTAATATCCGCCTAGTTTGGGGTGTTACAGACGCAAAACAGACATCCACCCCCCGATTACTCGGGGGTTAGTAATGTAACACCCCAATAAGGCGGCCATTACAGTGCCGTGGACCCCACACTGGGACCCACCGGGCGATACCCAAAATACAGATTTAATACACAATACATGTGATACCGAACCACAAAACATAGTACTTACTCCGATTAGGAGTTTACAGTAGTATGGCCAACGACCTTATTATACACAGGATCCAAAATATAAGTATAATCCATATGGAGATGGAATATACTTTAAATAACAATACATTTGTTCATACTTAAAATAAAGCGGAAAGATAACATTACACGGTACGAACATGACCGGACACAAAAGACTTGGGCCCCCCGAACTAGTATCCTTCGAACCCTTCGCCATCACCCTAATCTTCCCGTGCCATGCCTTTTCCTCGACCTAAATACAACACAAGTATTTCGCCCAACACAGGGTCAGATATACATGATAAATGATTCTCCAGATATTATACAATTCACATATATGAGATTTCAACGAAAACAACCCGACTAACGAACATACCCCTCGGGCGTATGAACGCTTAGTCGCAAAACGTAAATATAATAATGGACTATGAACGACTTAAGATAGTACGGCTCAAGATGGACATCACAGTACGCCCGATCCGAATATTTTTCAGAGCACATGCCCACTCCGTATACGGAATCCAGGATATACGTGGGACAATGTACCTAATTAGCCTCAACGAACTACGTCTCGTGTGCACAGCCTAACACGGAAAATATTCACGCATGACTATATATGTGCCCGGCTAAAAATCCTACACAATATCCAATCGGAACGTAGATATGACTCCGGATATGTCACGATGCAACATGACAACTAATTCAATAATTCACAAATCCGATTAAAGATCGAGAACTCATGGAAATGACAATAAGGTCAACAATATCAAGGGTTCGAAAGTGACGAACTTGGTAATACAATCCCACGATGAAAACGGAGCATCATTAAGAACAACTTCACATCACAAGTCACAAGTTTATAAGTGTTTCATTTACACGAAATGCATAATCATCATAAGAATCCTCACATCATTATAACCAAGCAAGATAACTTGCCTCAATACGGAGGCGAGAATAGTCCTTCCTTGTCGAACGAACGAACGGACGGCCCTCGATTCAAAATCGGTTACTCGAACAATCAACCTTGAATGAAGTATATTTTACTCAATAATACGTTCATATGATCACCTATACCAAATTTTAACGAGACAACATCCTAATAGTTCAACTTTTTAAGATGTTGAAGTGTTACTCCAAGAACCTTATTCATACCATTCTATTCTTACAATTGATTACAAGATGTTACCAAATGTTTGCTGGATTAAGAATTGATCCATAATGTGTTAAACAATAATCTCATACCCTTTAAACTTATCAAGAACATCTCCATTGATTAAAAGTAAAATAAATCTGCACTACACTCAATCACTTATGTTGAGTTAACTAGTTATGAATCCATATCATGATCATGAAGACTATCTCAAATTTAACACCATCCTTATAATCTTCTAATTATCCTGGATATTCAAATATCATTTCTCTAAATTCACTTAGCTTAGGTTCAAGAAGATCATTTTATTGTTCTAATGATCAACAAGGATTTCTTAAAATATTTTATGGTAATTATTCCAACAAGTTATTTACATTATAATGAAACAAGGACTATTCTTATTCCAATGGTATTATTAGTCCAGCAAGAAGAGTGTGGTTTAACTAAACATGATAATCACCATTTAAAACACCAAGAACACATCATTACAAATCCACTAATCATCATTTTCATCATTAAGTTTGTTGAAAGCTTAACTACAAACATGCTTAGCTTGATTAATTCATCACTAGGTGGAGTATACCTAATTACTATCATTACAATTACGAGATTATAGGGTTAAATCGTATAACATACCCTTAGAAATGAAGAACAATACACCAAAACCACAAGAACACAATCTAAGCTTCAAGAATGTCTCCAACTTTCAAATCAACAAGCTCCAAAATCAAAATGTAAAGCTCAAACACAAGTTGGAATAAGGTAAATTTGATCTAGGGATGCAGGGGGATGATTATATGGGTAAAAAATCAGAGTTGGACGTGCAAAATGAAAGACACAAGTTGTCTTTTTAGAACAGCATAGTTCGTTACGTACGTTATCACAAGATGATAACGTACGTTAACAGCTTTACGTACGCTACACAAAAAGTGTTACGTACGTAAGCTAAGTCCAGAGGCTACTGGACTGAAATACGAACATCATTACGTACGTTACCGCTTGAAGGATTACGTACATAATGTAGGTCAACTAGGTTGCCTCCAAAAGATCAGATATTCGAATCCCATCCGGCCCCACACGCCGAAAGTTGAGATCGGATACGATTATACTGCTTACGTACATAATAGGTCCCTCTTTACGTACATAAAGGCCTCAAAATAGCGTACGCTATGCCTAAGGATTGGCGTACGTTAGGCTCAGGTTTAATAGCTCAATATGTACTTATCTATACAACGCTGAAAATTCAATCATAGTGCGAGTGATCGTTTTTATTAAGTCTATTATGATATATTCTAACATCAATATTCATTACACGAGTGCAACAAGACTACAACAGTATTGAATTATCCGAATAATACAACAGTAAGTAAAAATTTCCGTCGGATCTTACATACTTCCCCCCTTAAAAGGGGTTTCGTCCTCGAAACTAAGGGGTAAACAATTCAGGATACCTCTCTTGAATGCTGCTCTCTGTATCCCACGTGGCCTCCTCGACCCCGTGTCGTGACTACTAAACCTTCAGTAGGTGAATCGTCTTGTTACACAATTGTTTGATCCTCCTCTCAAGTATCCGTACGGGGCACTCCTCATACGAATGATCCTCTGCTAAATCGATCTCATCGAACTGAAGTACATGACTCGGATCAGCAACATATTTCCTTAACTGGGAGACATGGAACACGTTATGAATCCGGCTCAGGGCTGGTGGTAAAGCCAGGCGATAGGCTAAATCGCCTACTCATTCCAAAACCTCAAACGACCCAATATACCTCGGACTCAACTTGCCTCTCTTCCCAAAATGAAAAAATCCTCGAGTAGGGGACACCTTCATTAGTACATGGTCGCCGACCTCGAACTCAAGCGGTCGTCGGCAGTTATCTGCGTAAGACTTCTGTCGGCTTTGAGCCATCAACAAATGACTCCTAATTAGAGCGATCTTCTCACGGGCTGCTAACAACATATCGGGTTCCGTACCCAAGGTTTCAGATGGATCGCTCCAACACAGAGGAGATCTACAACGACGACCATACAACGCCTCATAAGGTGCCATTTGGATCGAAGTGTGCCAGCTATTATTATAAGTGAATTCCACCAAAGGTAGTTGGGCCTCCCAATCATCCTTACAATCGAGGGCGCACGCCCTCAGCATATCCTCTAAAGTTTGGATAGTCCTCTCAATCTGACCATCCGTCTGCGGGTGAAATGTTGTGCTGAAGTTCAATTGTGTACCCATCGCATGATGAACTGCTTTCCAAAAATGTGACACGAATCGCCCGTCACGATCTGATACAATACTCTTAGGGATGCCATGTAACCTTACAATCTCTTTGATAAATAACTGGGCCAATCTCTCGGGTCCCCAAGTGTCTTTAATCTCCAGAAAGTGGGCTGATTTGGTCAGACGATCCACAATCACCCAAATCGTATTCATCCCTCGACGACTCATCGACAAGATGGTGATAAAATCCATCGATATGTCCTCCCATTTCCACTCGGGGATCGGAAGCGGTTACAGCATTCCTGCAGGTCGCTGGTGCTCAATCTTAACTTATTGACAGGTTAAACACCTCGAAACGAACTCTGCAACTTCACGTTTCATACTTCCCCACCAATAATATTGTTTCAAATCCTTATACATCTTGCTAGACCCCGGGTGGATAGAGTATGGGGTAGCATGGGCTTCTCTCAGGATAGAATTCCTTAATTTGTCGTCTGCGGGTACACAAACTCGGTTCCTGAAGTGTATCAATCCATCCTCATGGATCACAAAGCCAGGGGCTTTCCCTTGATTTACTTCATTCCGAACTCGAGATAAGAATGGGTCCGTAACTTGCTTCGATCTAATTATATCCTCAAGGGACGATGAAATATCAAGTTTACAGAGTTGTCCTTGAATACGCTGTAACCAGACTTCAATTTCCGGCCTCACCAATTCTAACTGCAATTCCCTCTGAGTTGTTAGGCGGGCAAGCATCTGTTCCTGTACTGTTTTACGACTCAAAGCATCGGCAACTACATTTGCTTTGCCCGGATGATAAAAGATCTCGATATCATAATCTTTGATGAGTTCTAGCCACCTTATCTGCCTCATGTTTAACTCCTTCTGAGTAAAAATGTACTTCAGGCTCTTGTGATCAGTAAAAATCTGACAGGTAACTCCATACAGATATTGACGCCAGATTTTTAAAGCAAACACCACGGCTGCGAGATCTAAATCATGGGTGGGGTAGTTGACCTCGTAAGGTCGTAGCTGTCTCAATGCATAGGAGATCACCTTACCGTTCTGCATTAGTACACACCCAAGGCCCTGTTTAGATGCGTCACTATACACTACAAACCCTTCCGTTCCTTTTGGTAGGACTAAAATAGGTGCCGAAATCAAACGACTCTTAAGTTCATCAAAACTCCGCTGACATGCCTCTGACCATAAATACTTATTATCCTTCCTCAGAAAATTAGTCATTGGTTGGGCCATTTTGGAAACACCTTCCACGAACCGTCGGTAATAACCTGCTAGTCCCAAGAAACTGCGTACTTCCTTAACGTTCTTTGGTGGTAGCCAGTCTCGGATAGCTTCTGTCTTCTGTGGGTCTACTCGCACCCCATCAGCTGATATCACATGTCCGAGAAAGATAACTTCACACATCCAGAATTCACATTTAGAAAATTTTCCATAAAGCTGCTCCCGCCTTAACGACTCGAGAACTAGATGGAGGTGACGCTCGTGCACTTCATGGTCACGAGAGTAGATCAGAATGTCTTCAATAAAAACGACTAGAAAGCGATCCAGATAATTAATAAAGACTCGATTCATCAGCTCCATGAATACTGCCGGTGCATTCGTCAGTCCAAAAGGCATCACTACGAACTCATAATGCCCATAGCAAGTACGAAAAGCGGTCTTCGAAATATCAGACTCACGAATCCTCAACTGATGGTAACCAGACCTCAAGTCGAACTTAGAAAACACAACATCCCCTTGAAGTTGATCCAATAAATAATCAATATGCGGCCATGGATATTTGTTCTTAATGGTTACCCTGTTCAGCTCACAATAATCAATATACAGACGTAGGGATCTGTCCTTCTTTCGTACAAATAGTACTGGTGCCCCCCAAGGGGACGCGCTAGGTCTAATGTAGCCCTTCTCGGTCAAATCCTCAAGTTGGCTCTTCAGCTCCTGCATCTCAGTCGGAGCCATACGATACGGTGCTTTTGAAAGCGGGGACGTACCAGGCTCTAACTTAATATTGAATTCTACATCACGATGTGGAGGTAAGACTGGCAACTCATCTGGAAATACGTGTGGGTAGTCTCGGACTACCGGAATATCAATCAATTCAACTGGTCGATCCGTTGTCTTGGTCATGTAGCACCAATAGCCAATACACGCCTGATTAAGTAGTTTCACTATTTTCATAGCGCTGATGATTCTCCCGGAACGGCTGGATTGTCACCCTGGAAGGTACACTCAACACCATCGTCAGATGTGACGGTCACTGTTCGCTTGCGGACACTAATAATGGCATCATGACGGTCTATCCAATCGAAACCCAAGATCACATCATCTTTAGGTAAATCGACCACAATTAAATTTGACAACCACTCACGGTCGTTCTTACGAATCGAGCAGTCCTGAACTTCACGATTCCCAACAATTCTTCTACCATCGGGTAGACCAATTATATAAGGTTCACAATTGATAACATGCTCTAATTGCAAACGACTCAAACAAGAAGTAGATAAAAAGGAGTGTGAATCACCAGTATCAAAAAGAACACAGACATGCTGAGACTGGATCTCGAGAGTACCTGCAATCATGTTGGCTTCGGGATCTTCAGCCTTCTTCATCTCGTAAACTCTAGGTTTTGCAGCCCCGGCACTAGATGTACCAACTTGATTTCCACGTCCCATCCCTTTGTTTCCCCCGGTAGTCTGATAAGAAGCGGACAGAGGTACACAGCCCGAATCAAGATCAGACCGAGCATGAGGTGTCATGAGTACGTCCTGGTCCACTCCTACAATAACGAGCACGATGTCCGTTCTTCCCACAAGTATGGCATGACACGGCTGGCCTTGGGCATTTTGAATTGATGTGCCCCTGGTCTCCACAGTTATAGCATACAACAGATAGGCTGACCGCTCGAGGTTGCGATCCGGCTGGCTTCGACGCCGTAGGTTGCCGTTCAGAAGGATTTGGCACTAGTTGGGGTCTCTTGAATGTTCCCCGGTTGCTGTCTGTCTGGTTCTGGTTCCTGAATTTCTTGTTGTTAGACTGCGGTTGCTTCTTGGAAATTTCTTTCACGGTCAATTCGTACTCCAGAGCTTTCTCAATGAACTCCGGTAGGGTCACACAATGATGGTTCAACAGCTGCATTCTCATTCGGGGTTTAAGCCTTTTGAGAAAGTATTTGATCTTATCAGCCTCTGTTTGGACAATCGTTGCGGCAAAAGGAAGAAGTGCCTGGAATTTCTCGACGATAGATAGTACGTCATCATCTTCGGATGGTTCCGGATTCAGAAATTCTGATAGTTTGGCCTCGCGGAGAGGACCCGGATAGTAACGGTCTAGCATGAGATTTTTGAATTCTTCCCAAGTACATACGCCATCAGCTGGCCTCACCGAAAGCCACCAAGTGTGGGCGCCCTTGCCCAAGTAGTAAGCTGCTACGGAGAAGCGATTCTCTACTGGACAGTCTACCATATCGAAAAATTTCTCGAAGTGTTCGATCCAATGCACGATATCATCCGGCTCAGAGGAACCTTCAAAAATCGGGGGTCGCTGGCGGGAGATGTCGCTGATGATCCGACTCACCGGTCCGCCATGTACAGGAGGTGGCCCCTGATGCTGGTCGGTAGCAGCTCTCTGCATAGTTTCCATTAACTGACCCATTTGGGTCATCTGAGCCATCATGCCTTGCATCACAGTGTAAGGATCGACACGAGCATCCTCGCATCCAGTGTGGTGTGATTGGTCCCTAGAAGGCGAATCACTGCCTGCGGAACTATGCTCTGCATTCGCACGCCTGTTGGCTCGTGGTATCGGGATTCGGCCCCTTCCGCGGCCTCGTCCCCCTCTGCCACGGCCTCTCAAATTTCTTTCCATACTGAAAGAATCAATTCGTAAAGATAACCATAAGTACAATTCATGATACCAATCAGAATCCATGCTAAGTTAATGGCAGTAAGAAATTACATATTCAGGAAAACAGTTCGTAATGAGTTATCGACACTACGAGGGTCACATAGAATATCATATCGATGTTTGAGTCGAACAATTTCAATCATATAATCAATCCAGAATTTTATTCGTATCATCAATCAGATAATTCCTGCCACAAACCCTTAAAATGCCAAGATCAACAAAGAGATCCATTCAGATATCAATATCATGTCAGTAATTTAATCATGGTTCATAAAGTACGTACCGCATTTGGCTCGTAGGATCAGGCGCTCGCACGGGTCACATGTGACACGAAGGTCTCTTGATACTAGTTCAATACGCAAAGACTTAAAAGAAAAAAAATGACAGCGTGCTCTGATACCATCTTCTGTAACACCCCAATAAGGCGGCCATTACAGTGCCGTGGACCCCATAATGGGACCCACCAGGCGATACCCAAAATACAGATTTAATACACAATATATGTGATACCGAACCACAAAACATAGTACTTAGTCCGATTAGGAGTTTACAGTAGTATGGCCAACGGCCTTATTATACAAGGATCCAAAATATAAGTATAATCCATATGGAGATGGAATATACTTTAAATAACAATACATTTGTTCATACTTAAAATAAAGGGGAAAGATAACATTACACGGTACGAACATGACCGGACACAAAAGACTTGGGCCCTCCGAACTAGTATCCTTCGAACCCTTCGCCATCACCCTGATCTTCCCGTGCCATGCCTTTTCCTCGACCTAAAATACAACACAAGTATTTCGCCGAACACAGGGTCAGATATACATGATAAATGATTCTCCAGATATTATACAATTCACATATATGAGATTTCAAGTAAAACAACCCGACTAACGAACATACGCCTCGGGCGTATGAACGCTTAGTCACAAAAAGTCGAACACATCCAAATATAAGAATGGACTATGAACGACTTAAGATAGTACGGCTCAAGATGGACATCACAGTACGCCCGATCCGAATATGTGTCATTGCACACACTATAAGAATAAACGTCAAAGACTTCGGATAATATCTGAAGTAAAAACGTTATAATTACCGAAGTCTATGTTCGTGTAGTAAAAGGTATACTTTAGACTTCGCTTTTTATGCGAAGTCTAATATCCTAATAACCGAAGTTTATCTCGGGTTTTTTTCAATTCTGATCCAAATGAGGGGGTAAGTGAAGTAAAAGAATACATTTAACTTTGGTTATTTTATAATTGGCGTAGTAAAAAGGGACTTTTTACTTCAGTTATTGTATAATATATATTAGTATTTTCTGCAGTAATATATATTAATATTTCACATTTCAATTTAAAATTTATTGCCAAAATCTACATTCACTTATAACTAACCATCAACCACAAGAACTCAATAATATAAGAACCGACAATTTTATATCATCCCATCTAAAACAATAACATGCGTTCCAACCAATTCAAAACCAGATACATATCATAATAAAGATAAAGAATGTGTAATAAAATTCTATCTATTTCATCATGAACACCACAAAGAGGACAAAAAGGATTGAAAAAGATCATATACTTCGAAACGACCAAGTCTCTCTTCAGCACATCGTTGCTTTTCATCAGACGATCATACTTATCAACTTTCTTCTTCAAATCTTCAACATCGGCATGTGAAGTAAACAAATCCACATAATCACTTTGTTGCTGGTTTAATAAATCTTCTTCCCCAATAAAATAATTACATGGTTTTGCCTGAAAGCCAAAATTATATTACCAACTAAAACATGTTAGCATAACGTGTCGTAACACACACATACTACAACATTATCAAACAGTCAAAAATAACTTCTACTCAAGCGAGCAATGATGTGTTTTTCCTGCACAATCTTCTCGACAAAAAAATAAAAACATAAATCATGTTGGGAGACGGTCAAGAAAGACACCTTCCAAACAAATTTCCCGCCGCACTTGTACTTCCTAGACGTAATAGTCAACATTTTCCAGAACAAAATCACATCACCAGCAATTATTATCCCTTCATTTATAATAGAACCATGCATATATGGCGAAAGATTTAAGAAACTAATGCCAATTGCTACAAATTAAGGTATTTGATAAACTTACCTACTGCACATGGACCAGCTGTACGACAGATTGGTTCGATTTGCATGTAGAGCCTTCTGAACCTCTGGAAGGTTAAAGCCTCTCGTAGCTCATGCAAACATCTACACCAACACTAGTCTTTGTTGCCTGCAATTTCATAGTGCATTGTTCATCCTTTTTTTTTTCATTTTTTTAGCCCATGATTTAGAAAATCAGACAGAATATGATACATAAAATGTACCATCTTTTTGAGTCTAAGCTCTTGCTCCACTATCGCCGGATAGCACACATCAAGAATAACATCGTAACTATTTATATAATCACCAACAATCTTGTTTGTCTCGGATACGGCATTGTTACATGATGCAGACACATTTTGTGGATTTTCCAATGTGTAATCTTCAAAATCACAATCGTTCATAATGGTGAGTCCAATTTCATCGGAAATCATTATGTGCGACCAGAAAAAGTTGATGGAACATCACGGTCGAGCCTTAGATGTGGATTCCCAATCTAAGCTAAGATAACCATTCACATATAAGCCCAATACGTGAAAAAGATTAAAAGTAAGTTTCCGTAAAATCAGAAAAAATGAATAAAGACAGAAAGGTTGAGCAAATGTTTTCTTACAGCAACCCCTTTAATGTTAAACTTGAATTTTTGGAGTGTTTATTGTAGTCCAGAAGAGCAACAGCTAACTGGGGATGTAATGTCTTGTCGAGAAAAAAATGTGAGAAAATGGAAAATCAAGGAGCAACTTTGGATGATAATTTTGTTTTAATTTTTTGAGAAATAATATGATTATCTACGAACCATGTTCACTGATGTACGTGTTGATATACAATATCAATCACACAAATCACTTTTAGACTCTAAGTTGATACCACAAAGTTACAACACGACTAGTTAGAGGCTACTTTTGATTGGCTCGGAAAAAAGTCGCCAGCCCAAAATCACCAATCTTCAGATTTCCTTGGTTGTCAATCAGAAGATTTGAACCCTTAATGTCACGGTGCAAGACTCCACGATTATGACAGTGTTCGAGTCCCCGAAGCAGCTGTTGCATGAAGCATTTTATCTGCATGCCCATCACATAAAATATTAATGAATAGCTTGCATTTCATAGACTAATTCCTTAATTTACAAAGTTCCTGCATTTACTCCATCTCGATCGATTGAAATATAACCCAGATTCAAAATCATAATCAAACCAATCATGATGATGATTCTATTAGTTAAGAGTAAGGTGATGTGCTGCTATTGCTGCTGATGATGATATGATGATGGTGATGGTCGTGGTGGTTGTACCGGCGGATGCGATGGCGATGGAGATTGAGGCAGTGGCGGTGGCGATGATGATGATGATGGCGATGATGATGATAATGATGAAATTTCAATTCCACACAATTACGGTCCTATAAGCTCCATGTTAGTTCAATTTTGGTCCGAAATAATTTGTCCCGGCTCGTATAAGCTAACATAGTCTTCCTGTGCTCGTATATCACGCTGAAGAATACTTTTGTCCCGGCTGCCAGATGACAACACATAAGAGCTCCAGGCAACGGCACCAACTCGCAGCCGATGTCCCTCCATAGTTCTAATCCTCTTGCAACAAGAGGCATCCCATAACTGCATAAACAAATGTTAGGCTTAATGAGGGGAATGCGGAAGTGAAACATGGAATTCCATGTATAGGATTATACCTACTGTGTCACTTTCACATATAGTTCTTGGTCATTTGAGAGAATAGTTTGTAACAGGATGTGAGAGAATAGTTTCTGGTCATTTGAAGGGATGGTTTCTGGTCAGTTTGTTTTCAAGTAACAACAAATCCACAAGCAACTCCATACGCTTCATGTCCCACTAAAGCAACTTCTCTTATTATACCGAGCTACGTATAATTCGATCAATATGGCAACGCTCGCTTAATGTTACCACAAACTGACTCAAAATAATAATGAGCCACAAAACTTAAGTCAAGACTGTGATGGAGATTCTATGGTTTAAAACATTAATCACATACAGTTACTAAAACATGTATCATTTGAATCATGGTTCATTGAGTATTTTCATGCCAGTACCACGAGATTGGGCTATCCCCCAGCTCATATTATTATATTAGGATTTTTTTTTGGGAGAAGGAAAAAAAAAGACGAGTCTGGAGAACCATGAAACGAACTTAAATAATTGTGAATGTATATAAGCCAGTGTTCCATGAATATGTACATCACAAAATCAACATATATAACAATACTCTAGAGCAGGAGTGTATCAACTTTGTACACAATGAAGAGGTCAGGAAAAGCTTCACCGCATACCTGGAGTTGGCCATTGCTAGTTCCAACAGCAATATGTGTACCACGGTGTGCCCATCCAACAGAAAGCAGAATCATCATCGACCCCCAAATCACACAACTTCATTACCTGTCATAAATACACAAAATGCCAACTTCATCTATTCATGAGGACAACGACGACAAAAAGAGATTGAAATAAACAAACTATTACCTTGCCGCTAGAAGCATGCCACAGATAAACACACCGCCCAACCCCACAAAAAGACATTATGTGGAGACCATATAAGGTTAAGGTAGAAATCATCTTGCAATGCAGTGCATCCAAAACTCGTGAAAAATTAATTAGATTGAACAATTCAAATTGCAAATGTATCACAGGTGTGCATTAGAAAACCTTATGGGAAAGAAAATACTTTAAATAATTTTGGACTGAAACATTTGTAACTCTTCAAACTGATAAAACCCATCATCTCTCTGCAGCTAACAAACACAAAGATCAAAGCTTCTGTAAACTATACAAATCCCAAATTCCCTGAGTAGCTAAAAATATACACATCAAATTCTGAAAATTAAATAAACTCGAATCTCTCTTATTAGCTAAAAAAAACTCAAAGCTCTGAAGATTAACTAATTTTGTCGATTAAATAAAACCAAATTTTGCTGTGCAGCTAAAAAAACTAGAGATCAATGCTCGAAGATTACCTATTTCTCTAAATTGAATAAACCCCAATTTCTCTGTCGCAACTAATAAAGATTGAAGCTCTTGATAATTACCTTGTTGGGTTTGGGATTGTTGGAAGCTAGGTGGAGAATCTCGACCACTGGGAGCACGAAGGCAAGGGTTTTTCCCGAGCTGGTGGAAGCGTCGACGGCGACGTCCTTGAAACTGCATAGCAATTAGCAACAGGATAGTGGCTACCTGAACTGGAGTGCAGAACTCGAAGCCGCCTTGGGTGAGGGCTTCGAGCACCGGCTCGGAGAGCGGAGGTTTGAGATTGGAGAATCGCGTGGTACTGAAAATGAGCGGGAGAAGAAGGAGGGTTGAGATTGGAAAGGAGCGGGCGAAGAAGGAGGGTTTTTTGGAGTCTGAAAAATTTTTGGAGTCTGAAAAATAATTGAGCTCAAGTATACTTAAAAAATTGCGTCAAAAAAAAAATCACACTTTTTACTTCAGTAATTATAAAATTAGCGCTTGGAATTTAAAATTTCTAACTAGCTCCTGCCTTTTTGTTTGATACCATTTACTGAAGTCTATGTGTGTAGTTTACTTCCCTAAATTGAAAAGCGAAGTTGTTGTTTGTTTTTACTTCGCTAATATACATTACCGAAGTGAGACGTACCGAAGTCTTTGATGTTTTTTCTACTAGTGACATGTCCACCCCGTATACGGAATCCAGGATATACGTGGGACAATGTACCTAATTAGCCTCAACAAACTACGTCTCGTGTGCATAGCCCAACACGGAAAATATTCACGCATGACTATATATGTGCCTGGCTAAAAATCCTACACAATATCCAATCGGAACGTAGATATGACTCCGGATATGTCACGATGCAACATGACAACGAATTCAATAATTCACAAATCCGATTAAAGATCGAGGACTCACCGAAATGACAATAAGGTCAACAATATCAAGGGTTCGAAAGTGACGAACTTGGGAATACAATCCCACAATGAAAACGGAACATCATTAAGAACAACTTCACATCACAAGTCACAAGTTTATAAGTGTTTCATTTACACGAAATGCATAATTATCATAAGAATCCACACATCATTATAACCAAGCAAGATAACTTGCCTCAATACGGAGGCGAGAATAGTCCTTCCTTGTCGAACGAACGAACGGATGGCCCTCGATTCAAAATTGGTTACTCGAACAATCAACCTTCAATGAAGTATATTTTACTCAATAATACATTCATATGATCATCTATACCAAATTTTAACGAGACAACATCCTAATTCCCATTTGAGTAGTTCAACTTTTTAAGATGTTGAAGTGTTACTCCAAGAACCTTATTCATACCATTCTATTCTTACAATTGATTACAAGATGTTACCAAATGTTTGCTGGATTAAGAATTGATCCATAATGTGCTAAACAATAATCTCATACCCTTTAAACTTATCAAGAACATCTCCATTCATTAAAAGTAAAAAAAGTCTGCACTACACTCAATCACTTATGTTGAGTTAACTAGTTATAAATCCATATCATGATCATGAAGAATATCTCGAATTTAACACCATCCTTATAATCTTCTAATTATCCTGGAGATTCAAATATCATTTCTCTAAATTCACTTAGCTTAGGTTCAAGAAGATCATTTCATTCTTCTAATGATCAACAAGGGTTTCTTAAAACATTTTATGGTAATTATTCCAACAAGTTATTTACATTATAATGAAACAAGGACTATTATTATTCCAATAGTATTATTAGTCCAGCAAGAAGAGTGTGGTTTAACTAAACATGATCATCACCATTTAAAACACCAAGAACACATCATTACAAATCCTCTAATCATCATATTCATCATTAAGTTTGTTGAAAGCTTAACTACAAACATGTTTAGCTTGATTAATTCATCACTAGGTGGAGTATACTTAATTACTATCATTACAATTACGAGATTATAGGGTTAAATCGTATAACATACCTTCAGAAATGAAGAACAATACACCAAAACCACAAGAACACAATCTAAGCTTCAAGAATGTCTCCAACTTTCAAATCAACAAGCTCTAAAATCAAAATGTAAAGCTCAAACACAAGTTGGAAGAAGGTATATTTGATCTAGGGATGGAGGGGGATGATTATATGGGTAAAAAATCACAGTTTGACGTGCAAAATGAAAGACACAAGTTGTCTTTTTATAACAGCACAGTTCGTTACGTACGTTATCACAAGATGATAACGTACGTTAACAGCTTTACATACGCTACACAAAAAGTGTTACGTACGTAAGCTAAGTCCAGAGGCTACTGGACTGAAATACAAACATCATTACGTACGTTACTGCTTGAAGCATTACCTACTTAATGTAGGTCAACTAGGTTGCCTCCAAAAGATCAGATATTCGAATCCCGTCCGGCCTCACACGCCGAAAGTTGAGATTGGATATGATTACACTGGTTACGTACGTAACAGGTCCCTCTTTACGTACGTAAAGGCCTCAAAATAGCATACGCTATGCCTAAGGATTAGCGTACGTTAGGCTCAGGTTTAATAGCTCAATATGTACTTATCTATACAACGCTGAAAATTCAATCATAGTGCGAGTGATCGTTTTTATTAAGTCTATTATGATATATTCTAACATCAATATTCATTACACAAATGCAACAAGACTACAACAGTATTGAATTATCCGACTAATACAACAGTAAGTAAGAATTTCCGTCGGATATTACAAGTAAAACTCCACTGTTTTACTAGTGCAGGTATCAAATCATACGAAAAGTAACGAGCAAACATTAATCAAGAATCAAACACAATATTTAAGTATCAAATTATCCCCGGGGGTTTTAATAAGGGAATTTAAGCTATGAAGCATTTCGAAAATAAGTTCATCACCTCGGGAATTTTGGAATTTCAAAACCTTTAAAACTCCGAGTCTTGGTTCACCAAACCTTTCAAAAGAAGGGTTGAGGGCTAACCCAAATCTTGTTTCATAAATCGACAGTTCACAATACGGAAAAAATTTACTCAAGCTTAGGACTCGGTCCAACATTCATTTTCATAAAAAATTTCCTTTCAAAACTTTGATTTGAAAATAAACATATTCATGACACCGTGATCCACTGTCACGTGTCTCCGTAGGTTCAACAACCGCACGTACTACACCAAGCACAAATAGCCAAACATAATCAATTCTGACACCGTGATCCGCTGTCACGTGTCTCCGTAGGTTCAACAACCCACACGGACTATTAACCAGACATAACCAATTCCGACACCGTGATCCACTGTCACGTGTCTTCGTAGGTTCAACAACCCGCACGGAAAGAAACAAACACATCGATCACAACAACTAGTCCTGACCCCGTGAACCTGTGCCATGTGTCACCGTAGGTTTCGTCGAACTCACACGGTTGGACGTACTGTTTCCTGAATCGATGGACCTGTGCCATGAATCATTGTAGGCCTCTTCAGAACCGCACGATTGGATCTCAGCACTGTAACAGCTCCAGAATTCGTCCGGGAATGTCACACACCATAGGCCCTTCTCACAAGGATCTACGAGGCAACACTCCAATAGACTACTCAAATGATTGACCGACCGGGGTCAATCTAATTACAAAGCAGACCGACAAGGTCATTAAACAATTCAGAACTAATGAAATTCACATCTCTATCTCGGGTTACCTCTCCTGACCAAGCGCATGTCCCTATCAGATTGTATGCCACTGATCGAGAAGATACGAATGCGGATCAGTTCCTGGAAACACCGCTTCTTGTCGTATGGAGGTAGACTACAACTTCTTCAATCGGTAATTGCCAGCCTCACTAATTTTTGGATTGCTGCATTTAGGCTTCCTCGCGCTTGTGTAACAGAAATAGAAAAGATATGTTCGGCTTTCTTGTGGTCAGGACCGGACTTAAACCCACGTAAAGCAAAAATCAGATGGTCTGACGTGTGTAAGCCAAAGCAGGAGGGTGGATTGGGATTGAAATCCATTGTAGAGGTTAATAAAGTTTGTTGCTATAAACTGATTTGGAGGATTGTGTCCAGGAAGAATTCTCTATGGGTTAACTGGATCCATCGAGAACTAATTCGCCCGCTTCTCGCCGCAAGAAAAGAAAATCGCACCTCGTGTTCATGGATGTGGCAGAAGCTCCTAAAGTATCGCCAGGAAGCAAAGACCTATCATAAGATGGAAATTCGCAGCGGACAGGAAACATCTTTTTGGTATGACAATTGGAGCTTCATGGGCCCATTGCATGACATTCTCGGAGATAGATGCTTCATCGATCTAGGGATAAGTGTTGAAGCATCGGTTGCTACTGCTCAAACAACGCGTCGTCGGCGACGTCACCGAGTTACAATTCTAAACCAGGTCGAGACGGAGCTGAATACTCTCAGTATTCCCAGCCCTTTAAATGAAGATGTGGCTCTATGGCGAAATGCGGATGGCCGGTACAAACCAAATTTCTCCACCCCTGCAACATGGGCACAAGTCCGGCAACAGGGGAATTTGAACAACTGGCACAAGGCGACTGGTTCTCGTGCTCAACTCCAAGTACTCCTTCATTCTCGTGGTTATCGGTTCACAATCGCCTCTCAACAGTGATCGTATGTTAAATCGAACTCAGAGTCGCAGCCTCTTGTGTTTTCTGTCAGGTACCACTAGAATCTCGCGACCACCTATTCTTCAGTTGTAGCTTCGGTTCTCATGTCTGGGTTACTCTTACTCGGAAGCTCCTTGGTCATCGTTTCACCACTTCTTTCTCCACAATCCTAGACCTCCTCAACGATGGCAATTTCACAACAACTAAAAAATTCCTATTGCGATATGTGTTACAGGCATCTGTTTATACACTATGGCAAGAAAGAAACAATCGGCGACATGGTTCAGCTCCTCTTCCATTAGATCATCACATCAAAAGTATTGACCGATTGGTTCGTAATCGGATCATGTCCTACCGTCGTCTCTACCCAAATAAGCTACGGGATGCTTATTGTGAATGGATAGGATCCCATTCTTAAATGGCCATGTTTATTTAAAAACAATTAGCTAATCTTTTGTTTACTCTGTAAAAGGTTGCAATTTTGTACCCAGGTTTTTTTGTTGAATAAAATTTAACATTCATACAAAAAAAAAAGAAATTCACATCTCAATGACAAGAATAAACTTTAATATTAAAAGAAATGACAACTCAATTTAATAAATGAAAACTACACCCATGCAAGGGTGAATGCTCGACCAAAAGGGGAATACCGACCAAAGTGAAAACAAAAGGAAAGACTCTGACTCTTGTGTGATTAGCATCGTCGTCTTCCATCTTCTTCCAAGCCAATCCCGTGACTACTCCCGAGTTGCCAAAACCTGAGCGCATAACAGGCACCCACCCCCCGAAAACTCGGGGGTTAGCAAACTGGAATTTTGCTAGTGCAAGTACATAATATACAAGATATACGAACAATAACAACACAAAATTCAACCGCCGCGAATCCTTAACATAATCTAGACAATCCCACAAACAGCACATCAAAGCATTCGTTTACACAAGGTGAAAGGTAATCATATAGCCATATTCCCTTTACGGATCATAACATCAATGAAACTCTAAAACAAGCCCAATGAGTCAAAAGATCTAGCTTGAAAAACCCCTTTTATAAAAGGAAAACCAATTTGATAAGATAGTTTGAAAACATTATTATTGACCCGGGCCGTCTTGGGGTTTTGAAAATCGAATGGGAACATTTTTGGAAAATAATTTCAAAAGCTCTCGGGTCCTTGAGCCAACATATGGAAAACAATTACACGAAAATCAAGTCAACTTATTCAGGGTCCTCGACCCAATTTATATAACACTGTCACAAACGAAATCATTACAACATCTCCCAGGGTTCTCAACCCAATCCATCTAACATCATCACGAAATCAAACATCTCAACATTCCACAGGGTCCTCGACCCAATACACAGAATAGCACCACAATACAATCAAAGGCACAATCTCTCATTTGACATATCCTGCTCAAGACCCCTGATTAATTAACCCTCGGAGATTTCGTCAAACCTCCTTAGTTAATTAACCCTGATACCAACGCTTTAAAAACAAGTTGAAACAAGCTTTCAGAAACACGAATCGCGGTCTATATCAAGACCAACAATTAAAACGAGTTGAAAGAATTTTGAATAAGAACATTGTTCGGTAACAGGGTCTTAGCTGTCACTCAAATATCCGTAATCAATAAGCCTGCCAGGTGCCTCCCTTGCGCACCTGTGCACCGGCGTTCACTCCACTATGTCGGCCGCTCATTGAACATGTCACTGCGCCGGCAATCACTCCCGCAAGAGCCGCCCATTGACACACGCATTATATAACACCAGCGTTCACCACCCATATGGAGCCGCACATTGAAGCGTACACCAGGCCGGAGTGCACGCCCCGCCCTCAGAGG
Source organism: Orobanche coerulescens (assembly GCA_033398695.1). NCBI lineage: Eukaryota > Viridiplantae > Streptophyta > Magnoliopsida > Lamiales > Orobanchaceae > Orobanche > Orobanche coerulescens. Next base: position 126,231,549 of record CM065809.1, read on the forward strand.
TTCTCGGATATGACGTTTCTCACAACAAGTATCCACATTGTTTCAAACATCAAGCACACAGACAACATTACAACAATTATTCACTCAGTGCACTAATTCACACAATTTATCCATCGGTCCACGACCACACAATAAACAATAACACACACGTTATCAATCAAAACTCAATCACAATAAGCCTTCAAGCATAACCAATCAACACCGCACATATATATCTATATTGCGACTCAACCGAATATATATATATATATATATATATATATATATAACCTTACTATATTATATGAATAACTATAGTTCGTCCATCAATCCAAGTTGAGGACGTCAACTAGTGTTAGCATTCATCACTCGTCGATCACCGACATAAGCATATATATCAATATACGTATATACATACATATATTTAACATACAAATATATATGTATATATATATATACACATACATATATATATATATATACAAATATATACATCCGTATAAACTCATACACTTCGACAACAATGATTTCACGCAGTTACAATTCGTATATCGAGGTACTTGCCTTGGTAATCTCTCCCGGATACTCCGAAAGTACGGTCGGTTGGCAAAATCCGGAACTCCAACGAAAACAACGATCAGAAGGGCTCAACACCAGATTTTTGTAGGAAAATCATCCCTAATATCCTATCCTCGAATAAACAATCAATCACACGAGGAAAAACATCACAAAACGACCAAATTCCTCTCTGCGGCATTTCCCCAGACACCTTGAAGGCGTCAAACGGAAGTTCATATAATCGACGAATCAGAAATGGTAAAACCATGGAAAGATGATGAAAATGATAGAATACAACTTAATCTACAATTATCCATCCGTAATTTATGTTTATAAGGCTCAAACGGACGAAATATACCAAGATCCCCAAATTTCTCAAAGTTTGGATTTTAGGGGAAACTAACCTTGATTCGGTCGATTGAAGGATGTTATGGATTGATCGATCAATGATATGGACTCCGGATCTTCGTGGATTTGTTGTTCAACAACATGCCTCCTTGCTCTCTAAAGCTCCAGCCGCGGACATGAAGGAAGAGAAGTGAAAAATGGGTGAAAACAGGGATGTTCGGTCATATAAATACCGGTAACTGACTAGCGTGCGCTAGGTTGTCCGGGTAGCGTGCGCTATCGGCCGGCCCTGGTCCAGAATCTTAGGCCGAGGTCCGACAGCGTGCGCAAGACCTCATCAGCAGCGTGCGCAATCAGCCCGTCCAGGACCTACTGGACTAATCTGCCCGGCCAGGTAGCGTGCATCGGCCGAGCCGGTAGCGTGCTGTCACGACCCGATATGTCGTGTCTATGTTGGACGTCCAAATGAGGCGTGCCTTCTGGTTAGCTTGCCACAAGTGGGGTAAAGGGGGCGACATTAGCGTTAAGGCGTTGTTTGCCCGGATGCATCGGTCAGGCCGAGTCAGGCATGCCTACCCCGTTTAGTCCGGAGAGCTTGTCGCTGGTCGAGGACTTGACTATGAAGGGGATTGTTGCGGGTAGGGCACAACTGGTCTGGGACTAATGACGTCTCCCTGATGAGGCCATGGCAGGGTGAAACCAGTTGGCATGCTATGTGGGATAGGCTGGTCCCGGGGTGTGAGGGCCCCTGGGACGCCGCACGGGCTTCGAAACTCCCATCCCGTGACAGATGGTATCGGAGCCGAAACCTCTCTCAGTACGGCATGGTTTGGGTGTGGTCAAGTTCTGCCGAAATCGATGAGGGCGGGAAGTGAACGCCGGTGCAAATAGGGCACGGTCAAAGTGCGGATCCTGACAAGGCTTCTAGGTGGAGAACATGAACCGATTCTATTCCGGAATGAGAGGTGGTCCTAGGCTTGTGAGATCAGACGGTCCGGAATGTGGACACACTTGTGTTGCGCACTTTTGGTAGCTCCACCTTTCGGTGACCTGGGTGTAAGAGCGTGGATCATCGTGGGCCACTGTGGGAACCTCGACATGCGGGAAAAATGCAGCGGCGAGGGAATGCCGTTCAACCGAGGTACTAATGCCAGGAAGCGCGTAGGGTGAAGGTTGATGTCGATTGGTGATGCGGTATGCGCGCGGAGCACTGTGGGCTAGCGCAAGGCGCGCGAGTGAAGAGCCTGTCCATCAGGGGATGGTGCCGTATATGTTTGGCCACGATCGTTTTGTGTGAGTGGGACAATACAGTGTGCGGAAAGAAACATTCTTCCCCAGCACGAGGACGTGCTGCGATTTGAGTGGGGGAGGATGTCACGACCCGATATGTCGTGTCTGTGTTGACCGTCTAAATGAGGCGTGCCTTCTGGTTAGCTTGCCACGAGTGGGGTAAAGGGGGCGACATTAGCGTTAAGGCGTTGTTTGCCCGGATGCATCGGTCTGGCCGAGTCAGGCATGCGTACCCGGTTTAGTCCGGAGAGCTTGTCGCTGGTCGAGGACTTGACTATGAAGGGGATCGTTGCAGGTAGGGCACAACTGGTCGGGGACTAATGCCGTCTCCCTGATGAGCCCATGGCAGGGCGAAACCAGTTGGCATGCTATGTGGGATAAGCTGGTCCCGGGGTGTGAGGGCCCATGGGACGCCGCACGGGATTCGGAACTCCCATCCCGTGATAGATGGTATCGGAGCCGAAACCTCTCTCAGTACGGCATGGTTTGGGTGTGGTCAAGTTCTGCCGAAACCGACGAGGGCGGCGAGTGAACGCCGGTGCAAAGAGGGCACGGTCAAAGTGCGGCTCCTGACAAGGCTTCTAGGCAGAGAACATGAACCGATTCTATGCCGGAATGAGAGGTGGTCCTAGGCTTGTGAGATCAGACGGTCCGGAATGTGGACACACTTGTATTGCGCACTTTTGGGAGCTCCACCTTTCGGTGACCGGGGTGTAAGAGCGTGGATCATCGTGGGCCTCTGCGGGAACCTCGACATGCGGGAAAAATGTAGCGGCTGAGGGAATGCCGTTCAACCGAGGTACTAACGCCTGGAAGCGCGTAGGGTGAAGGTTGATGTCCATTGGTGATGCGGTATGTGCGTGGTGCACTGCGGGCTAGCGCGGGGCGCACGTGTGAAGAGCATGTCCATCAAGGGATGGTGCCTCATGTGTATGGCCACGATCGTTTTATGTGCGTGCGACAATACAGTGTGCGGAAAGAAACATTCTACCCCAGCACGAGGACGTGCTGTGATTTGGGTGGGGGAGGATGTCACGACCCGATATGTCCTGTCTGTGTTGACCGTCCAAATGAGGTATGCCTTCTGGTTAGCTTGCCACAAGTGGGGTAAAGGGGGCGACATTAGCGTTAAGGCGTTGTTTGCCCAGATGCATCGGTCTGGCCGAGTCAGGCATGCCTACCCGGTTTAGTCCGGAGAGCTTGTCGCTGGTCGAGGACTTGACTATGAAGGGGATCATTGCGGGTAGGGCACAACTGGTCGTGGACTAATGTCGTCTCCCTGATGAGCCCATGGCAGGGCGAAACCAGTTGGCATGCTATGTGGGATAGGCTGGTCCCGGGGTGTGAGGGCCCCTAGGACACCACACGGGCTTCGGAACTCCCATCCCGTGACAGCACGCTACGGCCGGACAGCTGCGCGCGCTGACTCGGCAGGCTAGCGCACGCTACCGGCTCGGTCGACGCACGCTACCTGGCCGGGCAGATTAGTCCAGTAGGTCCTGGACGGGCCGATTGCGCACGCTGCTGTCGATGTCTTGCACACGCTATCGGACCCCGGCCGAAGATTCTGGACCAGGGCCGGCCGATAGCGCACGCTACCCGGACAACCTAGCGCACGCTAGTCAGTTACCAGTATATATATGACCGAACAGCCCTGTTTTCACCCATTTTTCAATTCTCTTCCTTCATGTCCGTGGCTGGAGCTTTTGAGAGCAAGGAGGCATGTTGTTGAACAACAAATCCACGAAGATCCTGAGTCCATATCATTGATCGATCAATCCATAACATCCTTCAATCGACCGAATCAAGGTTAGTTTACCCTAAAATCTAAACTTTGGGAAATTTGGGGATCTTGGTAGATTTCGTCCGTTTGAGCCTTATGAACTTAAATTACTGATGGATAATTGTAGATTAAGTTGTATTCTATCATTTTCATCATCTTTCCACAGTTTTACCATTTCCGATTCGTCGATTATATGAAATTCCGTTTGACGCCTTCAAGGTGTCCGGGGAAATGCCGCAGAGAGGAATTTGGTCATTTTGTGATGTTTTTCCTCGTGTGATTGATTGTTTATTCGATGATAGGATATTAGGGAGGATTTCCCTACAAAAATCTGGTGTTGAGCCCTTCCGATCGTTGTTTTCATTGGAGTTCCGGATTTTGCCAACAGACCGTACTTTTAGAGTATCCGCGAGAGATTACCAAGGCAAGTACCTCGATATACGAATTGTAACTACGTGAAATCATTGTTGTCGAAGTGTATGAGTTTATACGGATGTATATATGTGTATATATATATATATGTATGTGTATATATATATATTCATATATATTTATATGTTAAATATATGTATGTATATACGTATATTGATATATATTTTTATGTCGGTGATCGACGAGTGATGAATGCTAACACTAGTTGACGTACTCAACTTGGATTGATGGACGAACTATAGTTATTCATATAATATAGTAAGGTTATATATATATATCTATATATCTATATATATAAATATATATATTCGGTTGAGTCGCAATATAGAGATATATGTGCGGTGTTGATTGGTTATGCTTGAAGGCTTATTGTGATTGAGTTTTGATTGATAACGTGTGTGTTATTGTTTATTGTGTGGTTGTGGACCGATGGATAAATTGTGTGAATTAGTGCACTGAGTGAATAATTGTTGTAACGTTGTCTGTGTGCTTGATGTTTGAAACAATGTGGATACTTGTTATGAGAAACGTCATATCCGGGAACCTCTGAGGGCGGGGCGTGCACTCCGGCCTGGTGTACGCTGCAATGTGCGGCTCCATATGGGTGGTGAATGCCGGTGTTACATAATGCATGTGTCAAGGGGCGGATCTTGCGGGAGTGATCGCCGGCGCAGTGACATGTTCAATGAGCGGCCGACATAGTGGAGTGAACGCCGGTGCACAGGTGCGCAAGGGAGTCGCTTGGCAGGCTTATTGGTTACGGATATTTGAGTGACAGCTAAGACCCCGTTACCAAACAATGTTCGTATTCAAAATTCTTTCAACTCGTTTTAATTGTTGGTCTTGATATAGACCGCGATTCGTGTTTCTGGAAGCTTGTTTCAACTTGTTTTTAAAGCGTTGGTATCAGGGTTAATTAACTAAGGAGGTTTGACGAAATCTCCGAGGGTTAATTAATCGGGGGTCTTGAGCAGGATATGTCATTGTGTCTTTGATTGTATTGTGGTGCTATTCTGTGTATTGGGTCGAGGACCCTGTGGAATGTTGAGATGTTTTATTTCGTGATGATGTTAGATGGATTGGGTTGAGAACCCTGTGAGATGTTGTAATGATTTCGTTTGTGACAGTGTTATATAAATTGGGTCGAGGACCCCGAATAAGTTGACTTGGTTTTCGTGTAATTGTTTTCCATATGTTGTGTCAAGGACCCGAGAGCTTTTGAAATTATTTTCCAAAAGTGTTCCCATTCGATTTTCAAAACCCCAAGACGGCCCGAGTCAATAATAATGTTTTCAAACTATCTTATCAAATTGGTTTTCCTTTTATAAAAGGGGTTTTTCAAGCTAGATCTTTTGACTCATTGGGCTTGTTTTAGAGTTTCATTGATGTTATGATCCGTAAAGGGAATATGGCTATATGATTACCTTTCACCTTGTGTAAACGAATGCTTTGATGTACTGTTTGTGGGATTGTGTGGATTATGTTAAGGCTTCGCGGCGGTTGAATTTTGTGTTGTTATTGTTCGTATATCTTGTATATTATGTACTTGCACTAGCAAAATTCCAGTTTGCTAACCCCCGAGTTTTCGGGGGGTGGGTGCCTGTTATGTGCTCAGGTTTTGGCAGCTCGAGATTAGTCACGGGATTGGCTTGGAAGAAGATGGAAGACGACGATGCTAATCACACAAGAGTCAGAGTCTTTCCTTTTGTTTTCACATTGGTCGGTATTCCCCTTTTGGTCGAGCATTCACCCTTGCATGGGTGTAGTTTTCATTTATTAAATTGAGTTGTGATTTCTTTCTGTATTAAAGTTTATTCTTGTCATTGAGATGTGAATTTCATTAGTTCTGAATTGTTTAATGACCTTGTCGGTCTGCTTTGTAATTAGATTGACCCCGGTCGGTCAATCATTTGAGTAGTCTATTGGAGTGTAGCCTGGTAGATCCTTGTGAGAAGGGCCTACGGCGTGTGACATTCCGGACGTATTCTGGGGGTGTTACATTTATGGTATCGGAGCTTAGGTTTGCGAAAAACCTAGGCCGTTGGGTCAAGTCCATGTCTTGTGTAAGTCGCGCGCATTAGAGCTGTGATTAGTATCGTGGTTCCGATATCATCTTCCGGCAATCCGTGATGGTAAGCCTCCCAATCGTAAGTCCCATTATATACGTATTTGATTATATTGTGCTAATATGTTTAATGTGAAGTAGGGATTGGAACTTGTTGGTGATATTATTGTTTTAGGATATAACATGCGTATGCGGTCCGAGTAAAAATGGTTATATAGTATGCTTCGGAAGTCGAGCATATTTATATGTTTCTGCACTTTATTAGAATAAATTTATGAATGTTAATTCTATCCGCCGCGTGAGTATTTTGAGATGGCTTTTGGTATCTTGCAAACCGAGTTTTGATATTTTGGTCTTGCACGTTTTGATAGTAATCTTATGACGATATTTGATATTTTATAAATGACTTTTGTGAGTATTTGAGAATATTACCGACATCGGCCTTTTTGTCATTTTGAACATTTTTTTTTTAAAAATGATTTTTAGCCTGGTGGGTTCCGGCACAGGGCCCACGGCGCTGTAGTATCACAGACATTTTAAAGTGGTGTTTTGAAATTTTTCTAAAATTGAGAAATCCCATGATTTAATGTAGTCATGTCAAATGGTCACGTATTTCGGTGAAAGATCCGTTCAATTAAACCTTTTGGTAGAAGAGGAAAGATTTTTCAATTTGTGGTATTGGGAACTCAACGCTTTTGAAATATTTCAAATTACTTACGATTTAATTTTCAATTTTTCTTTTATACATTACTCGAAAATAATTTTAAAGTCGATGTATAAACTTTCTCTTCCAAAATAAAGGATAGTATCTACAAGTTTTGGGCGTAACGTGACTCGCCCTCTTTCTCAAAAAAAAAATTGTTTTCATTAAGTGCATGCATATAATGACTGTCCTCGTCAGAGGACTGGAAATTGATTTCAGATAATTTTGTACTTTACGATATTACCGTTATTCTAAAGATGTTAATTAAATCTTGTGTTAATAATTGTGGTGTACTGTATGATTGATTATTTGATAATGCTGAATGGTGCTATCTGCATTAGCATGTCGAACCTTAGTGGAGGTGGATTTGATGATGGTAGTTGAAGCGGTGATATGATCCGTTCAGTAACGATTCATAATATAGTGAGGGAGTACCGGGACCAGACGACATCCTACAAAATTTTCCTCAATGGTTGAACCTTCGAGCAAGGCGAAGAGGCCCAAGACATCTGGAAAATTTTCGGTTGCTATTTCCAGCAAAAGTGACTTTGATCGTTTGTCATTTCATTGCTTTACGTTTCCAACTCTTGTTGTCCTATGCTTCGGGGCCGAAATGTCTTCTTAGTATGGGGGAATGTACTACTCGTACTCTTCGTAGTAATTTTCAGTGTTGGGTGACTTTCATTGTTGGTACTTCATCTGTGACCCTCTCGATAATTTTTAAACTACCCTGTTGTACTTAGCCTACCGTTCCCCGAACGAATTTTAGAGCCGTTTTGTTAGACTCCGTGGATTATTGTGGTCTCTCCACATCTGAACTTGATCCTTGCAAAATTCATATTTCCGAATGTATTATGAACTATTATTCATTGTGGTCTCTCAACTATTATTCTCATATGTGCAATTAATATTTCCGAATGTATTATGAACTTGGATGCGGTTGGTTGAGCTCGAAACATGGTTTTCAGGACGTCTGAGATGTTTTGTGATTTTCTTAACTCTGGGAGCTTTTGTATCCAAATTCATACTCCTCCACCTCAACTTATCATGTTCACATACATTTTTATCACCTCGACTCACGTACCAGATGCTTGCTTAGTCAGTTCATTGTATTTCAAGGATTCTCGCGTTCGCGCATTGCTCGTGATGTTTTGGGGCTGAGCAAAGTAGTTATTTCCTTGATTGTTCTGCCGCTCTCTATTTTAAGTTTCGGGACGAAACTTATTTTAAGAGGAGTTGAATGTAATATCCGAGATTTTTTATTCTGATTAATTCGAATTTTCTTTTTAGACCGGAAACTTCTCGGTTTTCGGGCGTTGGTATTATTTTTCTCGACAATCGATTTGTATTTATGGCCATATGTGGTGACTTGTATATTATTTTCATTTCGGATCGATATTGTTGTCCGCGAGCGTTTCGTCGTGTTCGTTCCATGCGTTTTTGAGAATCGAGTCATCAGGCCACGGCGGTGGCGCGGCCGACAATTGCGCGAGAACTGCATGCGGTGGCGCCGACTGACAGTGCGCGGGGACCGTCATGGAGAGGCCGGCTGCCGGACGATTCTTGGCTGGGACCGGCCTAGCGTACGCTACGGCCGAACAGCTGCGCGCACTAACCCGCAGGAGTAGCGCATCCACTGCCGGGAGGTAACGCACGCTAATCGGCCGGGCAGTCTAGGCAGTAGGGTATGGACTTCGGCCAGACCAGCAGGCACCTCACGCTACGGCCGGATAGCTGCGCGCACTAACTCAGCAGGCTAGCGCACTGTCACGGGATGGGAGTTTCGAAGCCCGTGCGGCGTCCCAGGGGCCCTGACACCCCGGGACCAGCCTATCCCACATAGTATGCCAACTGGTTTCGCCGTGTCATGGGCTCATCAGGGAGACGACATTAGTCCCCGACCAGTTGTGCCCTACCCGCAACGATCCCCTTCATAGTCAAGTCCTCGACCAGCGACAAGCTCTCTAGACTAAACCGGGTAGGCATGCCTAACTCGGCCAGACCGATGCATCCGGGAAAACAACGCCTTAACGCTAATGTCGCCCCCTTTACCCACTTGTGGCAAGCTAACCAGAAGGCACGCCTCATTTGGACGGTCAACACAGACACGACATATCGGGTCGTGACATCCTCCCCCACCCAAATCACAGCACGTCCTCGTGCTGGGGGAGAATGTTTCTTTCCGCACACTGTATTGTTGCACGCACACAAAACGATCGTGGCCATACACATGCGGCACCATCCCTTGATGGACAGGCTCTTCACACGCGCGCCTCGCGCTAGCCCGCAGTGCACCACGCACATACCGCATCACCAATCGACATCAACCTTCACCCTACGCGCTTCCTGGCGTTAGTACCTCGGTTGAACGGCATTCCCTCAGCCGCTGCATTTTTCCCGCATGTCGAGGTTCCCGCAGAGGCCCACGATGATCCACGCTCTTACACCCCGGTCACCGAAAGGTGGAGCTCCCAAAAGTGCGCAATACAAGTGTGTCCACATTCCGGACCGTCTGATCTCACAAGCCTAGGACCACCTCTCATTCCGGCATAGAATCAGTTCATGTTCTTCGCCTAGAAGCCTTGTCAGGAGCCGCACTTTGACCGTGCCCTCTTTGCACCGGCGTTCACTCCCAGCCCTCATCGGTTTTGGCAGAACTTGACCACACCCGAACCATGCCGTACTGAGAGAGGTTTCGGCTCCGATACCATCTGTCACGGGATGGATGTTCCGAAGCCCGTGCGGCGTCCCAGGGGCCCTCACACCCCGGTACCAGCTTATCCCACATAGCATGCTAACTGGTTTCGCCCTGCCATGGGCTCATCAGGGAGACGGCATTAGTCCCCGACCAGTTGTGCCCTACCCGCAACGATCCCCTTCATAGTCAAGTCCTCGACCAGCGACAAGCTCTCCGGACTAAACCGGGTAGGCATGCCTGACTCGGCCAGACCGATGCATCCGGGCAAACAACGCCTTAACGCTAATGTCGCCCCCTTTACCCCACTTGTGGCAAGCTAACCAGAAGGCACGCTTCATTTAGACGGTCAACATAGACACGACATATCGGGTCGTGACAGTGCGCTACCTGCTGGTCTGGCCGAAGTCCAGACCCTACTGCCTAGACTGCCCGGCCGATTAGCGTGCGTTACCTCCCGGCAGTGGCGTGCGCTACTCCTGCGGGTTAGCGCGCGCAGCTGTCCGGCCGTTGCATACGCTAGGCCGGTCCCTACCGCAACTGTCCGGCAGCGCCCAGCCTCCATGACGGTCCCTACCGCACCTGTCCGGTCAGTGCCCAGCCGCATGCCGGTTCCTGCCGCAATTGTCCGGCCAGCGCCCAGCAGCCGTGGCCTGATGACTCGATTCTCAAAAACGCACAGAACGAACACGACGAAACGCTCGCGGACAACAATATCGATCCGAAATGAAAATAACATACAATGAGTCACCACATATGGCCATAAATACAAAATCGATTGTCGAGAAAAATAATACCAACACCCGAAAACCGAGAAGTTTCTGGTCTAAAAAGAAAATTCGAATTAATCAGAATAAAAAATCTCGGATATCACAAGCACCACACACTAAGTTCTGATTCCATGGACCTGTGCCATGAATCCTCGTATGCCCCATCGAACCCACACGAGTGAACTTAGCATTCCAGCACACCACATTCACATTCACATCACATTTCATAGAACAATGAGCATAGTTAATCAATCACGTTGATCACCACAAAATCGTACATCACACGCACATAACACAATCTCAGCACTCGTAACAACTATCATCAATCAACGACACACAACCAACATAACACACATCGGTACATAATACATTGCACAGCCAAGTGTACAACCATACCATATGTACGTTGCAATCCTGCACAAATGGCACAACACCTAACACGTATACCAATATAACGCTATTATCACAAAGCCTTCAATTTGCGGAATACACAACCAATTCAAACGGAACATATTTACGAAGGCAAGCAAAATCATCATAAATCTCATACGTGATTGTTAGTCGCAAGATACAAGTCGTATAATAAGATACTTGCCTTAATAACCGCTACCGAACGCTCCGAAGAACACGGTTCGACTGGGAAGCTCGGACCCCAAAGAAGGCAACGAACGGAAGGGTTCCGACTCGTTCTTCACAAGAATTTCGACCCTAACATCATATAAATATTAAATCAACGATCATACGAGGAAGAATAATCTTAGAACGTCCGAAAACCCCTCTATGACATTCTATCGGACACCTTCAAGGCGTTGATCAAGAACTCCACCAAAACAACGAACCGATACGATCCAACCATGGAATAACAAGGGAAATGATATAATACATCTAAATAATCATCAATCCATCACAATCCTAAGTTAAATCGGATTAAACGGATGAAAAAAACCAGAACACCCAAATTCCCCAAAACAAGATTTCTAGGAAATCTGACCTGATTCGCTCGATCAAAGAATGTTATAGGATGGATGATTGATGATATGAACTCCAAGACTTCATGGATTGATCGTCCAACAACATCTCTCCATGATAAACACAACTCCAGTCACGGAAGAGAAGGAAACGAATGAGAAAAATGGTGAAAAACCCGTCTGCTGGGCCTTATATAGGCTGCCTGCCGGCCGGCTTACGTACGTAACCGGCCATGGCTTACGTACGTAACCGGCCATGGCCGAGTCTCTGACCAAAAATGCCGGCAGTGTTACGTACGTAACCGGCCAAGGCTTACGTACGTAACCGGCCTTACGTACGTTACTGCCGATCACTACCGGCCGTAACTCGTCCAGTGCCGGCCTGGGCCCAGACTGCCCAGCCATGACTCGGCCGGGGCCAACTCCGACGGCCCGAACGTCCCCGAAACCCGAACCTGAATACGAGTCGAAGATACGGTAACGAAGTACTCGCAAAGACGAATTCGAGCACTAAGAGAACACAGGATTCCGACCATCCGAAGGCTCGAAATTCGACAACGGAAGGTAATTACCCCAAACTTTGGGAAATTACGAAAGCGGCCCAAAACGTCCGAAATACACGATACACGATCGAAACACCAAACCAAAGCTCGCAACATGAATAATAACATTAAATGAACTTACGAGAAATTCAAAACAACAGTTTAGGGCGAGATTCGCAAGAATCGAACTCAAGTGCGGAAAAACCGCTTAAGAACACGGAATTCAACAAAACGATACCGAAACGAACTCGGATGACAAAAAGTGAAGAATTAATCATTCTCTAAATGACGAAACAATCATGAGCGAGTCGTCAAAATGGGCTCCCGCCGAAAAAAAAAATCACCAAAATCCGAAATTACGGGTATTACCAGTATCACCCGGGAAGCTCATCTCTTCACGTCCGCTACTAGCTCAATCTCCGAGTACCTAAAAATAAAGCCCACGATGGGGTCAGCCACAATACTCAACAATGATATCGATCACATCATCATAAATAATTACATACCAATGTAATAACGAAGTAAGAATACTACCAATGTAATCTTACCGATATAACCTTACCAATTTATAGCAATCCATACTAAATCAATCCTTGACATATTCCACATTTCGTATTCTCAAATGACGAAATGAATTCAAAATCATCTCTACTGTATTCCAAAAATACCGATAATCCTCAAAACATCATCATAACTCATAAGTACGGAAATAATCCAATCTGTGCCAAATCCTGTCCGTCGGATTACACAATCAAATCTCAACATGGATAAACCAATAATACACAACATACTGTAGATCAACTACCACATGATAATGATAACAAATCCTGAAACATCGACGTACAGTCTGAATGTTCATACGATCAATAACAATGATCAACCAATACATCACTAAGAATATCATCGACATGATAACTCCAATACGACCAATAAAAGATCAACGATAACCGAGAGTACCCTCAACATGGTAAACTCCCAATACGATCAACAAAGGATCAACAATAACCGAGAATACCCTCAACATGGTAAACTCCCAACACGATCAACAAAGGATCAACAATAACCGAGAATACCCTCAACGAGGTAGACTCCAAATGATCAACAATAATAGATCTCAAAGAAATAACCCCGACTATTGAACATACCCCTCGGGTGTATGAACAACCAGTCGCAAACCGTCGAACATATCCAATCATACATGGATTATGAACAACCTAACAATATGGCTCAAAAGATGGACGTCACAGTACGCCCAATCCGGAAATGTGTCCGTGCACATGTCCACCCCGTATACGGAATCCAAGATATACGTGGGACATGTAACTAATTAGCCTCACGAACTACATCTCGTGTGCACGGTTCAATGTGGAAACATCCATGCATAACCATCATGTGCCCGGCTAAAAATCCTACACAATAACCAATCGGCACGCAGATATGACTCCAGATATGTCACGATGCAACATGACAAAGAAACTCAAAGAATTACATATCCAATAAGGATCAAAAGACTCACCGAAGTGAACAATTACAAACTGACAAAGAAAAGACGACACGACTAATCAATATTCAAAACAACAATCCTGGGATCATCATCCCCGACAAATGATCAACACGATCAACGATCTCAATACAATCAGCCCTGGGATTATCATCCCTAAACGAAATAATCAATACAAATCCCAATATACGAAACATCAACATACAACATATACAATAATTCCTCAGAACAATTATCCTCATAACTGAACAATACTGGAATTACCTCAAAGCCGAAGACAATATTCTTTCCACGAACAACATCCCTGAACGAATACACAGTTATACGAATATTCTCAAGTAAGGTACCGTCCATTCAATACCAATAAACCTTTATCCCGATACTCATGCCATCACGATAACTATCCTCGTTATCCGACATTCCATATCATAGATCAAATATAACTCACAGCTCTGTCCTCAATCAAACTTAATTAAACCATATACGTTATGATTTGTCCCAAACCACAGCATGATAACCAAATCGTCATCCCGACAGTTTACATCTATAATATCATTGCTATATGAATTATAAATGAAATGAAAGCGAAACCATTCATCAAATATTATAGACTGAACAAGTATAAACTTGCCTCGATACCGATACCACGAAGCCGTTACCAAAATCTGTTGCCTTCATCCACGAGCTCCCAAGCCCCGACCAAGAGAAATCTACGAACTCTTCGACCTCAACCGCAACACAACGGTCATAATCCACGATCAAAACATCACAACCTATTGCAATAACTGATTAACAGACATTCGATAAAAATCAATAACCGACATACCCAACCAACAAACTCAACGGTTCAACGAAACCTCGATCATATACATAAAACCAAATAATCCAACTCAACAAATACGAACTCATATGCACAATACAAGTCGCAACTCGATAATCAATATAACCGATCAATAAACCCAACGGTTCCACCATATCCCGATTAAACTCAACTCCGAACAACCAAATCAATCGACCGTGAATTTAAAACCATAACATAATTCATAATCCGATAATCATATTAATAATCAATTTAACCAAGTGTCTAAGCACTACCGATTCCACATTCAATCTTACATACGAATACAAGTTTCCTCCTTGTAAATTCATAATAAAAACCAATTATTGATTATCATCATCAATCCGGTTAGTTCAACATTATAGGTAATCATGTTCCAAGGGTTTCAAATAACTCAATCACTCGATTTGAACACTTGTTCAATACGTGTGAACTTTCAAACTCAAACATGAAGGATAATCTTATCAAACCCGAAATCATATTCGTATTCCTATACGAATATTGTACCAAAATACATAACTTAGTTCTAGATATGAATATTCCATATTCATATCCAAAACACCAACATCACTTAAACATATTCATCAATTCATATAATCCAAGAGTTCCTTAAGAACACAACTTATTCCGAAATCACATTCAAAATCTCCAATACGACATAATCCGATGTGTTCTAACATCTAAACAATCCTTATTCATAATTCAAGATGTATATAATCATGTTATTCAACATATATACTACTCATAACATCACGAATCGCAACAAACTACAAAGAACATCGAGAATACGACGATTCCATAATCATAACAACATAATCAAGACATTTGATCATCAATTCATTATCCTCCCTTAACAAAATCCCCGTAATTACCAAGAATCATCACAACAATATCATTCAATCACCATTCATACGAAAACGTGTAGAATTTCCCAAATTCTACTCATTGAGGCATTTTATCGGACACTTTGAGGGCATAATCCAATTTAATCGATTTAACGGAGAAATTCTCGAATTTGTTCCACAAAACTTCAAGAATAATGAATGATTTAGAGTATACAATCAAGTTCAATCAATAATCTGAAACAAAACGAATCAAATCGGCCAAAATACCAAGAAACCTCAAGAATATTCAAAAACCAAAAGTTTAGGTGTTCTTACCTTCGATCCGGGCGGAAGAAGATGTTAAACACGAATCCAACTTCCAAAATATGTTGCTCTATGATGTTCCCACTCAAATCCATCGATCTCAAATGAAGAATCGCGAAAAGAACGAAGAAAAATGGTAAAAATGCCAAGTGACCCCGGTCCAGGCCTTTAAATAGCCGGGACCTGTCGGTACCTTACGACCGTAACGGGCCATGGCTTACGGCCGTAACCGGCCATGGCTACCCTACTGCCCAGTTTGGTCGACACCCTTACGGCCGTAACCGGCACCAGCTTACGTACGTAATAAGCCCTTACGGCCGTACGCGGCCACACCCTTACGGTCGTTATCGTCCAGTCCTTACGCCCAACGAGTCACTGCCGACCGTGATCGGCCATCCTTGCGAGTCACTTCCGATCGTGATCGGTCATCCCCGCGAGTCACTACCGATCATGCTCGGCCACTACAGGTCCTCTCTGCCACGACTTGGCCAGCCGCCCCGTAACATACGTAACACTTAATCCGTTGCGTACGTAATACGTACGTTGACTTGCTACAGTATTATACTCATATTACGTACGTAATACACCCTGTATAGCGTACGTAAATCCATCCGTTGACTCACCTATCCACATCCACGCCGAAAGCCGCCGACCACGGGCCCCACTATCCGATCACAACTCGGTCCTGTCTGATTCCTCTTGTTACGTACGTAATGCCTTATGCATATCGTACGTAAAGCGTATAATTTAACGTACATAAGTCCTTGAGCTTAACGTTCGTAATGGCCTTCTGTACTTAGCCAAAATCCAACTGTTCCTGTCCGTCTCGACATATTGGATATGAATACACGACATACTTGTAATACCCGGTCGTAATTCAATCATTATCATTCAGTAATTTCATTCGGTAATCGTCGTGATGTAATGTTTCACTTGTTAATAATCATTCATCCGTGTTCACCGTTCGGATTAACTTCGAGTTGTGTATCGATATTGTTCATTGTTTCAACCTTACTCAGAAATCAAGACAACAGTATTATCTTGATCGTGATAATGGATTCATTAGTCGATGTTGACGTTGGCGTTCACATCATTTCTAATCTCCACGTTGTTCAAATTGTGTTTTGTTGGGCGAACACTTGTAATCATGGCTTGAAACCACCGTTTTGGGATTTCCGTACTTCCATTTTGTGTTATTGTTTCCCAAATATTGGTTCATATTGCTTTCATTCTCTTCCCGGATCATTTTTCATCATTTTAGGACCCTAGGGGGGTGTGGGCCGCGGCACAAGAAGTGTGCGCTGCGGCACACACATTCTCCAGTTTTTTGCCGAGCAGCCTGTACTGTGGGCCGCGGCACATGCCGGCAGGGCCACGACACACTGCTGAGTCACTGCCGCGGCACACTCGTCCGGGCCGCGGCACACTCGTGTTGCACTTATCCGCCAAACCTTCTGTACCGTGTGCCGCGCCACATGCCGACGGGGCCGCGGCACACTGCCGAGTCACTGCCGCGGCACACTCGTCCAGGCCGCGGCACACTACCGACCACTGGGCGCAGTTTTGGCCCTGTGCCGCGGCACACTTCGGCTGGGCCGCGGCACACAGGGCAGTCAACTCTATAATTGCGTTGTTTTGAGCGAGATCAGCTCATTTCTTCCCTTTTTCTTCAACCCACGAGAGAGAAGGCTTGAGGGAGAGATTCTTCCTTCATCTATCACTTGAGTACTTGGTTTTCTTCATCTCCTTTCGATCGTGAACCCTGGATAGTCGATCTAACACGTGTTCTTCGGATCAAAGTGCTTGGATCTTCAAGAGGTAATTTCTTCAACATCTTGGATTTCGATTTTGTATTGAGATATGATGTTTTGGATGTTAAATTCATGTTGTATGAAGTGATATACGCATGATTATGGACATGTTTGATTATTCATTGGATTATTGAAGGATTATTCAAGAACACTTTAAATATTGAGTTGGATTTGGGGGTTTTCGATTAATCATTGTTGTAATCACGATTTTGGATATTCATAATGGATTATTGATCGTATTAAAGATGTTTTGTTGGTTTGAAACACTTCTTGGGGAACTGATATTGGTATTATTGAAGTTTGGTTGTAAACAATCGAAGTTTGGCTACAAAGTGTTCGATATAATGCCCCAATGAACTTGGTTTAATCGTATCGATGTTTTGAGTTCGTTATATTCATGTTTGACTCGTATATTGAACGGATTGTTGGTAATTGTATTATTCAAGGATGTTCGAGCGACCGATATCTCAATTAGGACGTTGTTCGTGGAAGGATAATTGTCACCGGTGTTGAGTAAGTTAATTCTTACTCGGTTAAAAGGATATTCATTCCTTTTGTTGTTGTTCATTCATAATCATAACTGATTCATCATTGTATTAACCGTATCAAAACTTGTCATTGTCAATTAATCACTTCAGTCACAAGGAACGACGGTTCCAAATCATTTCATTGAGCTGTCACTCATTTCACTATCATTTCATCTCGGTGAGTCATTATTCATTTTTGATGTCACTTTTGTTATATCGTGGCATTACGGGTCATACTGGCGTTCCGGTTGGTATGTTTAGGATTTTCATGTCGGGCACATTTAAGTCTTGTGTAGGATTTTGGCCTCACATTGGACTGTGCACACGAGTCAATTGCTTCGTGAGACTGATTAGGTACAAGACCACACGTGTATTCGATCGATACTCGTTGGTGGCTTGTGCACGGACACATTTCCATCCCGGGCGTAGTGTGGCGCAACCCTTTGAGTCGTACTGTTAGTTGATTCATACAGCATGTTTGATTGCGTATGTTTTCAACAAGATTGGGTTATAATCTAACCGATTCATTTTTGATCGAACTTGTGGTTTATACAGCATATGTATGATTGTGTTTATTCAACTCTTGAGGATTGTTGTTCTGTGTAACTAACCACGTTTGGGGATTTTGTTTTCAGGTCATGGCAAGGCAAAAGCACGGGAATAGCATGTTGACGGCGAGAAGTCCCAGTGATACTAGTAGGGGGGCCCTTTCTTTTCAATCATTCATGTTGCTGTCATTTATTTTCCGCTGCAGATTTTCATTTGGATACTCCGTTTCATTCAGTGTTGTGTATTTTATCTTCATATAAAATACACTAGTATTCGGTATTGTCTTGGTGTGTTGTACTTAAACTCCTCATCAGAGTAGTTGGTAATATAATATGGTTCGTTACTACAATTATATTATTTAATTCATCAGTTTTCATTCGCCTGGTGGGTCCCAATCGGGGGTCCACGACACTGTAATATCCGCCCAGTTTGGGGTGTTACAGAGTTGGTATCGGAGCGTGGTTTTGAATACTACCTTCCGAGTCATGTCTCATTTGAAATCATCGTCATCAGACTAGTATCATTGGACTTTCGCGTCACGTGTGACCTGTGCAAATGCCGAGCCAATCAGACCGAAAGAACTGTAAGACTTCTAATGCCATGGTATAATTTCTGGCAATAATCATTCATTCATCATTCATTAGTTAACAATCCTCAAACATCATTTTCATTTGATCAGGACGATCATGTTAACTCATTAATCACTCAATTCATTTCATTACTCAGTTGTCGATCTGGACGATCATATTATTAATCTTGTTAAATTGTTCAAGATAATCATTTCAAGAATTTCATCAGATAATCATGTCACTTCAGTAAATCATTCATGTAATCACTGTGTTAGAGCGTGTATGCTCATTTTCATCATCTCATGACATAATCATAACGAGATATTCATGCGGGAAATATAATCATTATGCGACCTTCCTACTTCAGTATGGAGAGAGCTGTCAGGGGATGCACGGGGAGAGGCCGCGGTGCGGGCCGAAACCCGGGAAATAATCACTCGCTGTCGTGAAATCGTACCCAGGACTCGGCTCGATCAGAAGATGTTCGGGTTGATCCACTCACTTTTATATAGGTCATGGTGACCCATATGCAATTGCTCAATCATCATTGCGCCTCTCTGGCCGAATTAATCGAGAGAAGTCTCTCGTGTGAGCCTTCTGCTAAGGAAATTGCCGAGCAACAACCTTCATCTATCAGCAGGAAAGCAACGAAGCGTAATCAGCCTGAAGGCGGTCAGTATACCTTCAAGAAGCCTCGTGTGGGCCCTATCGTGTGGGATCTCAGTCCCGAGCGGCCAGTTCGGCATCACCTGTTTCAACTGTGGAACGCCGGGTCATTACAGCACTAAGTGTCTAAAACCGTCTATCACGTGCCATAATTGTGGGAATTTTGGGCATAAGGCCCGTTTTTGCCGAAAGGACTCCAAGTCGGCTTCGGCGGCATCTCAGGCCCCGAAGCAATCAGCGATTCAGAATCAGACTACTCTGTCAGCTTCGTTTAAGACGATGGAAGAAAATAAAGTCGGAGCTCATATTTATCAGACGGGAGCGTCCGGTTCGGGGGCCGGCAAGTCCCGGATTCATGTGATGAAGGGGATCGACAATCCGGTGGCCTGAATGATCTCAGGTATACTCGTAATTTTATTTCAACCTGTGTGTACCTTTTGATACTGGTGCACCGCTTTCATTCATTTTCGAATCATGTTTGAATAGACTTAATTCGGATAGTCCTATTACTTGTGGACCTCATACCATCGGTCTACCTGGTGATGGCAGAATTTTCGGAAATCATACCGAATTAAGTTTAAATGACCGCGATTTGTTGATGGACCAAATCGTGGTGGATTTACTTAAGGACGATATATATCGGGTATTAGTGGAATGGATCGTCATGATACCCCCCTCAATGTTCGTAAACGTCTGGTCACTATCACTTCCATCGTTGGGGTCGAATGTGTGCTTCAGAGAGGTGATCCCCGTTGTTCCGGAAGAATTATTAATATGATGGAAGCACAGAAACTCCTCAATCGAGTTGTTCAATCATTCGTTGTATCATTTTCATCGATTGTCCGTTCTAAGGCAATCGAGTTGTTCAATCATTCATTGTATCATTTTCATCGTTTGGTCGTTCTAAGGCAATCGAGTTGTTCAATCATTTGTTGTATCATTTTCATCGATTGTCCGTTCTAAGGAATCGAGTTGTTCAATCATTCATTGTATCATTTTCATCGATTGGCCGTTCTAAGGCAATCGAGTTGTTCAATCATTTATTGTATCATTTCCATCGATTGGTCGTTCTAAGGCAATCGAGTTGTTCAATCATTCATTGTATCATTTTCATCGATTGGCTGTTCTAAGGCAATTGAGTTGTTCAATCATTCATCGTATCATTTTCATCGATTGGCCGTTCTAAGGCAATCGAGTTGTTCAATCATTCATTGTATCATTTTCATCGATTGACCGTTCTAGGGCAATCGAAATGTTCAATCATTCGTGGTATCATTGGCATCGATTGACGATGTATTCCCAGACGAGTTACCTGGTTCACGAACGTATGCCCTCGAATGCCACTCAGAGGTTGTTGAGTGAGGGCATTGTACTTGTAATTATGTAAACCATTTATATAAGGCAAATGATTGTTTCTTTATTTACTGGTAGTTACTGGCATTCCTAACTCGTAAATAAACATATAGAAACTAGTCCGTGTATTTGAGAGCAAAACGTTCCACTCCTTATTGGATAAGGGGGTCGGCACTGGAAAGGTTTATAGCTCAAATACTTAATCGTTCGCAAGTCGATGAAACTTGGTAGGCGTTAAGTTTATGTGAAGACTTGTATGACGTGTTCTTTGACATGGAGAGTGCCTGTCGAACACTAATGGTTAGTGGGAGCACACGTTATAGGTATGCTGATTAGATTAGTATACTCGAACCGACTCACCCTCGATTCGTCACACGGATTTCACTCCGGGACAGTCAATGACGGAATCGAAAGGTTGTGATAGGTATTCGTGAACCTTCGACTTGAGGATTTAGTAAGGATGTGCTTGTGACGTCAAGATTTTCATTAGAGTAGTTCGACCCTGTAAACCGGAAGGCGGGGGTCAACCTCGACGTGCATCTTGACGGGCAAGTAGCAGGTCCTACTGAATACCAAGATAGAATTCTTTCTCCCATTAGTGAGCGGGTTATATGTCCTATGCGGTTATTGGCAGATAAGATCATAAGTCTTTGGCCAAAGCATTGGAGCTAGTTGTATTAGATACACGACAGCTCGATGATCTCGATTTGCATTAACGCATGCATAGCGTCAAGTACAGATAGGGTTTGGTCGACCGTGACCATAACTTGATCGGGACATTTGAAAGAAGGGTTTATACGTATACTGGTATTCACGACAGAATGGTTCTTGAATGATCCCAATCATTCGTTCTCAGTTGGGGTACAGTGTAGGCCGCCAGGCTGGCTAGGTGGTGCTACTACTCTTTGGTTCCTCCCATTGCTGACTGAGACGGACCTACCGAGTCGCGCAATAGGATTGACAAAGGAATGAATCAAGCTAATTCTCTCATTATGAATATTAGATATTGGATATCTAAATTTAGGACATTAGATGTCTAAATGGATTTATTGGATAAATTGATTTACGGCCTAATGAATTAAATATATCACCGGGTGATTAATTTAATTCATGGATATAATTATTTCTTGGAGAAATTAATTATGTTATAATGTATTTGATATGTTTAATTAATTGGATTAATTAATCGATATAAATACATCGATATGGAATCGGAGTTTATCTGTTTGGACTCGCGGGAGTCCGAAACGAACCGAACTCGTCCGAATTTCATCTTGGCCCCCCTCCCTCTTTCCACCTTGCTTCCTTTTGTTTCTTGTTCCATTCTTTAATGGATGATTAAGACTTGTGGGGCAAGTGTTGTAGTGGGATGAGTTGTTATCTTGGGTGGGAATAGAATAAAAGTAGAAGACATCATCTCTCAAATGATTCATTCATTTCTCACAGTTTATGAATAGAGAGAGAGAGAGAGAAGAATTTTTGAATTCATTTCTTAAGTCTTCTTCTTGTTCTTCATTTCTTCTTGGTTTTCTTTGAGAAATTTCAAGAGATTAATTGAGAGTTGTGAGTTATACACTTAGAGTGTGATAATCTCATATTGCAAGCTTCATCACCTAGCTCTAGCCGTATCCTTGGAGGATAGCAAGGTGTTGTCATTCCGTTCGTTTTTCCGGCGCGTGGCAAGTAGAGACGCGGTGCTTTCGGCGTTGGATCGTTCAAGAGCTTGGGGAATAGCTCAAGAGAAGGTTACCATTTAATCAACGGACTTCGAGGGTTAGTTTCTTACGACTCTTGCTTTTGTTTATATATTCGTATATACGTAGCTCGATCGATCCTCGTAGGGATTCGGATCGAATTAATTTTCGTTTTACCGCTTCCGCTGGGCCTTCGTTATAGGCACCGATTCCCAACAGTGGTATCGGAGCGTAGGTCTTGCGATCGTATATACGATATTAGCATTTGGAATGCTCGATTAGATGGTGAATGATTTGGAATCATTTTAGTCATAATCGTGGTATATGTTTTTACGTTCGTTGTAATTATATTTTTCGTAAGTTTATGTCTAAATATAAATCTTAATTTCTTGGAAATATGATTTATATTGAAGATATGAATGTTGGAGAATATAGATATTGGATATCCGGTCGAAAAACTAGTCCCGAAATGCCGTTGGACGGTCCGGGAGGGGTCCGGAAGTCGGGGGCCGCGGCCCAGGGCTGTTGCAGCCGGCCTGGGCAGCCACTGTACTGTGGGCCGCGGCACAGTCTCCAGGGGCCGCGGCACAGGGCTGCTGGGCAGCCGGCCGGCAGCTGCCGATCGTGATCGGCCATGCCAGGCATGTCTGCCGGCATGCTGCCGGCAGTGACTCGGCCATGGCAGGCCAATTTCGCCCCGGCTCGATTTTTTCGTGTATTCTTGAAAATTAATCTCCCGCATGTTAAATTGGATTTAATATGATTAAAATGATTTATGGTATTTCATTTTATAAGGGAAATTTGATTAATTGGAATATTTATGGTCGACCGAATTATTTTGAACGTTATCATATTACCGATTGTGTGAATCGATTGGATCGGTTCGTATTGTTGATTGGATCAATGTATCTCTACGCTTTCCATTTATTTAGTATTTATTGAATGAATGCTTTTGAATGGGGATGTGGTTCGTGGACTTAGTTTTTGAATCGTTCGTTTTATTCGATTGGGTTGTAAAGGCCGTTTTTAGCCTATTTATTTTACTAGAAAAATTTGTATCTAGGATGCAATGTTCAATGTAAAATTTATATGTAATGACGAAGACCGGAGGAAGATCCATTTCGAGAAGACGAAGATTCAAGACGAAGACTTGTAATTAGATTACGGAGTTTTTGTTTTCTAGGAACGGTCCATGAACCACATGTTGGTAGCAACTAGGTTGTGAATGGTTGTTTCATATTGTATGAATGCCACAAACGCGCTTAAACAATTAATGTGCAAAATGTAACGTTAATCGCGATAATTCTCCCACAACAAATAATTAAGTTTATTAGGTTTCAAAGTTTTTTCCTTCCCTCCATCGAGTTTTCGGGAAATTGAAATCCAAACCGGATGTGCTATGCTTCCGAGTTATCGGGGTAGTCATTCGGGGAGGACGGATAAATTACCGGGAGCGCATTGGATGCCTTCGGTTGGAGCAAATTTTATCCCTAGAAACCTGATAGGTTTCCGGATAAGATTCAATTGT
Organism: Orobanche coerulescens; assembly: GCA_033398695.1. Lineage (NCBI taxonomy): Eukaryota > Viridiplantae > Streptophyta > Magnoliopsida > Lamiales > Orobanchaceae > Orobanche > Orobanche coerulescens. Next base: position 126,255,866 of record CM065809.1, read on the forward strand.
GAAACTGATTTGCGTCGATGGTATAAACTTAACTTGTTCACGAACCATAGAAACCGTATAGGTTGAGGGGAGTCAACAAGGGGAAAAAGAAGATCGAATCATCCATTAGATGGGTTGGTGTTGGACACCACTTTATGAAAATTAATAGACTAGAAACCTCTTCGGTTGCCCTCTATTAAGATTTATAAAGAACTCGATCACCACTATGAAGTAGAGCGACGATACTTCCGGATTTCACATGGGAGTGTGTTATTCCGATAAAATAGTGGGAGCTGGGTAACAAGAATAGAAAAGACCTTAAATTCTATACTCAGAACATAATTGAATGAGTCACTAATTAATCATATACTTAATGCATAAATCTCAATATGACAATGAATCCACTCGCAATTCTACTCGAAAAGAACACCATAATGGGACCTAACTTTGTGGATTGGCTCCATGTCGATGATTGTCCTCGGTATAGAGGCACCGGGATACGTCTTGGAGACGGACATTCCGGCGCCTCTATGCGGACTCGAGCCAATCACGAAGAGATTGAAAACCACGAAAAGTGGGTTAAGGATGACGTGAAAGTCCGTGCTTATATGATGGCTTCCATGTCTAATGAGCTTCGAGAGCTCATGAGAAAATGACTTCACAGGCGATTCTATCTCACTTAACCGAGCTTTATGGTGAGCACAGTGAATCGCTAGATATGAGATATCCAAGCAATCTGCTCGTGCAAGGATGAAGGAAGGTGAGAAGGTTGGGGAACACGTCCTCAAAATGATATCCATGATCGAGAGATTGGAGGCTCTTGATTTTAAAATGGATACTTCTCTCTAAACCGACCTTATCCTACAATCTCTCCGATTCCTTCTCACGCTTGTTATGAACTTCAACCGCAATGAGATTGCATGTAACTTAGCCGGGCTAATGAACAAACTGGTGACCGCTCGTCTCGGATGAAGACCCCGCGGATGAAGGAGTCTGCACTTGTGATTTCTTCTGACTTCTAAGTCTAAGAATAAGAAGAAAAAGACCAAGAAGCGGACTCGACCACAAGCTAAGGACCTTAAGGGAAAGGGCAAGGCCCCGATGGTTCCAAAGAACAAGAAGAAGAAGGATACTTGTCTCAAGTGCGGTGAGCCGGGCCACCGGGCTAGAGACTGTCCGATTCTTCATGGCACTTCGTGCGTAACTTTTAGTTTTGGAAACAAATTGTCTTGCTCCGTATTTTCTACTTCTGAATCGGATTACGGTGCTAGTTCTCATATTTGTACCGTGAATCGATCTGAACAAAGTAGGAAGCTTGGAGCTGGAGAAGTTATGATCACAGTCGGAAGCGGGCATAGTGTCGAGGCGACCGACATAGGATCACTTCTTTTGGGTTTAGAATTCGGCTTTGTTTTGACTTTAGAAGATGTACTTGTTTTGCCCAAGGAGCACAAAAACATTGTATCCATTCCGGTCATGGACCGAAAAGGCTTTTCATTTTTCATTGGTGATGGTTCCTGCAAAATTTATTTTAGAAATAAACTAGTGGGTACTGCTACATTATTGAATGGATTGTATCATCTAAATCTCAGCAACAAAGTAGTTGTGAATACTATAACTAGAAAACGCGGTAGGGATGAAACCAATCAAGTTTTGAAATGGCATCTTAGACTTGGTCATGTTGGTCAGACCAAGGTTTACAAGATGGAAAAAGATGGACTTATGGGTCCATTGGGATCGGATCCCTTTCCTACTTGTGAATCTTGCCTTCAAGGCAAAATGACTAAGTCCCCCTTCACAGGGACATTTCAAAGAGCCGCTGATAAACTGGGATTAATCCATACCGATATATGTGGTGCTTTGGAAGCAGCACGTGACGGATATCAATATTTCATTACGTTTACAGATGATCATACTAGGTATGGTTATGTATACTTAATGAAACATAAATCCGAGGCCTTTGAGAAATTCCAGGAATTCAAGGCCCTAGTCGAGAAACAAACTGGTAATCATATCAAAGCACTTCGGTCGGACCGAGGTGGCGAGTATATGAGTATGGAGTTTGACGAGTTCCTTAAGGAACATGGATACCTCCAGGTACTCCTCAGTTAAATGGTGTGTCAGAAAGAAGGAACCGGACCCTGTTGAACATGGTCCGTTCCATGCTGGGCTATACTGACTTGCCGATTTACCTGTGGGGGTATGCACTCCTGACTGCCGCGTATATCTTGAACAGATGTCCTTCCAAATCCGTTCCTAAAACTCCACATGAGATGTGGGAAGGAAGGAAACCAAGTCTTAATCATATTAGGATTTGAGGATGTCCCGCTTATGTCAAGAAGACTAAGGTGGAAAAGTTGGAAGCTAGGTCTGCGAAGGGACGTTTCATTGGATTCCCGTCTGGGACGATGGGATATCTATTCTACATGCCCGAAGATCGAAGGATCATTGTTGCTTTACAAGCACACTTCCTGGAAGATGAGTTCATTCAGGAAGGCGGAGCAGGTAGAAGTATTTCTTTAGAAGAATACAATGAAACTCCTCGAGAGACACACTGCAAGAAACTGGAACCGAACTTTCAAACACAAGTACAACCACCTCGTAGGTCTAGTAGGGTGTCTCATTTACGAGAGGTATGGGCTTGTGCACTTGGAGGAGCCGGGTCTCCATGAGGTTCCAAGTGATAGCCAAGAGACCGACCCAACAACCTATGACCAAGCGATGGTGGATGTAGACTCCGCGAAATGGCGTTAAGCTATGGAAGCCGAGATAGACTCGATGCATGTCAATCAGTCTGGACTCTAGTAGACCGCCCCAAGGGCATAGTGCCCATTGGGAATAAGTGGATCTACAAGAGAAAGACTGATGGTGATGGCAAGGTTGACGCCTATAAGGCCGTGCTTGTGGCAAAGGGTTATACCCAAAAGGAAGGGATCGATTACCACGATACCTTCTCGCCCGTAGCCATGATCAAGTCTATTCGCATGATGCTTGCTATAGCTGCCTACCACGATTATGAGATATGGCAAATGGACGTAAAGACGGCTTTCCTTAATGGATTCCTCGAGGAGGAAATCTATATGGAGCAGCCTAAAGGCTTTGTGTCCGAAGTCGATATTCGAAAGTGTGCAAGCTTCACGTTCCATTTATGGATCAAGCAAGCGTCGCGTAGTTGGAACCTTCGTTTTGACGAGGCGGTCAAAGAGTTTGACTTCGTGCAAAATGAAGAGGAACCTTGTGTATACAAGAAGGTTAGTGGGAGCAAGATCGCATTCTTAGTACTATATGTAGATGACATCCTACTAATAGGAAATGATGTGGGAATGCTCATTACGTGAAAGCTTGGCTTTGAGTAATTTCTCCATGAAAGACTTGGGAGAAGCAACCTATATTCTTGGAATTCGACTCTACCGGGATAGAGCGAAGAGAACAATAGGCCTTTCCCAAGCCCTCTATATAGATAAGATCTTAAAGCGATTTAATATGGATGATTCTAAAAGAGGTTTCCTACCGATGCAACATGGAATAAAACTTACCTTGAAGATGTGTCCTCAAAGTGAGGAACAACGAAAGGAAAGGAGTAATATACCATATGCTTCGGCCGTGGGTAGCCTTATGTATGCAATGTTGTGTACAAGACCTGACATCGCGCATGCTGTAAGCGTGGTGAGTAGGTTTCAGGCAAACCCAGGTAGGGAACATTGATCGCCAGAAAGAACGTTCTCAAGTACTTAAGAAGGACTAGAGATATGGTTCGATGTATGGCGGTGGAGAATCGATGTGGTGGGATTCACCGATTCGACTTCCAAGGATCAAGGACGACTCGATGTCCACTGCTACATATTTACTCTTAATGGAGGAGCAGATTCTTGGCGTAGTACCAAGCAAAGCGCGATCACGATTCCACCACTGCCGAGTATCAAGCACCTCGGAGGCTTCCAAGGAAGGGTTCTGATTAAGAAGTTTCTAGAGAACTTCAAATGATACTATGTGCCGAGCCGCCTGTCTACTGCATCGCAACAACGATGGAGTCAGAGCACGTGCCAAGGAGCCGAGGTTTCACAACAAAGACCAAACATATTGAGAGGAAGTATCATCTCGTAAGAGAATTTGTTCGCAAGGGATACATCAGGTCAGTATAGAGTAGACTCGGCCGACAACGCCGCGATCCACCGACCAAGCCACTATCTCGGACTAACTTGGAGCGCTATCCTGGAGAACATGGGTATTAGATACCATAGTGTGTGGCATTGAGTGCAAGTGGGAGATTGTTAGAGTATGCCTCGAATGCCACTCGAGGTTGTTGAGTGAGGGCATTGTACTTGTAATTATGTAAACCATTTATATTAGGCAAATGATTGTTTCTTTATTTACCGTAGTTACCGCATTCCTAACTCGTAAATAAACATATAGAAACTAGTCCGTGTATTTGAGAGCAAAACGTTCCACTCCTTATTGGATAAGGGGGTCGACACTGGAAAGGTTTATAGCTCAAATACTTAATCATTCGCAAGTCGATGAAACTTGACTGGGCGTTAAGTTTATGTGAAGACTTGTATGACGTGTTATTTGACATGGAGAGTGCCTGTCGAACACTAATGGTTAGTGGGAGCACACGTTATAGGTATGCTGATTAGATTAGTATACTCGAACCGACTCACCCTCGATTCGTCACACGGATTTCACTCCGGGATAATCAATGACGGAATCGAAAGGTTGTGATAGGTATTCGTGAACCTTCGACTTGAGGATTTAGTAGGGATGTGCTTGTGACGTCAAGATTTTCATTAGAGTAGTTCGACCCTGTAAACCTAAGGCGGGGTCAACTCGACGTGCATCTTGACGGCAAGTAGCAGTCCTCGAATACCAAGATAGAATTCTTTCTCCCATTAATGAGCGGGTTATATGTCCTATGCGGTTATCGCGATAAGATCATAAGTCTTTGGCCAAAGCATTGGAGCTAGTTGTATTAGATACACGACACTGATGATCTTGATTTGCATTAACGCATGCATAGCGTCAAGCATGTATAGGGTTTGACCGATCGTGACCCTATAACTTGATCGGGACATTTGAAAGAAGGGTTTATATGTATACCGGTATTCACGACAGAATGGTTCTTGAATGATCCCAATCATTCGCTTCTGGGGTACAGTGCAGGCCGCCAGCCGGCTAGGTGGTGCTACTACTCTTTGGTTCCTCCCATTGCCGATCGAGACGGACCTACCGAGACGCGCAATAGGATTGACAACGGAATGAATCAAGCTAATTCTCTCATTATGAATATTAGATATCGATATCTAAATTTAGGACATTAGATGTCTAAATCGATTTATCGATAAATTGCTTTACGGCCTAATGAATTAAATATATCACCGTGTGATAACATTAATTCATGGATATAATTATTTCTTGGAGAAATTAATTATGTTATAATGTATTTGATATGTTTAATTAATTGGATTAATTAATCGATATAAATACATCGATATGGAATCGGAGTTTATCTGTTTGGACTCGCGGGAGTCCGAAACGAACCGAACTCGTCCGAATTTCATCTTGGCCCCCCCTCCCTCTTTCCACCTTGCTTCCTTTTGTTTCTTGTTCCATTCTTTAATGGATGATTAAGACTTGTGGGGCAAGTGTTGTAGTGGGATGAGTTGTTATCTTGGGTGGGAATAGAATAAAAGTAGAAGACATTATCTCTCAAATGATTCATTCATTTCTCACGGTTTATGAATAGAGAGAGAGAGAGAGAGAAAAGAATTTTTTGAATTCATTTCTTAAGTCTTCTTCTTGTTCTTCATTTCTTCTTGGTTTTCTTTGAGAAATTTCAAGAGATTAATTGAGAGTTGTGAGTTATACACTTAGAGTGTGATAATCTCATATTACAAGCTTCATCACCTAGCTCTAGCCATATCCTCGGAGGATAGCAAGGTGTTGTCATTCCGTTCGTTTTTCCGGCGCGTGGCAAGTAGAGACGCGGTGCTTTCGGCGTTGGATCGTTCAAGAGCTTGGGGAATAGCTCAAGAGAAGGTTACCATTTAATCAACGGACTTCGAGGGTTAATTTCTTACGACTCTTGCTTTTGTTTATATATTCGTATATACATAGATCGATCGATCCTCGTAGGGATTCGGATTGAATTAATTTTCGTTTTACCGCTTCCGCTGGGCCTTCATTTTAGGCATCGAATCCCAACATCCTTCACAAAGAGTTGTGGAATTCACGAGTGAGTTGGAGCCCAGTGCATCCCCATTATCGAAGGCACCATACCGGATGGCCCCGACCGAAATGCAGGAGTTGAAGATTCAACTTGAGGAATTGTCCGAGAAAGGTTATCTCCGACCGAGTGCGTCCCCGTGGGGAGAACTAGTGTTATCTGTCAAGGAGAAGTATGGTTCGTTCATGTGTGTGTTAATTATTAGGAGTTGAACAGGATGATGATCAAGGATAAGTATCCTCTACCCCGCATCGATGATCCCTAAGATCAACTTCAGGTAACTTCAGTATATTTTTTTTAAGATCGACTTAAGATCTGGATAGCATCAGTTGCGAATTCAAGAGTCGGATATCGCGAGGACGGCGTTTCAAACACGCTATGGCCATTATGAGTTCGTGGAGTTAAATAATGCACTAATGCACCTGCAGCATTCATGGAGTTAATGAATCGGGTCTTCATCGACTTTTGGATCAGTTCATGGTTATCTTTATTGATGACATTTTAATTTATTCTCGTGACTGGGAGGAGTACGAGCTTCACCTTCATCGGGTTCTCGACGTGTTGAGACGAGAGCAACTTTATGGAAAGTTTTCCAAATGTGAATTCTGGATGTCCGAAGTGACGTTTCTCGAACATGTATTTTCATCAGACAGAGTGCGTGTTGATCCTCAGAAGGCGGAGGCTATCCAAGTTTGGTTACCTCCGAAGAATGTTAAGGAAGTCCGAAGCTTTCTCGGATTAGCCGGTTATTATCGGCGGTTTATAGAAGGATTTTATAAAATCGCTCAACCAATGACGAACCTTTTTGCAAAAGGATAAGAAATACACGTGGTCCGACGTGTGTCAACGGATTTTTGAGGAACTCAAGAGCCGGTTAATTTCAGCACCTGTCCTTTCTTTACCGCAAGGGAGGGAGGGATTTGTGGTTTATAGTGATGCGTCCGGACAGGGTCTCGGATGTGTACTCATGCAGAATGGGAAGGTTATTGCTTATGCTTCACGGAAATTGAGACCTTACGAGGTTAATTATCCGACCCACGACCTGGAGCTAGCAGCCGTGGTTTTTGCGTTGAAGATTTGGCGTCATTACCTTTATGGCGTCACCTGTCAGATTTTCACCGATCACAAGAGTTTGAAGTATATATTTACTCAGAAGGAGTTAAATATGGGACAGAGGCGGTGGTTGGAACTAAACAAAGATTATGATATCGAGATCCTTTACCACCCGGACAAGCCGAACGTTGTTGCCGACGCCTTGAGTCGTAAGTCTGTTCAGGAGCAGATGCTTGCTCGTTTAACAGTTCGGAAGGAACTTCAGCAGGAATTTCTTAGACCCGAGATCGAGGTCTGGCTTCAGCGAGTTCAAGGACAACTTTGCATGTTAGAGATTTCATCGCCGCTTGAGGAGGCAATCAGAGAGAATCAGGGTTCAAATCCATCACTGTTGCGCATCCGTGAGGATGTGGCTCAGGGGAAAGATTGCATTTTAAGAATCGGTTATGTGTACCGGCGATTGACTAGTTGAAAAACTCGATTTTGAGAGAATCTCATGCTACCCCTTATTCTGTTCATCCGGGGTCTAGCAAGATGTACAAGGACTTGAAACAAAATTACTGGTGGAGTAATATGAAACAAGAAAGCACAGAATTTGTTTCGAGATGCTTAACCTATCAGCAAGTCAAGATAGAACATCAGCGACCGGCAGGTATGCTGAAACCGCTCCCTATTCAGGAGTGGAAATGGGAGGATATTTCAGTGGACTTCATCACGAGTTTGCCGATGAGTCGTCCTGGCATGATTACAATCTGGGTGATTGTGGATCGTCTAACTGAGTCAGCTTGCTTTCCTTGAGATTAAGGATACCTGGGCCCCCGAGAAACTTGCGCAGTTATTCATCAAAGAGATAGTGAGACTGCACGGTACTCCTAAAAGTATCGTTTCCGATCGTGACGGATGATTCGTGTCTCATTTTTGGAAATCAGTTCATCGTGCGTTGGGAACTCAGCTTAATCTCAGTACAGCTTTTCATCCTCAGTCCGACGGACAATCAGAGAGGACTATTCACACTTTGGAGGACATGTTGAGGGCATGTGTCCTCGATTGGAAAGACAGTTGGGAAGCCCAACTACCATTGATCGAGTTCACGTATAATAATAGTTGGCATACTTCGATTAAGATGGCACCTTACGAGGCCTTGTGCGGTCGTCGTTGTCGATCTCCTTTGTGTTGGGACGACTTATCAGAGTCAATCAGCACCAAGCCCGATATGCTTATAGCCACCCGTGAGAAGGTAGCTTTGATCAGGAGTCGTTTGTTGACCGCTCAGAGTCGACATAATTCTTATGCAGACAATCGTCGTCGACCATTAGAGTTCGAGATGGGTGACCACGTTTTATGCAGAAATCTTATGCAGAAATCTTATGCAGACAATCGTAGGCGAGCTAGCTTATAGTTTGGCCTTACCTCCGGCGTTGAGCCGAATTCATAATGTGTTTCACGTCTCTCAGCTACGGAAGTATGTTGACGACCCGAGTCACATACTTCAGTTCGACGTAATCGAGATCGCAGATGATCATTCATATGAGGAGCGCCCCATACGACTCTTAGAGCAGCGAATCAAACAGTTGGGGAATAAGGCGATTCCTTTGGTTAAAATTCAGTGGTCTAGACACGGAGTCGAAGAGGCTACTTGGGAAACCGAGGATAGTATGCGGGAGAGTTATCCCGAGTTGTTTGACCCTTAGTTTCGGGGACGAAACTCTTTTAAGGGGGGGTGTATGTAATATCCGGTCGTAATTCAGTCATTATCATTCAGTAATTTCATTCGGTAATCGTCGTGATGTAATTTTTCACTTGTTAATAATCATTCATCCGTGTTCACCGTTCGGATTAACTTCGAGTTGTTTATCGATATTGTTCATTGTTTCAACCTTACTCGGAAATCGAGACAAGAGTATTATCTTGATCGTGATAATGGATTCATTAGTCGATGTTGACGTTGGCGTTCACATCATTTCTAATCTCCACGTTGTTCAAATTGTGTTTTGTTGGGCGAACACTTGTAATCATGGCTTGAAACCACCGTTTTGGGATTTCCGTACTTCCGTTTCGTGTTATTGTTTCCCAAATATTGGTTCATATTGCTTTCATTCTCTTCCCGGATCATTTTTCATCATTTTAGGACCCTAGGGGGGTGTGGGCCGCGGGACAAGGAGTGTGCGTTGCGGCACACACATTCTCCGCTTGGCCGAGCAACAGATCGTGGGCCGCGGCACATGCCGGGCAGGCCGCGCACACCGCTGAGTCATCGCGCGGCACACTCGTCCGGCCGCGGCACACTCGTGTTGCACTTATCGCCAAACTCTTCGTACTGCAGCTACGGCACACTGCCGAGTTACTACCGCGGCACACTCGTTCGGGCCGCGGCACACTGCCGACCACTGGGCGCAGTTTTAGCCCTGTGCCACGGCACACTTCGGCTGGGCCGTGGCACACAGGGCAGTCAACTCTATAATTGCGTTGTTTTGAGAGAGATCAGCTCATTTCTTCCCTTTTTCTTCAACCCACGAGAGAGAAAGCTTGAGGGAGAGATTCTTCCTTCATCTATCACTTGAGTACTTGGTTTTCTTCATCTCCTTTCGATCGTGAAGCCCGGATAGTCGATCTAACGCGTGTTCTTCGGATCAAAGTGCTTGGATCTTCAAGAGGTAATTTCTTCAACATCTTGGATTTCGATTTTGTATTGAGATATGATGTTTTGGATGTTAAAATCATGTTGTATGAAGTGATATACGCATGATTATGGACATGTTTGATTATTTATTGGATTATTGAAGGATTATTCAAGAACACTTTGAATATGGAGTTGGATTTGGGGGTTTTCGATTAATCGTTGTTGTAATCACGATTTTGGATATTCATAATGGATTATTGATCATATTGAAGATGTTTTGTTGGCTTGAAACACTTCTTGGGGAATTGATATTGGTATTATTGAAGTTTGGTTGTAAACAATCGAAGTTTGGCTACAAAGTGTTCGATATAATGCCCCAATGAACTTGGTTTAATCGTATCGACGTTTTCAGTTCGTTATATTCATGTTTGACTCTTATATTGAACGGATTGTTGGTAATTGTATTATTCAAGGTTGTTCGAGCGACCGATATCTCAATTAGGACGTTGTTCGTGGAAGGATAATTGTCACCGGTGTTGAGTAAGTTAATTCTTACTCGGTTAAAAGGATATTCATTCCTTTTGTTATTGTTCATTCATAATCATAACTCATTCATCATTGTATTAACCGTATCAAAACTTGTCATTGTCAATTAATCACTTCAGTCACAAGGAACGACGGTTCCAAATCATTTCATTGAGCTGTCATTCATTTCACTATCATTTCATCTCGGTGAGTCATTTTTCATTTTCGATGTCACTTTTGTTATATCGTGGCATTCCGGGTCATACTGGCGTGCCGGTTGGTATGTGTAGGATTTTCATGTCGGGCATATTTAAGTTGTGTGTTGGTTGTTGGCCTCACATTGGACTGTGCACACGATTCGATTGCTTCGTGAGACTGATTAGGTACAAGATCACACGTGTATTCGATCGATACTCGTTGGTGGCTTGTGCACGGACACATTTCCATCCCGGGCGTAGTGTGGCGCCTCCCTTTGAGCCGTACTGTTAGTTGATTCATACAGCATGTTTGATTGTGTATATTTTCAACAAGATTGGGTTATAATCTAATCGATTCATTTTTGATCGAACTTGTGGTTTATACAGCATATGTATGATTGTGTTTATTCAACTCTTGATGATTGTTATTCTGTGTAACTGACCCCGTTTGGGGATTTTGTTTTCAGGTCATGGCAAGGCAAAAGCATGGGAATAGCATGTTGACGGCGAGAAGTCCCAGTGATACTAGTAGGGGGCCCCGTTCTTTTCAGTCATTCATGTTGCTGTCATTTATTTTCCGCTGCAGATTTTCATTTGGATACTCCGTTTCATACAGTGTTGTGTATTTTATCTTCATATAAAATACACTAGTATTTGGTATTGTCCTAGTGTGTTGTAATTAAACTCCTCATCGGAGTAGTTGGTAATATAATGTGGTTCGGTACTATAATTATATTATTTAATTCATCAGTTTTCATTCGCCTGGTGGGTCCCCGTCGGGGGTCCACGGCACTATAATATCCGCCTAGTTTGGGGTGTTACAATACTAAATACACATACTAGATCCGAACATATTCTCAATATAACTGTCAATCAAAAACGTCAATTACATAAGTATAACTGTCTCGGTTCTCAATTTATTTTATCCATACTGTATAGACGCCAAGCTATACAATATACCTCAAATAAAATAACGCGAAAAATTTATACTGAAAATCCGGATATTACAATAAACCCTAATCATCGTGATTTCCTAAGGATTAATAGCAACATGTTATTCTTACAACTTCTTCAACCATTCAGGAGGTAACACTTGTAATACCCGTACTTTTTGTAAATCTTCTACTCTTGTGCTTTGTAATTTTTACACTCGTGTAAGTGTTTAGTAAGCTTATATTGATCTTGGAACTCTTGTCAATTGGATTTACCCCCTTTTCTTGTTCGGATAGTTGCTGTTTTTGGATCCTCGATGCGATTATACTACCTTCGTGTAAAGGGTAGCGCACGCTACGCACACCTTGTAGCGCACGCTAATTTAGTGAGGGTAGCGCATGCTATCCGTTATTAGTAGCGCACGCTACTAATGTATTGGAGACAGATAGTCCAGTAGCTACTGGACTGAAAAAGGGAATTCCTAGCGTACGTTAGGTGTGGCTGGTAGCGTACGCTAGATTTTAGTAGTAGCGCACGCTACGTTACTAGAGTAACGTGCGCTATAGAGAGCAGAGCTGGGGACAGTAGGTTCTGGACTGGGCACTGACTACAAGGTAGCGCACGCTATTAGAAATAATTAGCGCACGCTAATTGAAGTCACTAGCGCATGCTATTAGCAGGTGTTAGCGTACGCTAACGGAGCTGGCAGAGGCTACTGGATTGCCTGGTGAGTCCGATAGCGCGCGCTATTTTTCATGACTAGCGCACGCTAGTACCTATTTAGTATAAATAGGACATCTCCATTCCCAAATCGTAATTTCTTCCTTCCTTCACCTCCTTGGACGATTTCGGGTGATTCTGGGGCGATTTGTGAGGAGTTCTTCGAGCTGAAATTATCTAGCAACATCCTTGAGTTACTAGTTCGGATTTATCAACGTTTAATCCTCTCCACCGCTCCAAATCAAGGTAAACTTCTCACAACCCTAGATTTTTGGGATTTGGGAATTTTCCATCCTATCTCTTCGATCCAGCTTGTTGTTATGTTAGAGTATATCGATTACGAGTTATCTACCTTGGATACATGTTTTCCTACGTATTTATCGGTATATCTCCGGAGTTCTTGAGTATTTGGGATATTTGACTTGCGATTCACTATCTAAGAGAATTATTCTCGGAACACATGTATCGGGGTAGTAAATTCGAGTGATTCCAACTTATTTTCATACCGATGGGGTTTTGAAAATTGAATTACGAAATTGTCTAGGTTTGGAGTTGTCGAATCCTTCAATCTTGGTACCTTGTCGTTCGTACCCTTTTCTCTCAAATCCAGGCAAGTGATTTTTGTGAAAGTTATGTTCTTAAATGTGAAAAGTAATGCATGTGATTGTGAGAGTTACTTTCGTTCACTTCGAGAGGACCCGACGGGGTCGAGGAGGGTTCCGCTTATGTCGGTTCCGTGAACATTTGGGTTAGCCACTCCGAGATGATCCGACGGGGTCGAGGAGGGATTCGCGCATTGTTGAGTCCACGGTTAATCAAGAGATATCATCATTTCTAAATATGTTTGGATAATTGTATTTTCTGGAAAATTATTATCATGGTTTTGAATTGGTGCATATGCTTTTATGTATAAGACTTGACATTTCACTTGTAATACTTGCCCTAACCCCTTTCGTTTGGGGAAAATTACTTTGGTGTTTTTCAGGTCCTAAGGATCCATAAGAGCGAGCACCGGGACGATATGATGAGGATGGCGAGGCGTGATACTGTGGCTAGTTGTGTTCCATTTTGTTTGGTCGTTGTTCTCTTCGGTCCATTTTATCCTTGTAATAATAAATGGTACTCGAGTACTTTAGGGAAGTCCTTTTTCATTATCGTACAACTTCTTGTATTTCTTTATGGTATTGTTCGTCCGTGGTTTAACTTCCTTGTTCGTATCGAATTTATTGATTCCCAAGTGGAATTTGTCAAAATTTGGTACGTTGTGAGTGAGATAAGCCTAGTGGGTCCCAGGTCGGGATTCGCGGCGCTGTGATATTCTCCGAATATCTCGGGGGTGTTACAGAATTTGGTATCAGAGCATAGGTTTATGGATACCTAGGCTATCGAATTGCTGGGTCTAAATGTACTATTCCGAGAACACAATATCATTGCACTGTCGTCATCTCGTACAACCGGTACTCGTAAGTTCCCTATCTTATTTACCCTCTTTATTCACTCATTATCATTCGATTATGGGACATGAGAAGTCCATATTCTAGATGGGATTGCTTCGAGCTATGCTTACGGTTTTACTTCCATTTTTCTTTAGAATGTCAACTGGTAGAGGACGTGGACGCGGCCGTGGTCGTGGCTGAGGGCGTGGCGCAGCCGGTGGAGCGGCCATGTCCCTCAGCTTGGTATAAGGCTCAGCTACGCCTAGCTTGTCGGACTCTATTCAACCTAGCATCGGTAGTCATCAGGAGCCGTCAGCCAGTCTGGGAACTTCTACAGGGAGCCAACTGGATGTGGGTGTTGCCACCATACTGCAGCAAGTGGCGAACCAAATGGCTCTTTTAACCCAGGCGGTACAGCTTAACCAACCACCTCCTGTTACCGACACTGGGGCTGAGAAGTGGTTACAAGATGTTATTCGTATGCGCCCTCCCCAATTTATTGGTGCAAATGATCCGATCGGCTGGGAAGATTAGATTAATGAGATGAATAAAGTTTTCATGGTCGTGAATTGTCCAGAGGCACGTAAGGTGCCAGTTGCCCAGTACTTTCTATTGAGGGATGCGGCTAGTTGGTGGCAAGCTGTTGCACCTCAGGATCGTGTGGTTTCATGGGATGAATTTAAGGAATTGATGGAGGCCGAGTTCTGCCCGTGGCCTGTTCAGGATGTAACACCCCAAACTAGGTGGATATTACAGTGTCGTGGACCCCCCGACTGGGACCCACCAGGCGAATGAAAACTGATGAATTAAATAATATAATTGTAGTACCGAAACACATTATATTACCAAATACTCCGATGAGGAGCTTAAGTGCATTACACCAGGACAAGACAGAATACTAGTATATTTTATATGAAGATAAAATACACCACCCTGAATAAATAAACGTCTCAAACGGAATTTGCAGCGGAAATACAAATGAAGAGAAATAAAAATGACTGAAATGACTGAATTAAGCGGAATGACTGGGGGCCCCTACTAGTATCACTGGGACTCCTTGCCGTCAATATGCTCTTCTCGTGACTTTGCCTTGCCGTGACCTGAAAACAAAATCCCCCAACAGGATCAGTTACACAGAACAACAATCCTCAAGGGTTGAAAATACTCAATCATGATTTAACTGAAGTTATGAAATATCCTTAGTTATGAATTACGCGGAAGAGGAGTATCATAGTACGCCCGTAATGTTCTGTGCAAGTGTACAAGACGAATGACCGGGCACACCCGTCCTTGTACCTAATTAGTCTCACGGAGTTAAGCTTTACCGTGTGCACGGTCCAATATATCGGTGAACCCAATACATGACCATCGCGTGCCCGACTAAAAATTCCACACAGCCACACCCGGCCACGCAATATGAACCCAGAAGGTCATATGAACGAGAATGACCACAATGAATATCAATGAATAATAATTCGACAAGGCCAAGATGACTCACCGAGATGAAAATAATAGTGACGTGATTGATAACCGAATGAAATGATTTGGAACCATCGTTCCTCGTGAATGAAATGCTTATTCGACAATTACAAGTCTCAATGTGATTAATACCATGATGAATGAGTTATGATTATGAATAATCAACAACAAAAGGAATGAACATCCTTTTAATCGAGTAAGAGTTAACTTACACAACACCGATAAAGAATGTCCGTCCACGAACAACGTTCTATATGAAATGTCGGTCGCTCGAACAACCTTGAATAACACAATTTACCAATAATTCGATCATTACACGAATCAAATACGATCATAACCGACTCAAACGTCGATACAACAATATACCAAACTCGATATATCGAAACCAACTCCACGATGAGTATTTCAAACCATCAAAACACTTTCAATGATATCAATAATCTCATAGGAATCCACAAATTCAAGATTACAACAATGTCAAACGGAAATCCCCAAATTATCCAAAGTCAACCCCAAGGGTTCGTGATATAAATCCCCAAAATAGCCATTAAATCCGTAGGAATACATTTATCCAAGGTAGATAATCCATATCTAATATATTTCAACAACAATCCAAGCTTACTTGAAGAAATCGGAAGGAAAACCCAAAAATCCGAAATTCTAGATCCAAGAGATTAATACCTTTGATTTGATGAGATGAAGATGATGAAATGATGATTAATCCAACTCAAAGACTTGAACATGATGATAGATGATAGCATCTCGAAGAGAACACTCCAAGTCGCCTGAAATCGCCCGACGTCGCTCAAAAACGAAGAGAAGTGAGAAAATGACGAAACTCAGGCTAACTGTCCAATTTATACTGCTCCAGATTAGCGCACGCTATGACCTGCTATTTAGCGTGCGCTAACGAGTTGTATGAACATTCCAGTGAACTCTGGCTGACCCGTTAGCGTATGCTACAACCTGGTAGCGTGCGCTAACTCTATCCCAATAGCGTGCGTTAACTCCAATTGTTAGCGTGTGCTTGCTAAATATCTGCTGTCCAGTACTGAAGTCCAGAACCTTCTGTCCTCTGATCTGATCTCGGTAGCATGCGCTACAACCAATAATTAGCGTGCGCTACTACACCGCTTGCGTACGCTAAAAACCACTCATAGCGCGCGCTATTAATTAATCCAGTGCAGTCCAGTAGCCACTGGACTCAACCTGATCCGTCCTTAGCGCACGCTACACCAAATATTAGCGTGCGCTACTACAACACATTAGCGCACGCTACTTACCACTCGTAGCGTGCGCTACTTATAACTCACCTGCAGTCCAGTACCTTCTGGACTGCAGCCAGGGTAACATTAGCGTGCGCTAATGCTGAGTGATAGTGTGCGCTACCTGTACTCAATTAGCGTGCGCTAAAAAGAGTACGTAGCGTGCGCTACTCCTCACGCACAGCCCACAATGAAAATGACAATGATGATAAACACGGCACAAAACTCCAATTAGATTAGTGATGAACGACGATTGATACACGATACAATTACTCTGAACGATGAATACCATGATTGAATATGAGTGACAAATGATCATTAACGAGTGAAATTACTGAATGATAAATACTGAATGATAATTACTGAATTACAACCGGGTATTACATACACCCCCCCTTAAAAGAGTTTCGTCCCCGAAACTAAGGGTCAAACAACTCGGGATAATTCTCCCGCATACTATCCTCGGTTTCCCAAGTAGCCTCTTCGACTCCGTGCCTAGACCACTAAATCTTAACCAAAGGAATCGTCTTATTCCTCAACTGTTTGATTCACCGCTCTAAAACTCGTATAGGACGCTCCTCATATGAATGGTCGTCGGCGATCTCGATTTCGTCGAACTGAAGTATGTGACTCGGGTCGGTAACATACTTCCGCAACTGAGAGACGTGAAACACATTATGAATTCGTCTCAACGCCGGAGGTAAAGCCAATCGGTAAGCTAACTCGCCTACTCAATCCAGAATCTCAAACGGTCCAATGAATCTCGGACTCAACTTACCCCTTTTCCCAAAACGGAAGATACCACGACTCGGGGATACCTTGACCAACACGTGGTCACCTGCCTCAAACTCTAATGGTCGACGACGGTTATGTGTATATGTTTTCTGTCGACTCTGAGCGGTCAACAAACGACTCCTGATCAAAGCTACCTTTTCATGGGCGGCTATAAGCATATCGGGCTCGGTGCCGATTGATTCGGATAGGTCGTCCCAACACAAAGGAGATCGACAACGACGACCGTACAAGGCCTCGTAAGGCGCCATCTTAATCGAAGCATGACAACTATTATTATACGTGAATTCAATCAATCGTAGTTGGGCTTCCCAATCGTCCTTCCAATCGAGGACGCAAGCCCTCAACATGTCCTCTAATGTCTGAATAGTCCTCTCCGATTGCCCGTCGGACTGAGGATGAAAAGCGGTACTGAGGTTAAGCTGGGTTCCCATAGCACGATGAACTGATTTCCAAAAATGCAACACAAACCGTCCGTCACGATCGGAAACGATACTTTTAGGAGTACCGTGCAGTCTCACTATCTCTTTGATGAATAACTGGGCAAGTCTCTCGGGACCCCAAGTATCCTTAATATCAAGAAAATGAGCTGATTTAGTTAAGCGGTCCACAATTACCCATATCGTATTCATGCCACGACGACTCGTCGGCAAACTCGTGATGAAATCCATAGAAATGTCTTCCCACTTCCATTCTGGTATAGGGAGAGGTTTCAGCATACCCGCCGGTCGCTGATGTTCAATCTTAACTTGTTAACAGGTTAAGCATCTCGAAACAAATTCTGCGACTTCTTGCTTCATATTACTCCACCAGTAATTTTGTTTCAAGTCCTTGTACATCTTGCTAGACCCCGGATGAACAGAATAAGGGGTAGCATGAGCTTCTCTCAAAATCGAGTTTTTCAACTCGTCATTCGCCAGTACGCACAACCGATTCTTAAATCTCAAAAGTCCATCCTCGTGGACCACGCATCCCGGGGCTTTCCCCTGAACCACATCCTCACGGATGCGTAACAATGATGGGTCCGAACCCTGATTCTCTCTAATTGCCTCCTCAAGTGACGATGAGATCTCCAACATACAAAGTTGTCCCTGAACTTGTCGGGCCGCACTCGATCTCGGTCTAAGGAATTCTCGCCAAGCTCCTTCTGAAATGTTAAACGGGCAAGCATCTGTTCCTGAACGGACTTACGACTCAAGGCGTCGGCGACAACATTCGCCTTGCCCGGGTGGTAAAGGATCTCGATATCATAATCTTTGATTAATTCCAACCACCGTCTCTGTCGCATATTTAACTCCTTCTGAGTAAATATGTACTTTAAACTCTTATGATCGGTGAATATCTCGATGTAACGCCATAAAGATAATGACGCCAAATCTTCAAAGCGAACACCACTACCGCTAGTTCCAGGTCGTGTGTCGGATAATTAACCTCATAAGGTCTCAATTGCCTTGAAGCATAGGCAATAACCTTTCCATTCTGCATGAGCACACATCCAAGACCTGTCCGGACGCATCACTATAAACCACAAATCCTTCCGTCCCCTGCGGCAAGGAAAGTACAGGTGCTGACATTAACCGGCTCTTGAGTTCCTCAAAACTCCATTGACACGCGTCGGACCACGTGTATTTCTTATCCTTCCGTAAAAGGCTCGTCAAGGGTTGAGCGATTCTAGAAAATCCCTCCACAAATCGCCGATAATAACCCGCTAATCCGAGGAAACTTCGGATTTCCTTAACATTCTTCGGAGGTAGCCAATCTCGAATAGCCTCTGTCTTCTGAGGATCGACACGAACTCCGTCTGATGAAATTACGTGTCCGAGAAATGTCACTTCGGACATCCAGAACTCACATTTGGAAAACTTCCCATAAAGTTGTTCTCGTCTCAACACGTCGAGTACTTGATGAAGGTGAAACTCGTGTTCCTCCCGGTCATGAGAATAAATCAAAATGTCATCGATGAAGACAAAAACAAACTGATCCAAAAAGTCGATGAAAACCCGATTCATTAACTCCATGAATACCGCAGGTGCATTACTCAATCCAAACGGCATAACCACAAACTCATAATGACCATAGCGTGTTCGAAACGCCGTCCTCGCGATATTCGACTCTCGAATCCGCAACTGCTGATATCCAGATCTTAAGTCGATCCTGGAAAATACTAAAGCTCCCTGAAGTTGATCTAAGAGATCATCAATACGGGTAAGGGATACTTATTCTTGATTGTCACCCTATTCAACTCCCGATAATCAATACACAAGCGAAAAGAACCATCCTTCTTCTTGACAAATAACATTGGTGCTCCCCACGGGGACGCACTCGGTCGAATATAACCCTTCTCGAACAACTCCTCAAGTTGGTTCTTTAATTCCTGCATTTCGGTCGGGGCCATCCGGTACGGTGCCTTCGATATCGGGGACGTACCAGGCTCCAACTCAATTGTGAATTCCACATCCCTCTGTGGAGGCAAACCAGGTAACTCTTCTGGAAAAACATCGGCATATTCCCTCACTACCGGAATGTCCGTCAACATTACTGATGATTTCTCGGTTTTGGTCATATAGCACCAATAACCAACACACCCCTGATTGAGTAATCACACTGCTTTCATCAAATTAATGACCTTACCAGAACAGCCGGGATTACCTCCCTAAAACACACATTCAACCCCATCGTCTGAAATGATAGTGATCATACGCTTACGGACACTAATGGTGGCATCATGACGATCCGTCCAATCAATACCCAAGATGACGTCGTCCCTCGGCAAATCTACTACGATTAGGTCCGCTGGCCATACACGACCATGAAACTGAATCGGACAATTCTGAATCTCACGATTACCGATAATTCGTCTACCATAAGGTAGGCTAATGACATAAGGCTCACAACTAGTAGCACTACCTAGACGTAGTCTACTCAAACATGACTCGGAAATGAATGAATGCGATGCAGCAGTATCAAAAAGGGTACACACAGGTTGAGATAGAATATCGAGTGTACCTGAGATCATTCGGGCCTCTGGATCATCGGTCTTCTTCATCTCATAAATCCGGGGCTTGCTAGTTCCGGCACCGGACGCTCCTGTCTGCTGGCTATAGACTCCACCTTTAGTCGCTCCTGTCATTTTAAATGACGCTGATTGAGTGGCTTGATTCTGAACGGCTGACTGCTTAGGGGCATGAGATGACGTCTGAGTAGGTTTGGAGTCCCTACGGCAAAAACGGGCCTTATGCCCAGCAATCCCACAATTATGACACGTGATAGTCTGTCTCGGACACTTGGTACTGAGATGACCAAGATCCCCACAGTTAAAACAGGTGATGGCCGAACTGGCCGCTCGAGACTGAGATTCCGCGGGTTTAGACGTCACCGGAGGTCCCTCAGAAAAAGCAGAGCCTGCACGAGGTTTCTTGAAGGTTGTCTGACCGCCTTCAGACTGGTTACGATTCTTCGATTTCTTGCTAGCAGACGAAGGTTGCTGCTTCGCAATTTCCTTGGCAGTAATCTCATAAGTGAGAGCTTTCTCAATGAATTCGGCCAACGTGGTGCAATTATGATTAAGCAACTGAAGCCTCATACGGGGTTTCAGCCTCTTGCTGAAATACTTGATTTTATCCGCCTCTGAATGAATGATGGATGAGGCGAAAGGGAGAAGTTCCTGAAATTTCTCGGCAATGGCGAGAACATCCTCGTCTACTGAGGGGTCCGGTGTGAGTAATTCTGACAGCTTGACCTCTCTGAGTGGGGCCGGATAATACCTCTCCATCATGAGAGTCTTGAACTGCTCCCAAGTACATGATCCTTCGGTGGGGTTCAACGACAACCACCAAGAATGAGCGCTCTTACCCAGATAGTAAGCCGCAACTGAAACTTTGTGTCCTTCGGGACACTCTACCATTGCAAATAGCTTCTTGAAGTGTTCGAGCCAATGAACAATATCCGCCGGCTCAGATGATCCTTCAAAAGTAGGTGGCCTTTGGCGAGAAATGTCGCCGATGATACTGCTCACATTCCTCTCTTGCCTCTGAGGTGGCGGCGGAGGAGCCTGTTGATTTTGATTGACTGAGTTATGCATCGTCTCCATTAGATGTGCCATATGGGTCATTTGGGCCATCATGCCCTGCATAAAAGCAAGTGGGTCAACCCGAACACCTTCTGACTGAGCCGTGTCCCGGGTACAACTCCCCGATAGTGAATGATCGCGTCCAGGTGAATGAGTGGCAGCATCGCTGCTCGATGAATTAGCATTATTTCTCGCATTCGCACGTGTATTCACACGAGCTCTCGGGATTCGGCCCGCACCACGGCCTCGTCCTCCTCGTCCTCTTCTTGCTCTCTCCATACTGAAGTAGGAAAGTCACATGATGATTATATTCCCCGCATGAATATCACGTTATGATTATGACATGAGATGACGAGAATGAGCATACGCTCTAACACAGTGATTACATGAATGACTAACTGAGGTGACATGATTATTTGATGAAATTATTGAAATGATTATCTTGAACAAGTTAACAAGATTAATGATATGATCTTCCCGATCAACAACCGAGTAATGAAATGAATTGAGTGATTAATGAGTTAACCTGACCATCCTGGTCAAAATGACAATGATGATTGAGGATTGTTAACTGATGAATTATGAATGAATGATTATTGCCAGAAATTATACCATGGCATTAGAAATCTTACAGTTCTTGGTCTGATTAGGTCGGCATTTGCACAGGTCACACGTGACGCGAAAGTCCAATGATACTAGTCCGATGACGATGATTTCAAATGAGACATGACTTGGAGGGTAGTATTCAAAACCACGCTCCGATACCAACTCTGTAACACCCCAAACTAGGCGGATATTACAGTGCCGTGGACCCCGATCGGGACCCACCAAAGTAATGAAAACTGATGAATTAAATAATATAATTGTAGTACCGAACCACATTATATTACCAAATACTCCGATGAGGAGCTTAAGTACATTACACGAGGGCAAGACAGAATACTAGTATATTTTATATGAAGATAAAATACACCACCCTGAATAAATAAACGTCTCAAACGGAATTTGCAGCGGAAATACAAATGAAGAGAAATAAAAATGACTGAAATGACTGAATTAAGCGGAATGACTGGGCCCCCCTACTAGTATCACTGGGACTCCTCGCCGTCAATATGCTCTTCCCGTGCCTTTACCTTGCCGTGACCTGAAAACAAAATCCCCCAACAGGATCAATTACAGAGAACAACAATCCTCAAGGGTTGAAAATACTCAATCATGATTTAACTGAAGTTATGAAATATCCTTAGTTATGAATTACGCTGAAGAGGAGTATCATAGTACGCCCGTAATGTTCTGTGCAAGTGTACAAGACGAATGACCGGGCACACCCGTCCTTGTACCTAATTAGTCTCATGGAGTTAAGCTTTACCGTGTGTACGGTCCAATATATCGGTGAACCCAATACATGACCATCGCGTGCCCGACTAAAAATTCCACACAGCCACACCCGGCCACGCAATATGAACCCAGAAGGTCATATGAACGAGAATGACCACAATGAATATCAATGAATAATAATTCGACAAGGCCAAGATGACTCACCGAGATGAAAATAATAGTGACGTGATTGATAACCCAATGAAATGATTTGGAACCGTCGTTCCTCGTGAATGAAATGATTATTCGACAATTACAAGTCTCAATGTGATTAATACCATGATGAATGAGTTATGATTATGAATAATCAACAACAAAAGGAATGAACATCCTTTTAACCGAGTAAGAGTTAACTTACACAACACCGATGAAGAATGTCCGTCCACGAACAACGTCCTAAATGAAATGTCGGTCGCTCGAACAACCTTGAATAACACAATTTACCAATAATTCGATCATTACACGAATCAAATACGATCATAACCGACTCAAACGTCAATACAACAATATACCAAACTCGAATATATCGAAACCAACTCCACGATGAGTATTTCAAACCATCAAAACACTTTCAATGATATCAATAATCTCATAGGAATCCACAAATTCAAGATTACAACAACGTCAAACGGAAATTCCCAAATTATCCAAAGTCAACCCCAAGGGTTCTTGATATAAATCCCCAAAATAGCCATTAAATCCGTAGGAATACATTTATCCAAGGTAGATAATCCATATCTAATATATTTCAACAACAATCCAAGCTTACATGAAGAAATCGGAAGGAAAACCCAAAAATACGAAATTCT
Source organism: Orobanche coerulescens (assembly GCA_033398695.1). NCBI lineage: Eukaryota > Viridiplantae > Streptophyta > Magnoliopsida > Lamiales > Orobanchaceae > Orobanche > Orobanche coerulescens. The sequence continues at coordinate 126,279,343 of CM065809.1, forward strand.
AGATCCAAGAGATTAATACCTTTGATTTGATGAGATGAAGATGATGAAATGATGATTAATCCAACGCAAAGACTTGAAGATGATGATAGATGATAGCAGCTGTTGGGATTTGGTGCCTAAAACGAAGGCCCAGCGGAAGCGGTAAAACGAAAATTAATTCGATCTGAATCCCTACGAGGATCGATCGAGCTACGTATATACGAATATAAAATAAACAAAGGAAGATTCGAAATCATACCTTTGTCGTCCGTTGATTATATGGATTTCCTTCTCTTGAGCTATTCCCCAACCGATCCAAAATGCTCCAAGCCCTTGGATGATCCAACGCCGAAAAACCGCGTCTCTACTTGTCACGCGTCGGAGAAACGAATGGAATGACAACACTCAATTAACCTCTAAGGTTACGGCTAGAATCAAGTGATGAAACTTTAGTTATAACACTCTAAGTGTTTTAATTTATTTCTCTTAATCAATTTCTTGATTTTTCTCCAAGAACAACAAGAACAAGATGAAGAATGAGATGAAGACTTTGGAATGAACTCTAAGTTCTTTCTCACTGTTTCTCTCTCTACTTCTTACGTATGATTGATTGATTGCCCATGTGAGATGAAGTCTTCTTACCTTTTAATCTTCCACTCATAATATTTTATTCCCAACCAAATAATGTGCATGATACTTGTCCCCTCAACACATGAGATTTCAAACATCATGATGGGGACAAGTCAAAACACACACATGGATATAAGTGGGGGGAGGGGCGGCCTTGATGAATGATAGGAAGAGTTCGGTCCGTTTCGGACTCCCGTGAGTCCAAACAGATAAACTCCGATTTCATTCCGATGTATTTATATCGATTAATTAATCCAATTAATTAATCATATCAAATACATAATAATATAATTAATTTCTCTAAGAAATAATTATATTTATGAATTAAATTAATCACCCAGTAATTTATTTAATTCATTAGGCCGTAAATCAATTTATCCAATAAATCGATTTAGACATCCAATGTCCCAAATTTAATTAGACATCCAATGTCCATTAAATTAGATATCCAATATCTACTATTAATAATGAGAGAACAAGCTTGATTCATTCCGTCGTCAATCCTATTGCGCGACTCGGTAGGTCCGTCTCAGTCAGCAATGGGAGGAACCAAAGAGTAGTAGCACCACCTAGCCAGCCTGGCGGCCTACACTGTACCCCAACTGAGAACGAATGATTGGGATCATTCAAGAACCATTCTTTCGTGAATACCAGTATACATATAAACCCTTCTTTCAAATATCCCGATCAAGTTATAGGGTCACGGTCAGTCAAACCCAATCTATTACTTGACGCTATGCATGCGTTAATGCAAATCGAGATCATCGAGCTTTCATGTATCCAATACAACTAGCTCCAATGCTTTGGCCAAAGACTTATGATCTCATCTGCCAATAACCGCATAGGACATTTAACCCGTTCACTAACAGGAGAAAGAATTCTATCTTGGTATTCAGTAGGACCTGCTACTTGCCCATCAAGATGCACGTCGAGGTTGACCCCCGCCTTCCGGTTTATAGGGTCGAACTACTCTAATGAAAATCTTGACGTCACAAGCACATCCCTACTAAATCCTCAAGTCGAAGGTTCATGAATACCTATCACAACCTTTCGATTCCGTCATTGACTGTCCCGGAGTGAAATCCGTGTGACGAGTCGAGGGTGAGTTGGTTCGAGTATACTAATCCAATTAGCATACCTATAACGTGTGCTCCCACTAAACATTAGCGTTCTACAGGCACTCTCCATGTGAAAGAACACGTCATACAAGTCTTCACATAAACTTAATGCCCAGTCAAGTTTCATCGACTTGCGAACGATTAAGTATTTGAGCTATAAACCTTTCCAGTGCCGACCTACTTATCCAATAAGGAGTGGAACGTTTTGCTCTCAAATTCATGGACTAGTTTCTATATGTATATTTACGAGTTAGGAACGCCAGTAACTATTAGTAAATAAAGAAACATTTATTGCCTTATATTAATGATTTACATAATTACAAGTACAATGCCCTCACTCAATATCCTCTGAGTGGCATTCGAGGGCATACTCCTAACAATCTCCCACTTGCACTCAATGCCACACACTATGGTATCTAATACCCATGTTCTCCAGATGACGCTCTAAGCTAATCTGAGAAAGTGGCTTGGTCAGTGGATCAGCAACGTAGTCGGCTGACTCTACTCTATGCAGCACAATGTATATCTTTGCGAACAAATTCTCTCACGAGATGATACTCTCTCTCAATATGTTTGGTACTGTTATGAAACCTCGGCTCCTAGGCACGTACTACCACTGCGGCAACGCGGCACAAGGTGTCATGTGAAGTTTACCCAAGAACTTTTAAGTCCGTCCTTTGGAGGCCCCCGAGGCCGCTTTATACTCAGCCTAACAGGTGGAATAAGCAGTCGCGCTATACTTGGAACTATGCCAAGATACTGCTCCTCCATTAAGAGTAAATATAGCCAGAAGTAGACATAGAATCGTCTTTCTGTCCTTGGAAGTTCAATACAGTGAATCCCATCACATTCAGTTCTCCACCGCCATATATAAGAACCAGATCTCTAGTCCTTCTAAAGTACTTGAGAACGTTCTTTACGGTAATCCAATGTTCCCTACCTGGGTTTGCCTGAAACCTACTCACCACGCTTACAGCATGCGCAATGTCAGGTCTCGTACACAATATAGCATACATAAGGCTACCCACGGCCGAAGCATATGGTATATTACTCATTTCCTTCCGTTGTTCCTCACTTTGAGGACACATCTTCAAGGAGAGTTTTATTCCATGTCGCATCGGTGGGAACCCTCTTTTAGAATCATCCATCTTAAATTGCTTTAAGATTTATCTATATAGAGGGCTTGGGAAAGACCTATTGTTCTCTTCGATCTATCCCGGTAGAGTCGAATACCAAGAATATAGGTAGTTTCTTCCAAGTCTTTTATGGAGAAATTACTCGAAAGCCAAGCTTTCACAGAACTAAGCATTCCCACATCATTTCCTATTAGTAGAATGTCATCTACATATAGTACTAAGAATGCGATCTAGCTCCCACTAACCCTCTTGTATACACAAGGTTCCTCTTTATTTTGCATGAAGTAAAACTCTTTGACTGCCTCGTCAAAACGAAGGTCCCAACTACATGAAGATTGCTATAGTCTATTTCATGGAGTCTACATCCACCATTGCTAGGTCATTTGGTCGCGGGTCGGTCTCTTGTTTATCACCTGGAACCTCGTAGAAACCCCGTTCCTCCAAATGCATAAAACTATACCTCTCAGGTAATTGAGACACCCTACTAGATCTACAAGGTGGTTGTACTTGTGTTTACAGAAGGTTCGGTTCCAGTTTCTTGCACAGGTGTCTCCCGAGGAGTTTCATTGTATTCTTCTAAAGAAATACTTCTACCTGCTCCGCCTTCCTGAATGAACTCATCTTCCAGGAAGTGTGCTTGTAAAGCAACAACGATCTTTCGATCTTCGGGCATGTAGAATAGATATCCCATCGTCCCAGATGGGAAACCAATGAAACGTCCCTTTGCGGACCTAGCTTCCAACTTCTCCACCTTAGTCTTCTTGACATAGGCGGGACATCCCCAAATCCTAATATGATTAAGACTTGGTTTCCTGCCCTCCCACATCTCATGTGGAGTTTTAGGAACAGATTTGGAAGGACATCTGTTCATGATATACGTGGCAGTCAGGAGTGCATACCCCCACAGGTAAATTGGTAAGTCAGTGTAGCCCATCATGGAATGGACCATGTTTAACAAGGTCCGGTTCCTTCTTTCTGACACACCATTTAACTGAGGAGTACTTGGAGGTGTTAGTTGTGAAACTATTCCATGTTCCTTAAGGAACTCGTCAAACTCCGTACTCATATACTCGCCACATCGGTCCGACCGAAGTACTTTGATATGATTACCAATTTGTTTCTCGACTAGGGCCTTGAATTCTTGGAATTTCTCAAAAGCCTCGGATTTATGTTTCATTAAGTATACATAACCATACCTAGTATGATCATCTGTAAACGTAATGAAATATTGATATCCGTCACGTGCTGCTTCCAAAGCACCACAAACGTCAGTATGGATTAATCCCGATTTATCGTGGCTCTTTCAAAAGTCCCTGTGAAGGGGGACTTAGTCGTTTTACCTTTAAGGCAAGATTCACAAGTAGGAAAGGGATCCGATCCCAATGGACCCATAAGTCCATCCTTTTCCATCTTGTAAACCTTGGTCTGACCAACATGACCAAGTCTAAGATGCCATTTCAAAACTTGATTGGTTTCATCCCTACCACGTTTTCTAGTCATAGTATTCACAACTACTTTGTTGCTGAGATTTAGATGATACAATCCATCTAACAATGTAGCAGTACCCACTAGTTTATTTCTGAAATAAATTTTGCAGAAACCATCACCAATGAAAAATGAAAAACCTTTTCGGTCCATGACCGAAATGGATACAATGTTTTTGTGCCCCTTGGGCAAAACAAGTACATCTTCTAAAGTCAAAACAAAGCCTGATTCTAAACCCAAAAGAAGTGATCCTATGTCGGTCGCCTCGACACTATGCCCACTTCCGACTGTGATGATAACTTCTCCAGCTCCAAGCTTCCTACTTTGTTCCATATCCTGATTCACGGTACAAATATGAGAACTAGCACCAGAATCCAGTATCCAGGAAGTAGAAAATACAGTAGCAGAACAATTTATTTCCAAAACTAAAAGTTCTGTACCTAAAGTGCCATGAAGAATCGGACAGTCTCTAGCCCAGTGGCCCAGCTCACCACACTTGAGACAAGCATCCATCTTCTACTTGTTCTTCGGAACCATCGGGGCCTTGCCCTTACCCTTAAGGTCCTTTGCTTGTGGTCCAGTCCGCTTCTTGGTCTTCTTCTTCTTATTATTAGACTTCCGAAGTCCAGAAGAAATCACAAGGGCCGACTCCTTCATCCGCGGAGTCTTCATCTGAGACTGAGCGGTCACAAGTTTGTTCATTAGCCCAGCTAAATTACATGCAATCTCATTGCAGTTAAAGTTCATCACAAACTGTGAGAAGGAATCAGGGAGAGACTGTAGGATAAGGTCGGTTTGGATAGAAGTATCCATTTTAAAATCAAGAGCCTCCAATCTCTCAATCATGGATATCATTTTGAGGACGTGTTCCCCAACCTTCACACCTTCCTTCATCCTTGCACGAGCAGCTGCTTGGATATCTCATATCTAGCGATTCTGCGTGCTCACCATAAAGTTCGGTTAAGTGAGATAGAATCTGCCTAGCAGAAGTCATTTTCTCATGAGCTCTCTGAAGCTCATTAGACATGGAAGCCATCATATAAGCACGGACTTTCACGTCATCCTTAACCCACTTTTCGTGGTTTTCAATCTCTTCCTGATTGGCTCGGGTCCGCACAGGAGGCGCGGGAATGTCCGTCTCCAAGACGTATCCCAGTGCTTCTATACTGAGGACAATCATCAGATTTCGGAGCCAATCCACAAAGTTAGGTCCCATTAAGGTGTTCTTTTCGAGTAGAATTGCGAGTGGATTCATTGTCATATTGAGAGTTATGTCTGCATTGAATATAACAGATTAATTAGTGACTTGTTATATTATGATCTGAGTATATAATTAAGGTCTTTTCTATTCTTGTTACCCAGCTCCCACTATTTTATCGGAATAACACACTCCCATGTGAAATCCGGAAGTATCGTCGCTCTACTTCATAGTGGTGATCGAGTTCTTTATAAATCTTAATAGAGGGCAACCGAACAGGTTTCTAGTCTATTAATTTTCATAAAGTGGTGTCCAACACCAACCCATCTAATGATTGATTCGATCTTCTTTTTCCCCTTGTTCACTCCCCTCAACCTATACGGATTCTATGGTTCGTGAACAAGTTAAGTTTATACCATCGACGCAAATTAGTTTCACAATTGAATCTTATCCGGCAACCTATCAGGTTTCTAGGGATAAAATTTGCTCCAACCGAAGGCATCCAATGCGCTCCCGGTAATTTATCCGTCCTCCCCGAACGACTACCCCGATAACTCGGAAGCATAGCACATCCGGTTTGGATTTCAATTTCCCGAAAGCTCGATGGAGGGAAGGAAAACCTTGAAACCTTATAAACATAATAATTTGTTGTGGGAGAATTTTCGCGATTAACGTTACGCTTTGCACATTAATCATTTTAGCGCGTTTGTTGCATTCATACAATATGTAACAACCATTCACAACCTAGTTGCTACCAACATGTGGTTCATGGACCGTTCCTAGAAAATAAAAACTCCGTAATCTAATTACAAGTCTTCGTCTTGAATCATCGTCTTCTCGAAACGGATCTTCCTCCGGTCTTCGTCATTACATATAAATTTTTACATTGAAAAATTTGCATCCTAGATACAAATATTTCTAGTAAAATAAATAGGCTCAAAACGGCCTTTACAACCCAATCGAATAAAACGAACGATTCAAACTAAGTCCATGAACCACATCCCCATTCAAAAGCATTCATCCAATAAATACTCAATAAATGGATAGCGAGAAGATTACATATGATCCAATCAATAATCAACAATAAATAGAATTGATCCAATCAATTCAACAATAATCTACAATTTAATTTTAAATCGTAGTGTACCCTTAAAATATTTTCTTTGAATTTTCCTTCATCGAAAATTCTAAATTAATGATTTTAATACGTAAAAATTTAATAATTGAAAATATATCTTGAAAACGAGACCCGGTGCCGACGGCTGAAAGCGCCCGAAGACGTGCACTCGACCGGCGGCCTACAGCCACGCCCGCTCCAGACAGAAAGGGGGCCCGGCCAGAGCACTCGGCTCGTCATGACCACGCCCGGCGGAGACTCGGCTCGTCTGAGCAAGTGTCCGGCCGGATCCAGCGAGCACTCGTCTGACATAAAGAACACGCCCGGCAGGACTCGGCTCGATACAGCAAGTGTCCGTCCAGATCCAGCGAGCACTCGGCTCGATACAGCAAGGCGCTCGGCCGGACTCGGCAGAATACAGCAAGCGTCCGGCCACGAGCCGGACGTGCTCGGCCATACTCGGCAGCTGTATGGAAAATCGTCCAACGATTCGATACAACTCGTTTTCGGGCAGATTTCTAAAATCTTGTTATTCCTGATCTGAATATTATTAATATAAATCATATTTCCAAGAAAAACCTTATTTATACCATAACATAAAATCACGGAAAAACGACACTACGACGAACAATAAAATATCTACGATTATCAAAATGATTCTAAATCACAAAATAAGCATTCCAAATGCTAAATATCGTATATACGATCGCAATACCTCGCTCCTATACCACTGTTGGGATTCGGTGCCTAAAACGAAGGCCCATCGGAAGCGGTAAAATGAAAATTAATTCAATCCGAATCCCTACGAGGATCGATCGAGCTACGTATATACGAATATAAAATAAACAAAGGAAGACGAAATCATACCCTTGTCGTCCATTGATTATATGGATTTCCTTCTCTTGAGCTATTCCCCAAACGATCCAAAATGCTCCAAGCCCTTAGATGATCCAACGCCGAAAAACCGCGTCTCTACTTGTCACGCGTCGGAGAAACGAACGGAATGACAACACTCAATTAACCTCTAAGGTTACGGCTAGAATCAAGTGATGAAACTTTAGTTATAACACTCTAAGTGTTTTAATTTATTTCTCTCAATTAATTTCTTGATTTTTCTCCAAGAACAACAAGAACAAGATGAAGAATGAGATGAAGACTTTGGAATGAACTCTAAGTTCTTTCTCACTGTTTCTCTCTCTACTTCTTACGTATGATTGATTGATTGCCCATGTGAGATGAAGTCTTCTTATACCTTTTAATCTTCAACTCATAATATTTTATTCCCAACCAAATAATGTGCATGATACTTGTCCCCTCAACACATGAGATTCCAAACATCATGATGGGGACAAGTCAAAACACACACATGGATATAAGTGGGGGGAGGGGCGGCCTTTATGAATGATAGGAAGAGTTCGGTCCGTTTCGGACTCCCGTGAGTCCAAACAGATAAACTCCGATTTCATTCCGATGTATTTATATCGATTAATTAATCCAATTAATTAATCATATTAAATACATAATAATATAATTAATTTCTCTAAGAAATAATTATATTTATGAATTAAATTAATCACCTAGTAATTTATTTAATTCATTAGGCCGTAAATCAATTTATCCAATAAATCGATTTAGACATCCAATGTCCCAAATTTAATTAGACATCCAATGTCCAATAAATTAGATATCCAATATCTAATATTAATAATGAGAGAACAAGCTTGATTCATTCCGTCGTCAATCCTATTGCGCGACTCGGTAGGTCCGTCTCAGTCAGCAATGAGAGGAACCAAAGAGTAGTAGCACCACCTAGCCAGCCTGGCGGCCTACACTGTAACCCAATTGAGAACGAATGATTGGGATAATTCAAGAACCATTCTGTCGTGAATACCAGTATACGTATAAACCCTTCTTTCAAATGTCCCGATCAAGTTATAGGGTCACGGTCAGTCAAACCCTATCTATTACTTGACGCTATGCATGCGTTAATGCAAATCGAGATCATCGAGCTCTCGTGTATCCAATACAACTAGCTCCAATGCTTTGGCCAAAGACTTATGATCTCATCTGTCAATAACCGCATAGGACATTTAACCCGTTCACTAACAGGAGAAAGAATTCTATCTTGGTATTGATAGGACTGCTACTTGCCCATCAAGATGCACGTCGAGGTTGACCCCGCCTTAGGTTTATAGGGTCAAACTACTCTAATGAAAATCTTGACGTCACAAGCACATCCCTACTAAATCCTCAAGTCGAAGGTTCACGAATACCTATCACAACCTTTCGATTCCGTCATTGACTGTCCCGGAGTGAAATCCGTGTGACGAATCGAGGGTGATTCGGTTTGAGTATACTAATCCAATTAGCATACCTATAACGTGAGCTCCCACTAAACATTAGCGTTCGACAGGAACTCTCCATGTCAAAGAACACGTCATACAAGTCTTCACATAAACTTAATGCCCAGTCAAGTTTCATCGACTTGCGAACGATTAAGTATTTGAGCTATAAACCTTTCCAGTGCCGACCTCCTTATCCAATAAGGAGTGGAACGTTTTGCTCTCAAATACATGGACTAGTTTCTATATGTATATTTACGAGTTGTATGAACATTCCAGTGAACTCTGGCTGACCCGTTAGCGTACGCTACAACCTGGTAGCGTGCGCTAACTCTATCCCAATAGCGTGCGTTAACTCCAATTGTTAGCGTGCGCTAGCTAAATATCTGTTGTCCAGTACTGAAGTCCAGAACCTTCAGTCCTCTGATCTGATCTCGGTAGCGTGCGCTACAACCAACAATTAGCGTGCGCTACTACTGTTAGGAGTATGCCCTCGAATGCCACTCAGAGGATATTGAGTGAGGGCATTGCACTTGTAATTATGTAAATCATTTATATAAGGCAAATGAATGTTTCTTTATTTACTGATAGTTACTGACATTCCTAACTCGTAAATAAACATATAGAAACTAGTCCGTGTATTTGAGAGCAAAACGTTCCACTCCTTATTGGATAAGGGGGTCGGCACTGGAAAGGTTATAGCTCAAATACTTAATCGTTCGCAAGTCGATGAAACTTGACTGGGCGTTAAGTTTATGTGAAGACTTGTATGACGTGTTCTTTGACATGGAGAGTCCTATCGAACGCTAATGGTTAGTGGGAGCACACGTTATAGGTATGCTAATTGGATTAGTATACTCGAACCGACTCACCCTCGATTCGTCACACGGATTTCACTCCGGGACAGTCAATGACGGAATCGAAAGGTTGTGATAGGTATTCGTGAACCTTCGACTTGAGGATTTAGTAGGGATGTGCTTGTGACGTCAAGATTTTCATTAGAGTAGTTCGACCCTGTAAACCGGAAGGCGGGGGTCAACCTCGACGTGCATCTTGACGGGCAAGTAGCAGGTCCTACTGAATACCAAGATGGAATTCTTTCTCCCGTTAGTGAGCGTGTTATATGTCCTATGTGGTTATTGGTAGATGAGATCATAAGTCTTTGGCCAAAGCATTGGAGCTAGTTGTATTAGATACACGACAGCTTGATGATCTCGATTTGCATTAACGCATGCATAGTGTCAAGTACAGATGGGGTTTGACTGACCGTGACCTCATAACTTGATCGGGACATTTGGAAGAAGGGTTTATACGTATACTGGTATTCACGACAAAATGGTTCTTGAATGATCCCAATCATTCATTCTCAGTCGGGGTACAGTGTAGGCCGCCAGGCTGGCTAGGTGGTGCTACTACTCATTGGTTCCTCCCATTGCTGACTGAGACGGACCTACCGAGTCGCACATTAGGATTGACGATGGAATGAATTGAGCTTGTTTTCTCATTATAAATATTAGATATTGGATATCTAATTTATTGGACATTGGATGTCTAATTGATTTTGGGACATTGGATATCTAAATTGGTTTATTGGATAAATTAATTTACGGCCTAATGAATTAAATATATTACTGGGTGATTAATTTAATTCATGAATATAATTATTTCTTGGAGAAATTAATTATGTCATTATGTATTTGATGATTAATTAATTAGATTAATTAATCGATATAAATACATCGGAACGAAATCGGAGTTTATCTGTTTGGACTCACGGGAGTCCGAAACGGACCAAACTTGTCCAATTCCTTCTAGAGGCTGCCCCACCTCATACTTTTCCCTCATGGTCTTGGTCTCATCCTTGGTAGGTTGATGACTAAAGACATTTTGAGATATCATATCTCATTTTATATAGAAAGGTGATTTGAGGTGGTTGAAATGAGATAATATTGAAGACTTTAAAAACTCTCACTTCCCACTTGAGATTCCAGCCGTGAGGTTATAGAAGGGAGAGAGAATATAGTTTTTCATTTTAGTCTTCAACTTCATCTTTATCTTGTTCAACTTTCTTAGAGAAAGATTGAGAAAAAATAGAGAGAACAAGATTATACACTTAGAGTGTAATAATAATAATAAAAGCTTCATCACTTGATTCTAGCCGTAACCTTAGAGGTTAATCAAGTATTGTTATTCCGGTCGTTTTTTCGGCGCGTGGCAAGTAGAGACGCGGTGCTTTCGGCGTTGGATCGTTCAAGGGCTTGGAGCGGATTGAACTCGTAGAGATCAAACAAAAGCTTGGAGAATAGCTCAAGAGAGGGTTACCATTTAATCAACGGACTTCGAGGGTTAGTTTCTTACGACTCTTGCTTTTCGTTTATATATTCGTATATACGTATCTCGATCGATCCTCGTAGGGATTCGGATCGAATTAATTTTCGTTTTACCGCTTCCGCTGGGCCTTTTTAGGCACCGAATCCCAACAGTGGTATCGGAGCGTAGGTCTTGCAATCGTATATACGATATATTGCATTTGGAATGCTTGATTAAATGATTAGTGATTTGGAATCACAACCGTTTAATTCGTTGTTTTAATTGTTCGTCGAAAATTTAATTTTTCCATGTTTTTATGTTACTATATAAATCGGTTTTATTTATTAAAACTGAATTATATGGGTAATATTAAATTAGAAAAATATAATTTTTGAAATCGGGACGAAAAAGAGTCGGAAAATCGCTTTGCCAGAGGATCGCCTGCCCAGTGCCGAAGGCTGCCAGCCAGTGCCAAAGTCTTGGACCGCTGGCGGCTTGTTTCTACCTTGGCGAGATCAGCCTCGGCTAAGGACCGCCGTGATGCGGACCACGGGCTAGGCCCGAGCGATTTTATTTCGATTCCGTTTTGTGTTTATGTTTCGTTATAATAATTTCCGGAAATTAAATTGGATTTAATTTGACTAAATAAAATACTTGGTGTTTTATTTTGAGGAAATTTATTATTGTGAAATATTTATCATCCGATTTATACGACGAATTAAAACTACCATGTTTGTGAATTAATTGGATTAATTCTAATAGATAGTTATTTTTTATATTGGTTGGATCAATATATTTAATGTGTAGTCCATTTATTTAGTATTTATTGGATGAATGCTTTTGAATGGGGATGTGGTTCATGGACTTAGTTTTGAATCGTTCGGTTTTATTCGATTGGGTTGTAAAGGCCGTTTTGAGCCTATTTATTTTACTAGAATTATTTGTATCTAGGATGCAATTTTTCAATGTAAAATTTATATGTAATGACGAAGACCGGAGGAAGATCCATTTCGAGAAGACGAAGATTCAAGACGAAGACTTGTAATTAGATTACGGAGTTTTTGTTTTCTAGGAACGGTCCATGAACCACATGTTGGTAGCAACTAGGTTGTGAATGGTTGTTTCATATTTTATGAATGCCACAAACGCGTTTAAATGAATTAATGTGCAAAGTGTAACATTAATCGCGATAATTCTCCCACAACAAATAATTAAGTTTATAAGGTTTCAAGGTTTTCCTTCCCTCCATCGAGCTTTCGGGAAATTGAAATCCAAACCGGATGTGCTATGCTTCCGAGTTATCGGGGTAGTCGTTCGGGGAGGACGGATAAATTACCGAGAGCGCATTGGATGCCTTCGGTTGGAGCAAATTTTATCCCTAGAAACCTGATAGGTTGCCGGATAAGATTCAATTGTGAAACTGATTTGCGTCGATGGTATAAACTTAACTTGTTCACGAACCATAGAAACCGTATAGGTTGAGGGGAGTGAACAAGGGGAAAAAGAAGATCGAATCATCCATTAGATGGGTTGGTGTTGGACAACACTTTATGAAAATTAATAGACTAGAAACCTGTTCGGTTGCCCTCTATTAAGATTTATAAAGAACTCGATCACCACTATGAAGTAGAGCGACGATACTTCCGGATTTCACATGGGAGTGTGTTGTTCCGATAAAAAATAGTGGGAGCTGGGTAACAAGAATAGAAAAGACCTTAATTCTATACTCAGATCATAATATAACAAGTCACTAATTAATCTGTTATACTTAATGCAGACAAATCTTAATATGACAATGAATCCACTCGCAATTCTACTCGAAAAGAACACCTTAATGGGACCTAACTTTGTGGATTGGCTCCGCAATCTGATGATTGTCCTCATTATAGAGGCACTGGGATACGTCTTGGAGACGGACATTCCGGCGCCTCCTGTGCGGACCCGAGCCAATCAAGAAGAGATTGAAAACTACGAAAAGTGGGTTAAGAATGACGTGAAAGTCCGTGCTTATATGATGGCTTCCATATCTAATGAGCTTCAGAGAGCTCATGAGAAAATGACTTCTGCTAGGCAGATTCTATCTCACTTAACCGAGCTTTATGGTGAGCACAGCAGAACTGCAAGATATGAGATATCCAAGCAACTGTTTGGTGCAAGGATGAAGGAAGGTGAGAAGGTTGGGGAACACGTCCTCAAAATGATATCCATGATCGAGAGATTGGAGGCTCTTGATTTTAAAATGGATACTTCTCTCCAAACCGACCTTATCCTACAGTCTCTCCCTGATTCCTTCTCACAGTTTGTTATGAACTTCAACTGCAATGAGATTACATGTAATTTAGCTGGGCTAATGAACAAACTTGTGACCGCTCAGTCTCAGATGAAGACTCCGCGGATGAAGGAGTCTGCTCTTGTGATTTCTTCTGGACCTCGGAGGTCTAAGAACAAGAAGAAAAAGACCAAGAAGCAAACTGGACCACAAGTTAAGGACCTTAAGGGTAAGGGCAAGGCCCCGATGGTTCCGAAGAACAAGAAGAAGAAGTATACTTGTCTCAAGTGCGGTGAGCTGGGCCACTGGGCTAGAGACTGTCCGATTCTTCATGGCACTTGGTCTGTAACTTTTAGTTTGGAAACAAATTATTCTCTTGTATTTTCTACTTCACTGAATCTTGGATTCTGGTGCTAGTTCTCATATTTGTACCATGAATCAGGATCTGGAACAAAGTAGGAAGCTTGGAGCTGGAGAAGTTATGATCACAGTCGGAAGTGGGCATAGTGTCGAGGCGACCGACATAGGATCACTTCTTTTGGGTTTATAATCCGGCTTTGTTTTGACTTCAGAAGATGTACTTGTTTTGCCCAAGGGGCACAAAAACATTGTATCTATTCCGGTCATGGACCGAAAAGGCTTTTCATTTTTCATTGGTGATGGTTCCTGCAAAATTTATTTTAGAAATAAACTAGTGGGTACTGCTACATTGTTGAATGGACTGTATCATCTAAATCTCAGCAACAAAGTAGTTGTGAATACTATGACTAGAAAACGTGGTAGGGATGAAACCAATCAAGTTTTGAAATGGCATATTAGACTTGGTCATGTTGGTCAGACCAAGGTTTACAAGATGGAAAAAGATGGACTTATGGGTCCATTGGGATCGGATCCCTTTCCTACTTGTGAATCTTGCCTTAAAGGCAAAATGACTAAGTCCCCCTTCACAGGGACTTTTGAAAGAGCCGCTGATAAACTGGGATTAATCCATACTGACATTTGTGTGCTTTGGAAGCAGCATGTGACGGATATCAATATTTCATTACGTTTACAGATGATCATACTAGGTATGGTTATGTATTCTTAATGAAACATAAATCCGAGGCCTTTGAGAAATTCCAGGAATTCAAGGCCCTAGTCGAGAAACAAACTGGTAATCATATCAAAGCACTTCGGTCGGACCGAGGTGGCGAGTATATGAGTACGGAGTTTGACGAGTTCCTTAAGGAACATGGAATAGTTTCACAACTAACACCTCCAGGTACTCCTCAGTTAAATGGTGTGTCAGAAATAAGGAATCGGACCGTGTTGAACATGGTCCGTTCCATGCTGGGCTATACTGACTTGCCGATTTACCTGTGGGGGTATGCACTCCTGACTGCCGCGTATATCTTGAACAGATGTCCTTCCAAATCCGTTCCTAAAACTCCACATGAGATGTGGGAGGGAAGGAAACCAAGTCTTAATCAAATTAGGATTTGGGGATGTCCCGCCTATGTCAAGAAGACTAAGGTGGAAAAATTGGAAGCTAGGTCTGTGAAGGGACGTTTCATTGGATTCCCGTCTGGGACGATGGGATATCTATTCTACATGCCCGAAGATCGAAGGATCATTGTTGCTTTACAATCACACTTCGTGGAAGATGAGTTCATTCAGGAAGGCGGAGCAGGTAGAAGTATTTCTTTAGAAGAATATAATGAAACTCCTCAGGAGACACCTGTGCAAGAAAGCTGAATCAGACCTTCTGAAACACAAGTACAACCACCTCGTAGGTCTAGTAGGGTGTCTCATTTACCTGAGAGGTATGGGCTTGTGCACTTGGAGGAGCTGGGTCTCCATGAGGTTCCAAGTGATAGCCAAGAGACCGACCTAACAACCTATGACCAAGCGATGGTGGATGTAGACTCCGCGAAATGGTGTGAAGCTATGGAAGATGAGATAGACTCGATGCATGTCAATCAGGTCTGGACTCTAGTAGACCGCGCCAAAGGCATAGTGCCTATTGGGAACAAGTGGATCTACAAGAGAAAGACTGATGGTGATGGCAAGGTTGGCGCCTATAAGGCCAGGCTTGTGGCAAAGGGTTATACCCACAAGGAAGGGATCGATTACCACGATACCTTCTCGCCCGTAGCCATGATCAAGTCTATTCCCATGATGCTTGCTATAGTTGCCTACCACGATTATGAGATATGGCAAATGGACGTAAAGACGGCTTTCTTTAATGGATTCCTCGAGGAGGAAATCTATATGGAGAAGCCTAAAGGCTTTGTGTCCGAAGTCGATATTCAGAAAGTGTGCAAGCTTCAGCGTTCCATTTATGGACTGAAGCAAGCGTCGCGTAGTTGGAACCTTCATTTTGACGAGGCAGTCAAAGAGTTTGACTTCGTGCAAAATGAAGAGGAACCTTGTGTATACAAGAGGGTTAGTGGGAGCAAGATCGCATTCTTAGTACTATATGTAGATGACATTCTACTAATAGGAAATGATGTGGGAATGCTCCGTTCTGTGAAAGCTTGGCCTTCGAGTAATTTCTCCATGAAAGACTTGGGAGAAGCTACCTATATTCTTGGTATTCGACTCTACCGGGATAGAGCGAAGAGAACAATAGGTCTTTCCCAAGCCCTCTATATAGATAAAATCTTAAAGCGATTTAAGATGGATGATTCTAAAAGAGGGTTCCTACCAATGCAACATGGAATAAAACTCTCTTTGAAGATGTGTCCTCAAAGTGAGGAATAACGAAAGGAAATGAGTAATATACCATATGCTTCGGCCGTGGGTAGCTTTATGTATGCTATGTTGTGTGCAAGACCTGACATCGCGCATGCTGTAAGCGTGGTGAGTAGGTTTTCGGCAAACCCAGGTAGGGAACATTGGACTGCTGTAAAGAACGTTCTCAAGTACTTGAGAAGAACGAGAGATATGGTTCTTATGTATGGCGGTGGAGATTTGGATGTGGTGGGATTCACTGATTCGGACTTCCAAGGCGAAGGGCGACTCGATGTCCACTGCTACATATTTACTCTTAATGGAGGAGCGATATCTTGGCATAGTGCCAAGCAAAGCGCGATCTTGATTCCACTGTCAGGTGAGTATCAAGCGGCCTCGGAGGCTTCCAAGGAAGGGTTACGGATTAAGAAGTTTCAGGAGAACTTCAAGTGATACCATGTCTTTGAAATTTGCTGTTATCATCTTTGCGACAACGACGGAGCTATAGCGCAGGCAAGGAGCCAAGGTTTCACAACAGACCAAACATATTGAGAGGAAGTATCATCTCGTAAGAGAATTTGTTCGCAAAGGGATACATTGTCTTTGCCTGAGTTGACTCGGCGAAAACGTCGCCGATCCACTGACCAAGCCACTTTCTCGGACTAGCTTGGAGCGTCATCGGAGAACATGGGTATTAGATACCATAGTGTGTGGCATTGAGTGCAAGTGGGAGATTGTTAGGAGTATGCCCTCGAATGCCACTCGGAGGATATTGAGTGAGGGCATTGCACTTGTAATTATGTAAATCATTTATATAAGGCAAATGAATGTTTCTTTATTTCTTGGTAGTTCTTGACATTCCTAACTCGTAAATAAACATATAGAAACTAGTCCGTGTATTTGAGAGCAAAGCGTTCCACTCCTTATTGGATAAGGGGGTCGGCCTTTGGAAAGGTTATAGCTCAAATACTTAATCATTCGCAAGTTGATGAAACTTGGTAGGCGTTAAGTTTATGTGAAGACTTGTATGACGTGTTCTTTGACATGGAGAGTGCTGTCGACCGCTAATGGTTAGTGGGAGCACACGTTATAGGTATGCTAATTGGATTAGTATACTCGAACCGACTCACCCTCGATTCGTCACCGGATTTCACTCGGGACGATCAATGACGGAATCGAAAGGTTGTGATAGGTATTCGTGAACCTTCGACTTGAGGATTTAGTAGGGATGTGCTTGTGACGTCAATATTTTCATTAGAGTAGTTCGACCACCAAACCGAAAGGCGGGGTCAACTCGACGTGCATCTTGGACGGCAAGTAGCGAGTCCTGAATACCAAGATGGAATTCTTTCTCCCGTTAGTGAGCTGGTTATATGTCCTATGCGGTTATTGGTAGATGAGATCATAAGTCTTTGGCCAAAGCATTGGAGCTAGTTGTATTAGATACACGACAGCTTGATGATCTCGATTTGCATTAACGCATGCATAGTGTCAAGTACAGATGGGGTTTGACTGACCGTGACCCCATAACTAGATCGGGACATTTGGAAAAAGGGTTTATATGTATACTGGTATTCACGACAGAATGGTTCTTGAATGATCCCAATCATTCGTTCTCAGTCGGGGTACAGTGTAGGCCGCCAGGCTGGTTAGGTGGTGCTACTACTCATTGGTTCCTCCCATTGCTGACTGAGACGGACCTACCGAGTCGCGCATTAGGATTGACGACGGAATGAATTGAGCTTGTTTTCTCATTATAAATATTAGATATTGGATATCTAATTTATTGGACATTGGATGTCTAATTGATTTTGGGACATTGGATGTCTAAATTGATTTATTGGATAAATTAATTTACGGCCTAATGAATTAAATATATTACTGGGTGATTAATTTAATTCATGAATATAATTATTTCTTGGAGAAATTAATTATGTCATTATGTATTTGAAGATTAATTAATTAGATTAATTAATCGATATAAATACATCGGAACGGAATCGGAGTTTATCTGTTTGGACTCACGGGAGTCCGAAACGGACCAAACTTGTCCAATTCCTTCTAGAGGCTGCCCCACCTCATACTTTTCCCTCATCGTCTTGGTCTCATCCTTGGTAGGTTGATGACTAAAGACATTTTGAGATATCATATCTCATTTTATATAGAAAGGTGATTTGAGGTGGTTGAAATGAGATAATATTGAAGACTTTAAAAACTCTCACTTCCCACTTGAGATTCCAGCCGTGAGGTTATAGAAGGGAGAGAGAATATAGTTTTTCATTTTAGTACTTCATCTTCATCTTGTTCAACTTTCTTAGAGAAAGATCGAGAAAAAATAGAGAGAACAAGATTATACACTTAGAGTGTAATAATAATAATAAAAGCTTCATCACTTGATTCTAGCCGTAACCTTAGAGGTTAATCAAGTATTGTTATTCCGGTCGTTTTTCCGGCGCGTGGCAAGTAGATACGCGGTGCTTTCGGCGTTGGATCGTTCAAGGGCTTCGAGCGGATTGAACTCGTAGAGATCAAACAAAAGCTTGGGGAATAGCTCAAGAGAAGGTTACCATTTAATCAACGGACTTCGAGGGTTAGTTTCTTACGACTCTTGCTTTTCGTTTATATATTCGTATATACGTAGCTCGATCGATCCTCATAGGGATTCGGATCGAATTAATTTTCGTTTTACCGCTTCCGCTGGGCCTTCGTTTTAGGCACTGAATCCCAACAACTACACCGCTTGCGTACGCTAAAAACCACTCATAGCGCGCACTATTAATTAATCCAGTGCAGTCCAGTAGCCACTGGACTCAACCTGATCCGTCCTTAGCGCGCGCTACACCAAATATTAGCATGTGCTACTACAACACACTAGCACGCGCTACTTACCACTCGTAGCGTGCGCTACTTATAACTCACTTGCAGTCCAGTACCTTCTGGACTGCAGCCAGGGTAACATTAGCGTGCACTAATGCTGAGTGGCAGCGTGCACTACCTGTACTCAATTAGCGTGCGCTAAAAAGAGTATGTAGCGTGCGCTACTCCTCACGCACAACCCACAATGAAAATGACAATGATGATAAACACGACACAAAACTCCAATTAGATTAGTGATGAACGACGATTGATACACGATACAATTACTCTGAACGATGAATACCATGATTGAATATGAGTGACAAATGATCATTAATGAGTGAAATTACTGAATGATAAATATTGAATGATAATTACTGAATTACAATCGGGTATTACACAGGAGGCCAGGATTCGAGCCTTTTACGAAGCTAAACCCTAGGATGTCCCTGTATCTCAGGCAATCATTGAATACAACCGTCAACTCAACCATGTGAAAAATCAAGTGAGGGAAGAGAGAGATAGAATCCGTCACTTTGACATGCGAATGAAGCCAAGAGTTCGGCACTATATGTCGGGCTTTGCTTGCACCATATTGAAAGAGTATCAAGATAGGGCATTAGCCTATGATATGTCCTTCACTACTACCGAAACGACAAGTGAGAGTAAGAAGCAGAAGACCAGTGGAAAGTTTTCTAGCGGTAGAGGTGGCAACCAGCGGGGATCACAGTCGGCAAGTTATCCAACCAAGGGGTCTTCTCGTGCATCGGGAGGTAAACGGAATTTCAGAGCTGGTGCTAGTGTGTCCAACCGGGTTGTGACATGTTTTAATTGTGGCCAACAAGGCCATTTTAATCGTGACTGTGGTCTACCCCCATTGAAGTGTTTTAATTGCGGCCAGGAAGGCCATAGAGCCATGTACTGTACGGAAGAAGAAAATCCACTTGGAACTCAGGCATCAGCCCCTACGCCTGGAGAACCGAGTGTTATTCAGCAGTCATCTACGGGTCAGCCATCCCAGAGTTACGGTTGAGGCAGAGGCCGTGGTCAGTCTGTTAGAGGGGGAGCCCCTAGTGCTAGTTCGATGCAACCTCGTGTTTATGAGATGAGGAAAGCTGGAGATCCAGAGGCTACTGTGGCGACAGGTATCATTTCTCTTTTGTCTCATCCAGTTAGAGTGCTTTTTGATTCTGGTGCTTCTCATTCGTTCATCTCTTTGGATTGTGTGCGTCGATTGAATATTGAGGTCTTGTCTCCTTGTGAGTCCTTTGTGGTTAAGTTACCCAGTAGTGATAGAATCGTGGGGGACAAGGAAGTTAGAGATTGTCCGGTGTTCGCTGAGAGAGTGTGGTTTTCGAACTTGATAGTTGTAGACATTGTTGATGAAGATCTAATCCTCGATGACGATTGGCTCGATAGACACGGTGCAGTAATGAATTATCGCACGAAGATCATATCAATGTTGGCCAAAGACGGTACTGAACACCATTTTGTGGGGTACAAGAGGGGATGTCAGAAATTTTTGATTAGTGCCTTGAAGGTGACAAAACTTATTAGAAAGGGCTGTGTTGGGTATTGGTGTTATGCCATGAAAGTCGAAGATGGGAAAGTTGAACTTCCCTCGATTCCTGTTGTAAGTGATTTTCCGGATGTTTTCCCAGACGAATTACCGGGACTACCACCGGGGTGGGAAGTTGAATTTACAATTGATTTGGAGTCGGGAGCAACCCCAATTTCTAAGGCACCGTATCGTATGGCACCTTCAGAAATGCAAGAGTTGAAGAAACAGCTGGGAGAATTGTTGGATAGAGGGTATATTAGACCCAGTGCCTCGCCATGGGGTGCACCGGTCTTGTTTGTAAGGAAGAAAGATGGTTCACTACGTTTGTGTATTGATTATCGGGAACTGAACAAAGTGACCATTAAGAATAAATACCTTTTGCCGCGTATCGAGGATTTGTTTGATCAATTACAGGGAGCCGCAGTGTTCTCGAAAATTGATTTGAGGTCCGGTTACTATCAACTTCGCATTAAGGAATCCGACGTTCCTAAGACCGCTTTCCGTACAAGGTATGGGCACTATGAGTTTGTGGTTATGCCTTTTGGGTTAACCAACGCACCGGCGATATTTATGCAATTGATGAATAAAATATTTATTGAGCATCTTGATAATTGTGTAGTCATTTTTATTGACGATATTTTGGTCTACTCTCGTGATGAAGAGGAACACGCTCAACATTTGCGATTGGTGTTGGAGATTTTGAGGAATCAGTACCTCTATGAAAAGTTTTCTAAGTGTGAATTCTGGCTGAAGGAAGTCATGTTTCTTGGACATGTGATTTCAGCGGAAGGGGTTCGGGTAGATCCCCAGAAAATTGAGGCAGTGTTAGATTAGGCTCCGCCTAGAAATGTGAAGGAAGTTCATAGCTTTTTGGGTCTGGCCGGATACTACCGGAGGTTCATCGAGGGGTTCTCCAAACTTGCTCGGCCACTTACTCAATTACTCCAGAAGTCCAAAAGGTTCGAATGGAATGAAGAGAGACAACGGAGTTTCGAAGAGTTGAAAAGGCGTCTGACTACCGCGCCGGTTTTAGCCCTGCCTCAGGGAATCGGTGGGTATTCGGTTTATTGTGACGCATCAGGACAAGGACTTGGGTGCGTACTCTTACAGCATGATAAAACTATCGCCTATGCTTCACGACAACTTAAACCGTATGAGCTGAAATATCCTACCCATGAATTGGAGTTAGCTGTTGTAGTGTTTGCATTGAAAATCTGGCATCACTATTTGTACAGTTTTTCATGTCGAATTTATACCGACCACAAGAGCCTAAAGTATATTTTTAGCCAGAAAGAGCTGAATATGAGACAACGACGTTGGTTAGAGCTGATAAAGGATTATGATCTGGAAATCCTTTACCATCCAGGAAAGGCTAACGTTGTAGCTGATGCGTTGAGCCGGAAGTCGATATCTCTTCAGATGCTTGAGGTCCTTACGCCTCAAGTTAAGATCAGACGAGAGTTAATTGAGCAGGGAGTCGAAGTATGGATCCAACGGGATCAGGGTCAAATGTGTACTCTTGAGACTATTCCGTCCTTGATCGACGATGTCGGAGAAAAATAGGAGAATGACCCAATGCTTGTCCAACTGAAGGCGGACGTGGAAAAAGGGAAAGCCCCTGGTTTTATGATCCAAGAGGATGGCATCTTGAAATTTCAAGGTAGGCCTTGTGTTCCGAATGACTCGGAGCTCCCATGCTACACCTTACTCGATCCATCCTGGGACGAGTAAGATGTACAAGGATCTTAAAAAGAGTTTTTGGTGGAATAATATGAAGAGAGATGTCACTGAGTTTGTGTCAAGGTGTTTGACATGTCAACAAGTCAAAATTGAGCATCAACGGCCGGCCGGGCTGTTGAAACCTCTCCCTATTCCCGAATGGAAATGGGAGGATATTACCATGGATTTCATCACCAGGATGTCGAGGACTAAGATGGGGATGAATATGATTTGGTTTGTTGTTGACCGATTGACTAAGTCGGCACATTTTCTTGGCACTAAGGACACGTGGGGACCGGAGCGATTGTCCCGGATTTTTATATCGGAGATTGTGAGATTACACGGTACGCCAAAGTCTATTGTTTCCGATCGTGATGGCCGTTTCGTGTCGCATTTTTGGAAGGCGGTCCATCAAGCCTTGGGCACCGAGTTGAGGTTGAGTACTTCTTTCCACCCACAGTCTGACGGCCAGACTGAACAGACGATCCAGACATTGGAAGATATGCTAAGGGCGTGTGCCCTAGATTGAAGTATCGATTGGGAAATACACCTACCTTTGATCGAGTTCACTTACAATAATAGCTGGCACGCATCGATCAAGATGGCACCTTTTGTGGCATTGTATGGTAGGCAGTGTAGATCTCCACTTTGTTGGGATGAAGCTTCAGATTTAGTCGGGACAGAACCCGATATGTTGATGGAAACCAAAGAGAAGATTTCCATCATCCGAGACCGATTGTTAACCGCTCAGAGTCGACAAAAATCCTACACCGACAATCGTCGTCGGCCCTTGGAATTTGATGTGGGTGATCATGTCCTACTCAAAGTATCACCGATTAGAGGAGTCTTCAGGTTCGGAAAAAGGGGCAAACTTAGTCCGAGATATATTGGACCATTTGAGATTCTCGACAGAGTTGGGGAACTGGCCTATCAATTGGCTTTACCTCCAGCCCTTAGCCATGTTCACAGTGTGTTCCATGTTTCCCAAATGAGGAGGTATGTCCCTGACCCGAGTCATATCATTGATTACGGGGACATCGAGATCGCAGAGGATATCACATTTGAAGAGAAACCAGTGAAAGTACTAGAGCATCGAGTAAAACAACTCCGGCACAAAACCATACCGTTGGTTAAAGTTCAGTGGTCATGACACGGAGTTGAGGAAGCGACGTGGGAAACCGAGGAGAGCATGCACACTAGATACCCAGAGTTATACATTTCTTAAGTTTCGGGATGAAACTTCATTTTAGAGGGGGAGGATGTAATACCCGTACTTTTTGTAAATCTTCTACTCTTGTGCTTTGTAATTTTTACACTCGTGTAAGTGTTTAGTAAGCTTATATTGATCTTGGAACTCTTGTCAATTGGATTTACCCCCTTTTCTTGTTCGGATCGTTGCTGTTTTTGGATCCTTGATGCGATTATACTACCTTCGTGTAAAGGGTAGCGCACGCTACGCACACCTTGTAGCGCACACTAATTTAGTGAGGGTAGCGCACACTATCCGTTATTAGTAGCGCACTGTCACGGGACGGGAGTTCCGAAGCCCGTGCGGCGTCCCAGGGGCCCTCACACCCCGGGACCAGCCTATCCCACATAGCATGCCAACTGGTTTCGCCCTGCCATGGGCTCATCAGGGAGACGGCATTAGTCCCCGACCAGTTGTGCCCTACCAGCAACGATCCCCTTCATAGTCAAGTCCTCGACTAGCGACAAGCTCTCCGGACTAAACCGGGTCGGCATGCCTGACTCGGCCAGACCGATGCATCCGGGCAAACAACGCCTTAACGCTAATGTCGCCCCCTTTACCCCACTTGTGGCAAGCTAACCAGAAGGCACGCCTCATTTGGGCCAGTCAACACAGACCACGACATATCGGGTCGTGACATCCTCCCCACTCAAATCGCGGCACGTCCTCGTCTTTGGGAAGAATGTTTCTTTCCGCACACTTGTATTGTCACACGCACACAAAAAGATCGTTGCTATTAACATACGGCACCATACCCTTGATGGGCCAGGCTCTTCACTCGCGCGCCTCGCGCTAGCCGCGATGCGCCACGCACATACCGCATCACCAATCGACATCAACCTTCACCTACGCGCTTCCTGGCGTTAGTACCTCGGTTGAACGGCATTCCCCGCCGCATTTTCCCGCATGTCGAGGTTCCCACAGTGGCCCACGATGATCCACGCTCTTACACCCCGGTCACCGAAAGGTGGAGCTACCAAAAGTGCGCAATACAAGTGTGTCCACATACCGGACCGTCTGATCTCACAAGCCTAGGACCACCTCTCATTCCGGCATAGAATCGGTTCATGTTCTCCGC
The DNA here is from genome assembly GCA_033398695.1 of Orobanche coerulescens. Classification (NCBI taxonomy): domain Eukaryota; kingdom Viridiplantae; phylum Streptophyta; class Magnoliopsida; order Lamiales; family Orobanchaceae; genus Orobanche; species Orobanche coerulescens. Next base: position 126,304,102 of record CM065809.1, read on the forward strand.
CTCGAAGCCTTGTCAGGAGCCGCACTTTGTCCGTGCCCTCTTTGCACCGGCGAGCACTCCCCGCCCTCATCGGTTTCGGCAGAACTTGACCACACCCGAACCATGCCGTACTGAGAGAGGTTTCTGCTCCGATACCATTCCCATTTGTGGTCCTTCTTCAATAGGTCCGTTAATGGTGCTGCTATCCGAGAGTATCCCTCGATGAACTTCCGGTAGTAGTTCACGAGTCCCAGAAATGATCGGAGTTGGGTTACGCTGGTCGGCGGCTCCCAATCTCGAACTGCTTTCACTTTGGCCTCGTCCATCATTATGCGGCCATCCTTGATACGATGCCCCAGAAAAGTCACTTCCTGTTGGGCGAATGAGCACTTTTCCAACTTTGCATAAAGTTCATTGTCCCGCAATGCTTGGAACACCTGTCGCAAGTGTTCTACATGCTCCTCCATTGATGATGAGTAAATGACAATATCGTCCAAATAAACGACAACAAACTTGTCTATGTATGGCTGAAATACCTTGTTCATCAGTGTGCAAAAGGTCGCTGGGGCATTTGTAAGCCCGAACGGCATCACAAGGAAATCAAACAAACCATACACAGTCGCCATGGTCATCTTGGGTTCGTCTCCTTGACTATCCGGACTGCCAATATCCGGATCTTAGGTCGATCTTTGAAAAGTATTTGGCACCTCCCGATTGGTCGAACAACTCTCCAATGAGTGGAATGGGATACTTGTTGCGAATCGACTTGTTGAGTGCCCTATAGTCCACGCACATACGTAAGGATCCATCATGCTTCTTTTGGAACAAAGCGGGGATCCATAAGGAGATTTGGATGGTGGATCATTTTGGAATCCAACAACTCTTTCAATTGTTTCGGCTCCTTAAGTTCCGGTGGTGACATCCTATAGGGTGTCCTCGAAGGTGGCTTTGCATCGGAAATAAGTTCAATTTTATGGTCCACATCCCGTCTGGTGGCAACTTCTTAGGTAGTTCCGCGGGCATCACGTCTGGAACTCCTCCAAAACGGCTTGAACTTCCTTTGGTACATCCTTGCCTTCAATATCGTTTCCATCATCGAACGTCTGATGCGTGAAGGTCTCTTCACCTTAGAAGGCCTCGACTAAGTTGCATGGCTGAAAGGGTGCTGTCCTTCGCTTCCCTCTGGCGGAATGGCCTGTGTCTGTCGGAGTCCAAAATGACTAAGGAATCGAAAATGGCGAAATTCAAGCCCGCTTTGATCGAACCATTGTAACCCAAGAACCAAATCATAGTCATCCATGGTCACTACAGTGAAGGTGATCATTCCCTGCCAGTCACCTATCTTTGCTTCCACTCCTCGTGCTTCGCCGGTCACCGGTTTAACATGGGTGTTCACTGTCTTGATCGATCCATTAGTCGGAGTGACGGTAAGTCGTAAGACGTTGGCTACGCCGTCCATGAAATTGTGCGTAGCTCTGTATCCACTAAGGCTTTGATGTGGGTGCCTCCGATCAAGGCATCCACGAACATAGACCCCTTTCGGGTCCCTTCGCCGGCTCCACAACGGCTTTGGACAAAGATTGAGCAAACTCAATGAGCCCATATGCGCACCATCCGCAACCTCGGTCTCCGTGGTTTCTTGCATGGCTGCGACCTTCTTCCTCCGAAGTGGGCAATCGTACTTCATGTGAGAGGTACTATGACAAATGTGACAACCTCTCGGCTTATCGTTCTCGTCCACTGGTTGCTTGCCCCAGTATTTGTTCGGCCTGAACCTTGATGGGCGGTCTCCCCCACCTTTGCCTTTATCTGTGCGGAAAGTCCTTGGCTTGTCGCTGGTCTTCAACTCCCGTAAGCCCTCGGCCACGGCAATGGCAGTCGCCACGTCCTGAACATTGCGCCTTTCCAACTCTTGCCTTGCAAAAGGCTTGAGTCCGTCCATAAATGCAAATAGCTTGTCGGTCGCCGTCAAGCTTGGTATCTCCAGCACGATTTCTTGGAACTCCTTGACATAGTCTTTGATAGTGCGAGTGTGGCTGAGTCTCTTCAGCCTGCCCCGAGCCTCGAACTCCACATTCTCGGGATAGAATTGCCTCTTCAATTCGGCCTTGAAGTCTTCCCAGGAAGCCATCCTGCACGCACCACTCTCAATGTCAGCCTGCTTGGTCCGCCACCACAGCACGGCTGTGTCGGCCAAGTACAAGGGCGCCGTCCGCAACTTGGTGTCATCATCTCGAATGTTTGAGGCACCAAAGTACTGCTCCAGGTTCCATAAGAAATTGTCAATCTCCTTGGCGTTTCTCGATCCGTTGAACTTCCCAGGCCTTGGGATGTCAATTCGTGCGGGTGTCGCACCCACATGTCCTTCTCCGTTGGCAATCGCCCTTTGCACTGTTGCCATCTCCATCTTGAGAACCTCCATGCTCTCTTGCATGGCCAAGATCATGGCCCGAAAATCGGCCAACTCCTTCTTCATGTCCCCATCACAAGCATTGATAGTAGAAAGAACCTGGTTGTGCAGCTCTTCACCAGCTTCTTCCAAGTCATCCACCCTCCTCGCAACCTCATCATAGACCTCCTCCAGTCGAGTCACTCGGCTGTCCATGGCAGCAATCCGGTCGACAGACTTGTCTCTGCCCTTCTTGGTCTTCTCCGCCTGAGTGTTGGGTTGGGTAACGTCGGATGATTGTGCCATCTTACTCCTTGCACGATCAGCTAGCAATCTTCGAAAATCCGCCTTGGTTGTCTCAACCTTGCTCCGATAGTCCAGTAGCTACTGGACTGAAAAACGGAATTCCTAGCGTACGTTAGGTTTGACTGGTAGCGTACGCTAGATTTTAGTAGTAGCGCACGCTACGTTACTAGAGTAACGTGTGCTATAGAGAGCAGAGCTGGGGACAGTAGGTTCTGGATTGGGCACTGACTACCAGGTAGCGCACGCTATTAGAAATAATTAGCACACGCTAATTGAAGTCACTAGCGCACGCTATTAGCAGGTGTTAGCATACGCTAACGGAGCTGGCAGAGGCTACTGGATTGCCTGGTGAGTCCGATAGCACGCGCTATTTTTCAGGACTAGCGCACACTAGTCCATATTTAGTATAAATAGGACATCTCCATTCCCAAATCGTCATTTCTTCCTTCCTTCACCTCCTTGGACGATTTCGGGCGATTCCGGGGCGATTTGTGAGGAGTTCTTCGAGCTGAAATTATCTAGCAACATCCTTGAGTTACTAGTTCGGATTTATCAACGTTTAATCCTCTCCACCGCTCCAAATCAAGGTAAACTTCTCACAACCCTAGATTTTCGGGATTTGGGAATTTTCCATCCTATCTCTTCGATCCAGCTTGTTGTTATGTTAGAGTATATCGATTACGAGTTATATACCTTGGATACATGTTTTCCTACAGATTTATCGGTATATCTCCGGAGTTCTTGAGTATTTGGGATATTTGACTTGCGATTCACTATCTAAGAGAATTATTCCCGGAACACATGTATCGGGGTAGTAAATTCGAGTGATTCCAACTTATTTTCATACCGATGGGGTTTTGATAATTGAATTACGAACTTGTCTAGGTTCAGAGTTGTCGAATCCTTCAATCTTGGTACCTTGTCGTTCGTACCCTTTTCTCTCGACTCCAGGCAAGTGATTCTTGTGAAAGTTATGTTCTTAAATGTGAAAAGTAATGCATGTGATTGTGAGAGTTGCTTTCGTTCACTCCTAGACGACCCGACGGGGTCGAGGAGGGTTCCGCTTATGTCGGTTCCGTCAACATTTGGGTTAGCCACTCCGAGATGATCCTACGGGGTCGAGGAGGGATTCGCGCATTATCGAGTCCACGGTTAATCAAGAGATATCATCATTTCTAAATATGTTTGGATAATTGTATTTTCCGGAAAATCATTATCATGGTTTTGAATTGGTGCATATGCTTTTATGTATAAGACTTGACATTTCACTTGTAATACTTGCCCTAACCCCTTTCGTTTGGGGAAAATTACTTTGGTGTTTTTCAGGTCCTAAGGATCCATACGAGCGAGAACCGGGACGATACGATGAGGATGGCGAGGCGTGATATTGTGGCTAGTTGTGTTCCATTTTGTTTGGTCGTTGTTCTCTTCGGTCCATTTTATCCTTGTAATAATAAATGGTACTCGAGTACTTTAGGGAAGTCCTTTTCCATTGTCGTACAACTTCTTGTATTTCTTTATGGTATTGTTCGTCCGTGGTTGAACTTTCTTGTTCGTATCGAATTTATTGGTTCCCAAGTGGATTTTGTCAAAATTTGGTATGTTGTGAGTGAGATAAGCCTAGTGGGTCCTAGGTCGGGATTCGCGGCGCTGTGATATTCTCAGAATATATCGGGGGTGTTACAACACTAACAATATTGTCATGTTCTATACTTAGTTTGTTTATAAATCTAATAACTATCATGTTGTACCTGATTAATCTAACACTACATGAATTACTTCCTTACTAACATCATCAATAGTATGAAACAACATGAGTTTATATAACCAACCTCAAAAAGGAATAAAAAATAGCACCAAAACTCCAAGAACAGACTCCAAACTTCTAGTCACCAAGCTACAATCCAAGTGACGGAGCTCTAACACAAGATGGGAGGGGCAAAATTTGTTTTAGCAAGGTAGGGGATCGATTTTCAGAGGTAGAGGCTGAGTTTGGATCATGCAGAAATGAAAGGCAAACCATGCCTTTATAACCCACATCTATCATTACGTACGCTATCGCCAAAGCATAGCGTACGTTAGGTAAATTACGTAAGTAATGTTGCCAATGTTACGTACATAACGAGTCCCCAGAGGCTACCGCCTCAAATCACATGTACTATTACGTACGTTGCCAAGATAACATATGTAAAGCTTACGTACATTACGTACGCTAACACATATCCATTACGTACGTAATGGCGTTGACTAGGCTGTCACGATCGGATCACCATGTTGGGAATATGCCCTAGAATGCCACTCAGAGGATGTTGAGTGAGGGCATTGTACTTGTAATTATATAAAGCATTATCATAAGGCAATGAATGTTTCTTTATTTACTGGTAGTTACTGGCATTCCTAACTCGTAAATATATATATATATATAAACAAGTCCGTGTATTTGAGAGCAAAACGTTCCACTCCTTATTGGATAAGGGGGTCGGCACTGGAAAGGTTTATAGCTCAAATACTTAATCGTTCACAAGTCGATGAAACTTGATTGGGCGTTAAGTTTATGTGAATACTTGTATGATGTGTTCTTTTACATGGAGAGTGCCTGTCGAACACTAATGGTTAGTGGGAGCACACGTTATAGGTATGATAATTAAATTAGTATACTCGAACCGACTCACCCTCTATTCGTCATATGGATTTCACTCCGGGACAGTCAATGATGGAATCGAAAGGTTGTGATAGGTATCCGTGAACATTCGGCTTGAGGATTTAGTAGGGATGTGCTTGTGACATCAAGATTTTCATTAAAGTAGTTCGACCCTGTAAACCGAAAGGTGGGGGTCAAACTCGACGTGTATCTTGACGGCAAGTAGCAGGTCCTACTAAATACCAATATAGAATTATTTCTCCCGTTAGTGAGCGGGTTATATGGTGTAATATCCGCAATTTTCGATTTTCGGTAAATTTCTTTTTTCGGCCGGAGTCCGTTTTGACGACTCGCTCATGACCGTTTCGTCATTCTGAGAATGATTAATTCTACACTTTTTGTCATCCGAGTTCGTTTCGGTGTTGTTTTGCTGAGTTCCGTGCTTTTTAGCGACTTTTCCGCACTTGAGTTCGATTCTTGCGAATCTCATCCGAAACTGCTGTTTCGAGTTTCCCGCAAGTCCGTTTAACTTTGTTAGACGTGTTGTGAACTTCGGTTTGGTTATTCGATCACGTATCGTGATTTCCGGTCGTTTTGGGCCATTTTGTAATTTCTTGAATGTTACGGGTATCCGTATCTGTAATTGTTATCTCGACCTCTTTCTTGGTCGCGTATGATTAATTATGGTATTACGTTTTCATTTCGAGTCGTTGATGTCGTCCGCGAACTTTTCGTCGTGTCCATTCCGTGCGTTTTCGGAAATCGAGGCGTCGGGTCGTGGCGGCTGAGCAGCTGGCCGGACCGGTGCGGCACTGTCGGAAGTGCTGGGCATCGCCGAGCAGCACGGCGAACCGGCGTAGCGCACGCTCTGGCCGGGACATCTGCGCGCTAGTCGCATGATGTAGCGCCTGTGTCGAGTCGGCCAGACGCTATCGGGCACAGGCGAGGGATTACGAGGTTACGGACTCGGTCGGGATCGGCGGGTAGCGCACGCTGCATCGGTCGTGGGCGCACGCTAATCGGGTAGGGTAGCGCCGGCTGTCGGCCGACTAGCGTGCGTTACGGGATGAGTTTGTTAGTCCGGTGGCTCTTTGGACGGGCCGGCTAGCGCGCGAGCTTCGGCCGTAGCGCACGCTAGCGGGAGTCGGGCGGTCGAGTCATGGTCGGCAGAATTGTCGGTGGTGCCGGGTCATGCGGGCCATGGCCGAGAGTGCTCGGCCGATACTGGCCGATAGCGCACGCTAGGCCGGGAAGGCTAGCGCACGCTAGTTCCGGCCCGATATATAATGATGCAGAAATGACTTTTGATCATTTTTCATTTCATTTCCCTTGATCCGAGGTGAGGTTTTGGAGGAGACGAAACCATGTTGTTGGACAACAAATCCATGAAGTTTTTGAGTTTATATCACCGATCAATCATCCTATAACATCCTTCGATCCAGCGAATCAAGGTTAGATCTTTAGAACCCTACTTTTGGGTAGATTTGGGGGTTTTCGCGTTTTTGTCCGATTCGTTCCGTTTTGTCGATTAATTCATGATGAATATGATTAATCTTGTTGGTATTCTTAGTTTCCCTACGGATTCATGGTATATTTCGTGATTTTTACGGAATCGAGAGGGTTTGGTTGTGGTCCGCCCTCGTTGTTGTTTATATGCGAATATACATGAATCGTAGGCGGGTTTTCGGGTGTATTCCGATTCCGTATTCATTTAGAAATGGTTGTGATTGTATTCTTCGAATCGTTAGGTTCGGTTTCATTGGTTCCTAGCGTTCGTCGGTGACTTTCCTTTCCGTTCGTTGCGTCGTCAATAATTCAAGGCAAGTATCTTATTATACGACTTGTATCTTGTGAATAGTCATTTCGTATGACATGTATGACGATTTTGCTTGCCTCCGTAAATATGTTCCGTTTGAGTTGATTGTGTTTTCCGAAATTTGAAGGCTTTGTGATAATAGTGATATATTGGTATACGTGTTAGGCGTTGTGCCATTTGTGCAGGATTGCGATGTATATATGAGATGGTTGTACACGTGTTGTTCAATGTATTGTGTACCGAATGTGTGTTGTGTTGGTTAAGAGTCGTTGTGATGATCATGATGTTTGTGTTGTTTTGGTTTACATGCTTGATTGTACATTTCGGCGTAATGTGGAATGACTTGACATTTAATGATTACGAATTATGTCGATTCGATGTGTGTGTGATCCAGGTAGGGTCTGACGAGGCCTCTGGAGTTCGGTACATGATGTGTACGAACAAAGTGTGTGAACCAGGTAGGGTCTGACGAGGCCTCTGGAGTCCGGTACATGACGTGTACGGACAAGGTGTGTGATCCAGGTAGGCTCTGACGAGGCCTCTGGAGTTCGGTACATGATGTGTACGAACGATGTTGTATCCGGGTAGGGTCCGTTGAGGCCTCCGGAGTTCGGTACATGATGTGTACGAACATTGTGTGTGGTCCGGGTAAGGTCCGCCGAGGCCTCCGGAGTTCGGTACATGATGTGTACGAACATTGTGTGTGGTCCGGGTAAGGTCCGCCGAGGCCTCCGGAGTTCGGTACATGATGTGTACGAACAATGATCGTGTAGCAGTGATTGTTCGGGTAACATTTTAAATATGGATCTCGGACTCATAATGATATATTATTTAGTATGCTTTGAAACGAGAATCGGGCTAAGGCCCTATTGTTTACGAAAAGGTTTTGTAAATTGGGACTCGAGGTCCAAAAGATTTTCTGCTTTAAAAATCCCCGAGATGATGTGTCCCTTTTCAAATATCTCTTACTTGAGTTCGAAATTCTAAAACTTCTCAGGAACATTTTGATAATGGATTTCTGTATTAAATTTGTAGTTGCTATTTGCTTGTTACATTTCGTATGGTTTGATACTTGCACTAGTAAAACAGTGGAGTTTTACTAACCCCCGAGTATTCGGGGGGTGGATGTCTGTTTTGCGTCCAGGTACATGCAGATTCATGGGAGCACTCACAGGATTGGCACAAGAGGATGACGAGCTGCGATACTAATCATGAGTCGAGAGTTGTTTGATTTTTGTTGTGTTGTCAGAGTTGATTTCAGTCTTCCGATGTATTGTATTTCGACCCCTGCGTGGGATATGTTGTTAGTCAGTCCTGTTGATAGATTTGTGTGACCTCATCGGTCTGTGTGTTTATGTGTAAGTGACCTTAACGGTCTGTATTTATTATATTGTTTGACCCTGGCCGGGCAAACATTTGGTTGTTTATGGACGTGTAGCCTGGTAGATCCTTGCGGAAAGGGTTTACGGCGTGTAATATTCCCATACGGTTTTGGGGATGTTACATTTATGGTATCGGAGCTTAGGTTTCGGAAACCTAGGCTGTCGGGTCGAGTCAAGTCGTGATTTGTCGAGTAATGTGTTGTCTTGTCGTTCGAGTCGTTAGGTGACAAGTTGAGTTGTGCGTAGTCACAAAGTGTCGGTTATGTTGTCGGACGAGATTAGTATCGTGGGCGACCGTCACCTCCGTGCGACCTGTGGATGTAAGTCTCCTCTTTTATGCGTAATACCTGTGTATCTCGATTTTTATCTTAGTGAGTTAATTACGGTGCATAATTTTATTTACCTAGTATTGTGTAATATAGTTGTGTTTAATATTCGTGGCACATAGTATGTGTATAGAACTGTACATGTTATTGTTTTATCTTTGAACCACCGGGTGGGGTGGTATGTTGTGAAAGTTGTAAACCTTGATGGGTTTCGAAAAGGTACCGACGGTAGAGTTGTGAGAAACTCCGATGAATGATTTTGCTGTGTGCTTAAACTTGATACCACGAGATGCATTTGATTGAATTGGCGACCCTGGTTGCCATTTGAGTATGTGGTTTTAAATTCGACTGTTTTTGGAATGTTGTAATTTTTCTGATATGTTCTGTTGTTGTCTCTGTGGGTCGTTAGCGCACGCTACGCTTTGCGGCTAGCGCGCGCAAGAGTCCGTTGGTAGCACGCTAAGGGGAGGATAGCACACGCTACCTGGTAGTTCGGGCGATCCAGAGCTCTGGACTGGGTCTGAAGTTCTCGTTAGCGCACGCTAACACTTGGGGTTAGCGCACGCTAACGGTGTATTTTTGGTCAGGAATTTTGTTTGATGTCGCGATAGCGCACGCTAACCTTAATGATTAGCGCACGCTAATTGTGTCCAGTATAAATACTGGACACCAGTCTAGAAGTTGCATTTTTCTTCATTTCTTCTTCTTCCTCCATGAGTTTGAGACGTAGCGACTCGGTTTCGCATCTAGGCTGATATTTCTTCCATCCAAAGGTGTTTGGAGTATCCTAGATGATTTTTAACATCATCTAATCCATTGTTCTTCGCCGAATCTAGGTATTTTCTTGAATCCCTAGAGTTGACTTTTTGTAGTTTTATTCTTGATATCGTTTTCCATCCAGTTTTGATAAACCGATTGTTGTTTTAACGATGTTGTTAAACATATCCTAAGGATTGTATATCACGGTCGTGATTTTGAGCGATGTGATGCGTGTGATATGATGTGTTTAAGTGAATGTTGATACGTGCGAATTTTGGGCATTTTGGCCTATTGTACTTCTGAAAAAGCTTGAGTATCTTAGAAAATAAACCTCGAGACGTACTTTTAAAATGAATTATTTTCTCACAGTGCTCTCAAGATGCCTACTAGTGCCACGCTATGTTTCAAAATTATTCTACCTTGAGGATCAAAATATTTTGAGATATTTCTAATGATTTAGAAACGCATTCGCTTAGACCCGAAGGTCAAATATAGCTGAAAAGTTTTAAATTAACGAAAGGTGTCTTCATTTTTTTTTTATTAAACGCAAGATGATTTTTTTTAAAGTCTCGATGACGATGTTTGTACTACTTTTTGATATATGATACTCAAGATCAACTGGTGCTTGCAAGTTATTTTCAAAAGATGGCTTTCGTTTTCAAAACCTATCATTCCTATTTGTGGTCCGGGAATATGTGTGGGATGTTCGTGCTCTCGTTAGAGTGTTAACCCCCGAGTTGTTGTTGAATTGGTGGTGTGAGCGTTGAGTCGTTCGCCACACAGTTGTCGTGGTAGCCTCTATGAGGGGTGTGATATTGGTATTGGATGTTGTCGCCTCGTAGCGGTTTATGCGTTATCGCATATATGCGAGCTGTTAGAGATCGGGTTGGTATGATTGTGTGCATTGGTGATTGTTCCGCGTTGTGTCGGTTGCTTGTTGTATTGTTACCTTGGTTCCGTTGTTGTGAGTTTCGGGGGCGAGGTCAAAGGTAATACCCGTACTATTTTGACTTCTATATCTTCTCTTTCTCCAGTCTATCGATTCGCTCGTGTTCATTGATACCTTCTGAACTTGTTCTGTACCTTGGTTTCATCGTTCGAGCAGTATGTCTGGTTTTGAGTCGATCTGATTATCGCTGTGACTTTTCCGAATTCGGTTCGACTATTGTGAACCTTGTTCGGAAGTAACATCTTTTGGTTCTAATAGTTCTTTTATTCAAAGTGGATCGGATTTTGAACTTCTGTATTTTTAGCTCTATCAACTCGTTTATGCTCGTTAACATTTCTGAACTTTCCCTATCCCTTGCTTTTGTTGATCGAACGAGGGTGGTATTGTTTCGAAATAACTCGTTTGTTGTTGTGGCTTTTCATCGCTATTCCCTTTCCTGTGGATCTTATGGGAATGCACGTCTTGCTGTTCTCACCAGGTCATCCTGGGAGTGGTTGTTTGAATTTTATTATCCTACGTGTTTCGGACATGATTGTTCGATTTTTGTTGTCTCAATCGTTTGTTTGTTCAGTTTTTGTTCTCGTTTCGTGATTGTTGAGCGTTCAGGCTCCTTCGTAATTTCCTTAAGTTCAGGAAATTAGTCTCGTTTTCGATCATCCAATCTTTAGGCGGTGGAATTTCGTATTTGTTCAGCGTTTGGCTCGCATTTTGATTGATGAACCGTTGGGTTGGTGAATCATATTGATTTTCGTTCGTTGTGTTCGATTCTTGCGAATCTCGTTCGAAACTGCTGTTTCGAGTTTCCTGTAAGTCCGTTTAACTTTGTTAGACGTGTTGTGAACTTCGGTTTGGTTATTCGATTACGTATCGTGATTTCCGGGCGTTTTGGGCCATTTTGTAATTTCTTGAAAGTTACGGGTATCCGTATCTGTAATTGTTGCCTCGACCCGTTTCTTGGTCGCGTATGACTAAATATGGTATTATGTTTTCAATTCGGGTCGTTGATGTCGTCCGCGAACTTTTCGTCGTGTTCGCCCGCGCGCTAATCGGTCCGCCGAGCCACGGTTGCGGGACTAGCCGGACGGTTGCGGGACTGGCCGGACGATTGCAGGCACCGGCCGGACGGGTGCGGCAGAACCGGCGTAAGCGCACGCTTCTGGCCGGAAGGCTGCGCGCGCTAACCGGCAGTGTAGCGCACGCTACCGGGCCGCCTAACGACGCTATCGGGCACAGGCGGAGGGATTACGAGGTTCGACTCGGCCAGATCGGCAGGTAGCGCACGCAGCAGTCGGTCGTAGCCCACGCTAACCGGCAGGTAGCGCACGCTTCCGGCCGACTAGCGTCGTTACAGGTAAGTTTGTTAGTCCAGTGGCTACTGGACAGGTCGGCTAGCGCGCGCAGGCTTCCGGCCGTAGCGCACGCTAGCGGGAGTCGGGTGGACGAGTCATGGTCGGCAGAATTGGTCGGTGGTGCCGGGTCATGCGGGCCATGGCCGAGAGTGCTCGGTCGGTACTGGCCGATAGCGCACGCTAGTCCGGGAAGGCTAGCGCACGCTAGTTCCGGCCCAGTATATATATGACAGACCAACCACATTTCCCTTCGTTTTTCATTTCCTTCCTTCTCCGTCCGCGGCTGGCGATTCATGGGTGACGAAGCCATGTTGTTTAACAACAAATCCATGATGTTCTTGAGTTCTTAACATCAATCAATCATCCGTTATCATCCTTTGATCTAGCGAATCAAGGTAATCTTCCTAAGAACCCTAATTTCGTGAATTTGGGGATTTTTGCATTTTTGTCCGATTCGTTCCGTGTTGTTGATTAATTCATGATGGGTATGATTAATCTTGATAGTATTCTTGTGTTTAACATCATTTAATCCATTGTTCTTCGTTGAATCGAAGTATATTTCTCGATTTCCTTCAAATTGACTTTTTGGGGGATTTGTCCCCGATCTCGTTTTTCATCCGTTTTCGATGGATCGATTATGGTTAAATGATGTTGTTAAACATATTCTATGGATTGTATATCCATATTTCAACTTGGAATTCCATTTTCGGGTTTTTGACGGACGAATCGTGTTCTTGGCGTTTTGGGGAAATCCTTGAACTTTCGTCATTTGTTCTTTGAATTCTGGCTTTGGGTCGTACTTTGGAATTCATTTTCGTTGTTATTGTTTTCGTTCGTAGTTCGTTGTTGTGGATTGTCGTTCGGTGGAGTCGGCGAGTTCGTAGTCGGTTCGTGCCAACCTACTTGGCCGATTCTCGCGTTGTGGTTATTCGAGGCAAGTACCTTGCCCATACTTTCTCGTTTTATGGATATGATGATCGGTGGTCGTCTTGATGTGTTTGTTTGGTTATTTGAAATGAAGTTTCAAAGGATTTGATTTGGCCTCGTTAAAGACTTTATTTCAAAGCGAGTGTGATTTGTGAACGGTGTTTTGAGAATAGATTATGATTTGGGTATTTTTAACGTTGAAGGATTTTATGATGATACTCCTATTGTTTAAAGTTATGGAATCGCGTATTCTGTATTTAATCGTGTTGTGGTGTTTTGAAGAATTTGATATTGGTGTCGAGTTAATGGCCATCTCTAGTGAGTATTCTTAATGAACTTACATTCTTAGCATATTAGTATTGCATGAGTAACGTGCGTGTGTGTATGCTCACTACGGGTTAGATCCGACGGGGTCTCGGTAGGGGTCCACGGAGGTGTGGATCGACGAGCTTTGCTTTTAACCACTACGGGTTAGATCCGATGGGGTCTCGGTAGGGGTCCACGGAGGTGTGGATCGACGGTTAATTGTGGTGAATTTTACAAATGTGATTTGATATTGGCATTTCCGGAAATGAGTGCTTTTGAACGGTTTTCATGATTGCATGCATTGACTAAGTGTGTAAGAGGTAAGTGTTCGTTTGGCTTACTTGGCTAGGATGGCACTAGAGTATTTTGTTGTTTGTTTTAAATCTTTTATTTGTGGATTTTGATGTTGGGAGACGAACCTTGTGGTCGTTCTTGTGTACTGTGAGTTGCTAAGATTTGGGGCTAAAATCCCAATGGTTTTGTAAAAGTCGTTTTACGGATTTGGGGCTAAAATCCCAACGGTTTGGTAAACGTCATTTTTTTCGGAAAGTAAAACTTTGGTGCGGTGACCCCTTTTGTCTTTTGGATTTTGAAAAGTAGGATTTGATAATCCTAAATTGTCTTCTATTAAAACTCTCGATGGCATTCTAAACCGTTTTATAAATTACTTCCATTGATTTATGATATTTCGATTTTGAAATGTTTTATCAAACCCTTGCCTCGGGAAGTACTTTTCGTTTCGTTTGGATCTTTGAGGATCCTCGGTTATTGTTATTCGTGGAATGTGAATTGTATGGCTCGTATTTGCACTTTGTTCTTGCACTAGCAAAACAGTGGAGTTTTGCTAACCCCCGAGTATTCGGGGGGTGGATGTCTGTTTTGCATTCGGGTTTTGGAGCATAACACGAGTCGGCACGAAGGATGATGAAAGATGATCGATACTAATCACATGAGGAACCGTACATCGTGTGTTGGTTCAGTTGTACTTTATTTTCCGCTGCTATATTGTTCCCGTTGTACGGGTGTGGTTGTATTTTGTCCCCTGCGTGGGCATGAGTTGTATTTGAGTTGTATGTAATTGTGGAAAGACCAAATCGGTCTACTGAGTCATTTTAGCCTTGAAGGCATTGTCGAGATGTTAAATGTTGTTACCAGCCTGGTAGATCCTCGAGTAGAGGGTCTACGGCGTGTAATATCCCTGAGTGGATTGGGGGTGTTACATAAATGGTATCGGAGCCAGGTTGAGGAAACCTAGGCTGTCGGGTCAAGTCGTGTTGTTTGAGTCTTGTTTCGTCGGATTTTATCTGACTGAGTCGTGTCGCGACGCGTCGTTTGAGTTTGTTGGTCGTGATTAGTATCGTGGGGCGATCATCATCTTCGTGCGACCTGTGGAAGTAAGTCTCCCTTCTTTGTGTTGTGCCTCGTGTGACACGAGCTATTTTTATGATTATTTGTTAAGTGGTGGAATCCTTATGTGAATTTTGATTTCACGATATTTATTTAGTCGACTCTCGTATTTGATTTATACGAGGAGTGTATTATCTTTTGATGTCTTTTTATTGTTGTTTTTGTCCGTTGCTGATGATTTTCGAATCGATTTGCACGTTTTACAAGTTCTCTTGTGGAAGCTTTGTGCTTATACGCATTCGACTTGTTCACTAGCCAGTGCGGGAGAGTATTTTATCAGTGGTTTTGTTCTGAATGTGGTATTTTATCGTTTATTTCCGTTTAAAGACATGTATTGTCTTGATTTTAAACTTTTTGATGCGTGTGCTAGGAGTTGTTTTAGTGAACATCGATATGTGTGAGTTTTGGGCATTCTGGCCAATTGAATTTTTAAAAACCTTGAGTATCTTAGAAAAATAAATTTCGAGACATACTTTTCAAATGACTTATTTTCTTGTGGTACATCCTAGGTGCCACAATATATTTCAAAAAAAATTTCTACTTCGAGGACCAAAATGCTTTGAGATATTTTCAATGTTTTAGAAACACTTTTATTTAGACCCGAGGGTCGAATATTCTGAAAGTTTTCACTAAGAGAAAGTGTCCTCATTTTTATCAAATGCGAAATGGTTCTCCAATGTCTCGATAACGATGTTTCACGTTTATACTTTTTGAAAGGTGATACTCAAGATCAACCAGTATTCTTCAAATTATTTTCAAAATGAGGTTTTCATTTTTTTTTAAAACCTGTCCATTCCCGTTTGAGGGCTGGGTATGTACGTGTGATATTCGCGTTGTCATTTTGATACTTTCTCCCGAGTATGATCGAATTGGCGGTGTGAGCATTGAGACGCTTTCCACATATTGGTTGTGCTAGCCCCCTGTGAGAGGCGGAGTGTTGGTATTGAATGTTGTCGCCTCATGGCGATTTCTGTGTTGTCACGTATGTACGAGCTGTTAGAGCTTGGTTTGGTATGACCGTGTGCATCGGTGATGGTTCCGTTATGTGTCGGTTGTTTAATGTCTTGTTGACCTTGCTTCCGTTTTTGTGAATTTCGTGGACGAGGTCGGAGGTAATGCCCGTACTATTTTGACTTCTGTATTTTCTCTTTCCCCAGTCTATCGATTCGTTCATGTTCGTTGGTACTTTATGAACTTGTTCTGTATTTCGGTTTCATCGTCCGAGCAGCCGTGATCTTGTTGTGGGTCGATCTGGTTATCGATGTGACTTTTTGGGTTGATTCGATTCTTGTGAACCTTGTTCGGGAGTGACATCATTTGGTTCTATTAGTTCTTTTATTCGAAGTGGATCGGATTTGGAACTCTTATGTTTTCGACTCTGTCGACTCATTTATGTTCGTTGACATTTCTGAGCTTGTCGTGCCCCTTGTTTATGTTTATCGAACGAGTGTGGTATTGTTTCGGAATAACTCGTTTGTCGTTGTGACTTTTTAATTGCTATTCCCTTTCCTGTGGATCTTATGTGAATGCACATCCTGTTGTTTTCACCGGATCATATATTGTCTCGAGCCGAGATGTGAACCTTGGAGTTGTTGTTTGAATTTTATTATCCTTCGTGATTCGAACATGATTCTTCGATTTTTGTTGTCTCGATCGTTGTGGTTCGATCGTTTGATTGTTCGGTTTTTTTTGATCTCGTTCCGTGATTGGTGAACATTCAGGCTCCTTCGTAATTCCATTCAGTTCGGGAAATTAGTCTCGTTTTCGATCTTCAAACCCTTGGGCGGTGGAATTCCGTATTTTGTTCAGCGATTGGCTCGCGTTTTGATTGATGTACCGTTGGGTTGGTCAATCGTATTGATTTTCGTTCGTTGTGTTTTGTGATTGTCGGATAATTGACTTGGCTATATTATCCGTTTGATGACGCTTGTCGTTTGTTGGTTTTATTATATCCCTAACGGCGACGTCGTGTTGGTCGCCGTGGAGCGTGTTTACACGCCGTATATTCCTTTGCGTTGTTTGTAACATTTCGCCGTTGGGCGTTAGTTACGCATTCTTGTGTATCTCGTTGAGTTTTTCCTGGCGGAATATTTCTTCTCCCTACTTGTTTTAAGTTTCGGGACGAAACTTCTTTTAAGGAGGGTAGAATGTAATATCCGCAATTTTCGATTTTCGATAAATTTCTTTTTTCGGTCGGAGTCCGTTTTGACGACTCGCTCATGTCCGTTTCGTCATTCTGAGAATGATTAATTCTACACTTTTTGACATCCGAGTTCGTTTCGGTGTCGTTTCGTTGAGTTCTGTGCTTTTTAGCGACTTTTCCGCGCTTGAGTTCGATTCTTGCGAATCTCGTTCGAAACTGCTGTTTCGAGTTTCCTGTAAGTCCGTTTAACTTTGTTAGACGTGTTGTGAACTTCGGTTTGGTTATTCGATCACGTATCGTGATTTCCGGGCGTTTTGGGCCATTTTGTAATTTCTTGAAAGTTACGGGTATCCGTATCTGTAATTGTTGCCTCGACCCGTTTCTTGGTCGCGTATGACTAAATATGGTATTATGTTTTCATTTCGGGTCGTTGATGTCGTCCGCGAACTTTTCGTCGTGTTCGTTCCGTGCGTTTTCGGTAATCGGGTCGTCGAGCCCTAACGGTTGCGGGACTGGCCGGACGGTTGCGGGACTGGCCGGACGATTGCGGGCACCGGCCGGACGGGTGCGGCAGGAACCGGCGTAGCGCATGCTACGTCCGGAAGGCTGCGCGCGCTAACCGGCAGGTGTAGCGCACGCTACCGGCCGCCTAACGACGCCATCGGGCCCGGGCGGAGGGATTCGAGGTTACGGACTCGGTCAGATCGGCAGTAGCGCCGCTGCTTTGTCGGTCGTAGCGCACGCTAACCGGCAGGGGTAGCGCACACTTCCGGCCGACTAGCGTCGTTACAGGTAAGTTTGTTAGTCCGGTGGCTCTTGGGCCAGTCGGCTAGCGCGCAGGCTTCGGCCGTAGCGCACGCTAGCGGCGATCGGTGGACGAGTCATGGTCGGCGGTGGTCGGTGGTGCCGGGTCATGCGGGCCATGGCCGAGAGTGCTCGGCCGGTACTGGCCGATAGCGCACGCTAGTCCGGGAAGGCTAGCGCACGCTAGTTCCGGCCCAGTATATATATGACAGACCAACCACATTTCCCTTCGTTTTTCATTTCCTTCCTTCTCCGTCCGCGGCTGGCGATTCATGGGTGACGAAGCCATGTTGTTTAACAACAAATCCATGAAGTTCGTGAGTTCTTAACATCAATCAATCATCCGTTATCATCCTTTGATCCAGCGAATCAAGGTAATCTTCCTTAGAACCCTAATTTCGTGAATTTGGGGATTTTTGCATTTTTGTCCGATTCGTTCCGTGTTGTTGATTAATTCATGATGGGTATGATTAATCTTGATAGTATTCTTGTGTTTAACATCATTTAATCCATTGTTCTTCGTTGAATCGAAGTATATTTCTCGATTTCCTTCAAATTGACTTTTTGGGGGATTTGTCCCCGATCTCGTTTTTCATCCGTTTTCGATGGATCGATTATGGTTAAATGATGTTGTTAAACATATTCTATGGATTGTATATCCATATTTCAACTTGGAATTCCGTTTTTGGGTTTTGACGGGACGAATCGTGTTCTTGGCCGTTTTGGGGGAAATCCTTGAACTTTCGTCATTTGTTCTTTGAATTCAGGGGCTTTGGGTCGTACATTGGAATTCATTTTCGTTGTTATTGTTTTCGTTCGTAGTTCGTTGTTGTGGATTGTCGTTCGGTGGAGTCGGCGAGTTCGTAGTCGGTTCGTGCCAACCTACTTCGGCCGATTCTCCACGTTGTGGTTATTCGAGGCAAGTACCTTGCCCATACTTTTCTCGTTTTATGGATATGATGATCGGTGGTCGTCTTGATGTGTTTGTTTGGTTATTTGAAATGAAGTTTCAAAAGATTTCGGTTTGGCCTCGTTAAAGACTTTCTTTCAAAGCGAGTGTGATTTGTGAACGGTGTTTTGAGAATTGATTATGATTTGGTTATTTTGAACGTTGAAGGATTTTATGATGGTACTCCTATTCTTTAATGTTATGGAATCGCGTATTCTGTATTTAATCGTGTTGTGGTGTTTTGAAGAATTTGATATTGGTGTCGAGTTAATGGCTATCTCTAGTGAGTATTCTTAATGAACTTACATTCTTAGCATATTAGTATTGCATGAGTAACGTGTGTGTGTGTATGCTCACTACGGGTTAGATCCGACGGGGTCTCGGTAGGGGTCCACGGAGGTGTGGATCGACGAGCTTTGCTTTTAACCACTACGGGTTAGATCCGACGGGGTCTCGGTAGGGGTCCACGGAGGTGTGGATCGACGGTTAATTGTGGTGAATTTTACAAATGTGATTTGATATTGGCATTTCCGGAAATGAGTGCTTTTGAACGGTTTTCATGATTGCATGCATTGACTAAGTGTGTAAGAGGTAAGTGTTCGTTTGGCTTACTTGGCTAGGATGGCACTAGAGTATTTTGTTGTTTGTTTTAAATCTTTTATTTGTGGATTTTGATGTTGGGAGACGAACCTTGTGGTCGTTCTTGTGTACTGTGAGTTGCTAAGATTTGGGGCTAAAATCCCAATGGTTTTGTAAAAGTCGTTTTACGGATTTGGGGCTAAAATCCCAACGGTTTGGTAAACGTCATTTTTTTCGGAAAGTAAACCTTTGGGGCGGTGACCCCTTTTGTCTTTTGGATTTTGAAAAGTAGGATTTGATAATCCTAAATTGTCTTCTATTAAAACTCTCGATGGCATTCTAAACCGTTTTATAAATTACTTCCATTGATTTATGATATTTCGATTTTGAAATGTTTTATCAAACCCTTGCCTCGGGAAGTACTTTTCGTTTCGTTTGGATCTTTGAGGATCCTCGGTTATTGTTATTCGTGGAATGTGAATTGTATGGCTCGTATTTGCACTTTGTTCTTGCACTAGCAAAACAGTGGAGTTTTGCTAACCCCCGAGTATTCGGGGGGTGGATGTCTGATTTTGCATTCGGGTTTTGGAGCATAACACAGGGTCGGCACGAAGGATGATGAAAGATGATCGATACTAATCACATGAGGAACCGTACATCGTGTGTTGGTTCAGTTGTACTTTATTTTCCGCTGCTATATTGTTCCCGTTGTACGGGTGTGGTTGTATTTTGTCCCCTGCGTGGGCATGAGTTGTATTTGAGTTGTATGTAATTGTGGAAAGACCAAATCGGTCTACTGAGTCATTTTAGCCTTGAAGGCATTGTCGAGATGTTAAATGTTGTTACCAGCCTGGTAGATCCTCGAGGAGAGGGTCTACGGCGTGTAATATCCCTGAGTGGATTGGGGGTGTTATAGTGTCAAGTACAGATGGGGTTTGACTGACTGTGACCTTATAACTTGATCAGGACATTTGACAGAAGGGTTTATACGTATACTGGCATTCACGACATAATGGTTCTTGAATGATCCACATAATTCGTTCTTAGTTGGGGTACAGTGTAGGCCGCCAGGCTGGCTAGGTGGTGCTACTACTCTTTGGTTCCTCCCATTGCTGACTAAGACGGACCTACCGAGTCGCGCAATAGGATTGACGACGGAATGAATCGAGCTAATTCTCTCTTTATAAATATTAGATATTGGATATCTAATTTATTGGGACATTGGATGTCTAAATTGATTTATTGGATAAATTAATTTACGGCCTAATGAATTAAATAAATTACTGGGTGATTAATTTAATTCATAGATATAATTATTTCTTGGAGAAATTATTATATTATTTTGTATTTTGATATGATTAATTAATTGATATAAATACAGCAGAACAAAATTGGAGTTTATCTGTTTGGACTCACGATAGTCCGAAACAAACCGAACTCGTCCGATTTCTTCTTTATGGCCACCCCATATCCACCCACCTTCCCCTTAGTCTTTGTCTAAATTTTTTAATGGAAACCAAAGACTTAAGAGATTTGGAATCTCTTATTATATTGTGAAGGGTGTCTTTATTAGGTGGAGTTGAAGAATAATAAGAAAAGAACTATCACTTGCCATGTGCAGGCTTCTCACGGCATATA
The DNA here is from genome assembly GCA_033398695.1 of Orobanche coerulescens. Taxonomy (NCBI): domain Eukaryota; kingdom Viridiplantae; phylum Streptophyta; class Magnoliopsida; order Lamiales; family Orobanchaceae; genus Orobanche; species Orobanche coerulescens. The sequence goes on from CM065809.1 coordinate 126,324,751, forward strand.
CAAGAGAGAGAGAGAGAGAGAGAGAGAGAGAGAGAAATTTTCTCTCCAGCTTTTTCTTCACCATTTTTCTTCATTCTTTTTCTTACATAAGTTTCTTAGAGATAAATTGTGAGAAAAGATTGAGAGATTTTGAGTTAGATACTTAGAGTGTAAAATTCATATTTGATAGCTTCATCATCCGATTCTAGCTGTAACCTTTGAGGTTAATTGGGTGATCATCGTTCTGTTCATTTCTCTGGCGCGTGACAAGTAGAGACGCGGTATTTTCGGCGTTAGATCATCCAAGAGCTTAGAGCGGATTGGATTGTAAGGAAGTTCATCTAAAGCTTGGGAATTTCTCAAGAGAAGAACACCATATAATCAACGGACTACAAGGGTATGATTTCGAATCTTCCTTTGTTTATTTATATTCGTATATACGTAGCTTGATCGATCCTCGTAGGGAATCAGATCGAATTAATTTTTGTTTTACCGCTTCCACTGGGCCTTCCTTTTATGCATAAAATCCCAATAGTAGTATCAGAGCGAGGTCTTGCGATAGTATATACGATATTTAGCATTTGGAATGCTTGTTTTGTGATTTAGAATCACTTTGATAATCGTAGATATTTTGTTGTTCGTCGTAGTATCGTTTTTACGTGATTTTATGTTATGGTATAAATCAGGTTTTTCTTGGAAATATGATTTATATTAATAATATATATCGGGAATAACAGGATTTTAGAAATTTGCCCGAAAACGAGCTGTATGCAATCGTTGGACGATATACCATACAACTGCCTGACTGCGGCTGAGCGCGGCCGAGCGCCTTCTGTATGCTGCCGAACGATTGCTATATGCGACCGAGCGCGTTGCTGTATGTGGTCGAGCGCTTTTTGTATGCGGCTGAGCGCTTGCTGTATGCTCCCGAGCACTTCCTGTATGCGACCGAGCGCTTGCTGTATGCTGACGAGCGCGTTGCTATATGCGGCCTAGCGCGGCCGAGTGCTTCCTATAGGCGGCCGAGCGCTTCCTGTAAGGAACCGAGCACGTCCTGTAGGTGGCCGAGCGTGTCCTGTAGGCTGCCGAGCAGGATGCCTGGTGCTGCTTGGCAGCTTCCAGGCTATCGGGCACTGGGTCTCGTTTTTCAGTACATTTTCGATTGTTAATTTTCCCAGTATTAAAATCATTAATTTGGAATTTTTGATGAGGGAAAATTCAAAGAAAATATTTTATGGGTTTACTACGTGTTGTGCATCAATTAATACGCCTCAACGGCGATCGGCACAAGGGCCGAGCGACCAACATCAGTGTCAAATGAACCAAGGCAGACTTACCAAACGAAGATGCCAGACCAAGATCAAGTACCGAGCGATCGGCGTCCAAGGCGATCGCCTCTTGGCACCTAGCGATCATCTCTAGTGCCCGACCAAGACGACCATCTTATGCCATGTGTAAAGCCAACATCCGTCAAGTATACGAAGACCGAATCTCGGGATAAAGACCAACGTGCCGATCCGTAAACGGCGCCGCAAGATAAGGCTTTTTGACTCCAGCCCATCACCAGCTGTTGGTGACAAGGACAGCCTCTCACCGACCGGCAGACCCACCGAAAGGTTCTAGGTGGGACCTCCCAAGACCGCGACATAAGGCGCGTGCTGTCCTCTCATTGGTTCGCACATTTGGCTGCCAGCAGTAGCTGCGGAATTTAAGAAAACCGACCCACGTGCTGAGATGATCGCCCGCTTAATATAATGCAGGAAAGGCGATCGCCCGTTTGGGATTAAGACATCCCAACTACCTCCTGCCTTATAAATAGGAGACTTCTAGCAATTGGAAAGATCGGACAGTGATATCGGACGGATTAACACACAGAGGCCTTCACATTAGAATTCTATACAGCATTTCATCTTTGTTACAAGAACTCATAGAGCATTAACTCTAGTTCTTCCAGCAATCACCAGCACTCAAGAGCTAGATAACTAGGGTCATTATACTCATTGTAATCGTACTCTAACGTTAATATTTGTACTCCAAAGTAGTATTCTTATTAATAATATCTCGCGAGAGCATTCAAGCCCGGGACTAACAACCCCGACAAATCTTGTGTTATTTACATTCCTTCGTACGTGCTCTCGCATTTTGTTTGTTACTCACCCGTAGCCATATCCAGCAAACCCTTCCGAATAATATTTTGGGTAACAACAATTGGCGCTAGAGGAAGGGGCGCTTTCCTACCTTTATTTTTCTCTCCGACCGTTTCGAAGAAGACTCACTGTTCTCCGGAACATATACTTGAAGAAACACTCACTTTTCTTCAAAGAAAAACATTTGAAACCATGACGTCTGCCACCACTTCGAAGATAGCCACCTTACGGTCCACCGGACGCCTTATTCCTGTAACACCCCCGAGATATTCGAAGTATATTACAACGCCGTTGACCCCCATATGGGACCCACCAGGCTAAAACAATAAAACACCACTCAACTAACCATCTCAGTTAGCGAGGACACACATTTAAATAATACAACATATAATAATACGCCCGGAGCAACCGGCGTAATAAACGTCAATCGAAAACATAGCAATTTGAGTTAATACAAAACGAAGTTCGGAGTGAAAAGCCTAAGTACTCGTGAGTACAATCTATAAGTTTATAAATGTGGGAAATAACCATATCGAAAGGACAAGAGGAATAAGAAGACTCGACTGCACATGTCAACGACCCTGGCCAACATCCTCGTATTGTCCCAGCGCCCCCTCGTCTGGCAGAACATAACCTGAAATCCATAACAAGAATTTCCCCAAAACGGGTCCCAAAGGGATTAGCAATTACGCTAGTACAAGTAATCAAGGCAAACCATTCGCTTACACGTTTCATAGTACAATGCACCAAATCATTTCAAAACCAAAACCAGACATGTCTTTTCCGGAAACAAACAGTTAATCACATTTGCTTAGGACCGGGAGGAAGCCACAAATCCCACTCGAGGCCTCTAAGGACCCTCCCGAGCTGGCCATATCATAAAACAAATCACGCACATGCATCGCCTAGGACCGGGATGAAGCCACAAATCCCACTCGAGGCCTCTAACGACCCTCCCGAGCTGGCTAGCTAAACAAACTCATGAATCCAGGGCTAATACCATTGGATTCCCTCCGTGTCCCCATCGGAACCTCCCGAGGTGAGCAAATCACACACAATATACATTATGATTTCACGTTAAGCATAAAGGTTTCCAAAAAAACTTGACTTGAATAGTTGACGACGCAACGAACGGAAAGGAAAATCACCGACGAACGATAGGAACCAACGGAACCGAACCTAATGATTCGAAGAACATAGTCACAACCAACTCTAAACGAATACAGAAATGGAATACACCCGAAAACCCACCTACAATTCATGTATATTCATATAAAAACAACAATGAAGGCGGACCACAACCAAACCCTCATGAATACGCAACAACCACGAAGTATACCATGAATCCATAGGGAAAACAAGAATACTAACAAGATTAATCATATTCAACATGAATTAATCAACCACACAGAACGAATCGAAGAAAAACCCGAAAATCCCCAATTTACCCAAAAGTAGGGTTCTTAGAAGATTTACCTTGGATTAGGATGAAAGATTCATGTTGATGTTGTTATTATACACCAAGAACTCAAAGAAGATGATGGTTGAGATGATTGGAGGATGAAATCGCCAAGAAATCGCCCAAAATCGCCAAAGCCGCGGGGAAGGAGGTGAAATGAGAAATAAATCCATCCAAAGTCAACTCCTGGGTATTTATAGCCACACGGCTTATCGCGCGCTAACGGATAAGTGTTAGCGTGCGCTACCCAGTTATATTACAGTCCAGAACTCACTATTCTTGACCGTTAGCGTGCGCTACTACTATCTAGCGTGCGCTAACAACGACTCGGTAGCGCGCGCTATCGAGCTATAGCGTGCGCTACCTGGGTACCTGAACGAGTCCAGAACAAACTGCCCAGTACTGGACAGTCACGTTAGCGCGCACTACCGGGCACTTAGCGCGCGCTAGTCCTCCGACATTAGCGTGCGCTAGACAACATAGTGTGTGCTAAACCATTAGTCCAGAGGACTTGGATCAGAAATAGGTTCACTGCCACTCCTAGGGCTCAGCTCGCTAGCGCGCGCTACGAAGCAACCGTAGCGTGCGCTACGAAGCAACCGTAGCGTGCGCTACTAAGGAATCCTCAGCGTGCGCTATGCATAAAGATTAGTGCGCGCTAGGCACGGAATATTAACGGCCCAAAACACCAGAACATGAACAAAACATCAAACGGAACATCTCAAAACGCATAATAACATAGAATGGATCCACGGCAACCCCGAAACGGCGGTTCCGAACGACAATGATGAGAATCAGATCAATAAGCGACGGAAGAACCAATAAACGTAGAACTGGATGACAAAAAGTCTCGAAATAAATATTCTCAAAAATTAATACGGTTACACGAGGGTCGCTAAAAACGAGAAATACACCGAAAATTGAAAATACCGGGAAAAGAAAATGCGGATATTACATTCCGGCCCAGACCGAGTCCCAACCCACGGCGGAAGGCAGCAGCGGAGACGCCAAGCTCTCACTCCCGCCCCGAGGGACGTCCCCAACCTCTCACTCGATCAATTTCAAACTGCAGAACAGATCAAGGAGGCCATGGCCATCCTAAGGGAGCAACGGGGAGCATGCGACATGCCCACTATTACCCCGTCAGCCATCCGCCACGTGGGCAAACGAAAGCTCAAGGGGTTATATGTCGAGCAATCGTCAGAAAGCCCCGAATCGCAAGAAAAGGCGCTCACGAGGCGGAACAATTCCGTCTTCAGCCGCCTAGAAAGTGATCCTTCATGGAAACCTGGGCATTCTGGCCCCAACAATGAGACGTCGGAATTCGAATCCGTCACCAGGAGTTCGGCATATCTGACCCCCATGAAGCAGGTCGGCTGCTTGGATCCCAATCGCCGAGAAATAGAGTTCGTCGCCTACAACGGAGCCAGGATATCAGTACATGATCGCCTCAGCTCCAGCTCCGAGAGCCAGACCGCCAGTAGCCAGGCTACGGCGATGGCCGCAATGCAGCGCCATCTCGACTATATAAAAGCTCTCCTAGAAACCGAGGCAGGCGCCAAGAGAAAGGTTGCCAGACCGAGTGAGCCGCTCACGGTCCAGATCGAGCTTGCCCCCATGCAACCAAAGATTGCTCCTCCGCAAACACCTTTGTATGAGTGGAGATTGGACCCCGAGACTCACTTGAGCAAGTTCCGGATCTACATGACCGGATGCGGGGCGTCAGACGCGACGAAATGCCGGATGTTCCCATTAACATTGGGCAATCTTTCCCATAGGTGGTACATCTCATTGCCGCCCCGCTCTATCAATTCCTTTGAAAGACTAGCGAGCGACTTCACGTCGTACTTCGCCGCCAAGGTCACTCGACCAGAAGGTCCCCACTGCATGATGAAAATCAAGCAGGGGAAAGATGAGTCGGATGAAGATTATATCGATCGGGTGGATGAAGTAGTCCTCACCGGCGATCCCATAAGCGACGAGCTCACCCTCTAGTTGGCCCTGGGGGGATTCGATGGTCTTTCGCCCATGTTCAGGCACCTCACGAAGGACGTCCCCCCAACCTACGCGATCTTCCGCGCCAAGGCTGCCGATTTTCTGGCCAGACAGAGGCTGCTCACCCTTCACCTAGGCGAGGCGGCAATCGGGGAGTGGAAGACACCGTCTCCCATCCTAAAGACGGCGATCGCCAAGTCTAAAAAGGCGGTCACCAGGCCACCCGGTGATTTCAAGGCCTTCGGGGATGTGGAAGACCGTCTCCTCCAAAACCTCAGTCTATCTCCGGTCCGTATTTTCAATACCATCAAGGGGCGCGAATGGCTAAGCAAGCCAAGGGAGATAAGGAACAATGGTCATCTGTACCGTGATAAATTTTGTGCTTACCACAAAAGTCCCGGCCACGACACCAACCAATGCCGCGACCTCCTCAGACAACTCTTGAGATTGTTCGAGGAGGGCAAGCTGGACAATATAATAACTAAGCCGGAACCCCAGGCAGAAAGGACCAAGGGCCGCAATCGGCGATAGAACGACGGTCGTCAACCTCCCAAACCGGTCGCCAGAGTCGAACGAAATGAGCCGAAGGACTCATATGAGTCGATCCTTCCGATCAACCACAGCGGCTGGATCTATATGCTTCGATTAAGAGATAGGAACTTCAGAGGTCCTTCCCCGGTTCCCACCTTGTCAATCCAAAGGCTACTGCCTGAGCAATGCCTCCAAAAAGAGGATGATTCGCTCGCCCTATAAAGTTCGTCATCTAACATGATGGACCTAGGCAAGCGATCGCCTCCCCTGCATAACGTATACCGTCGAGGATCGCCATCTAACATGACGACCCAAGGTATAAAAGTGCAGCCATGGTTTTGGAGGTCGATGGAACCGACAACCCGTCCATTCAAGGTTCCTTTGGGCAGAGATCGCTCGCCCTTTCATTTAAATACGAGGTGGGCGTAGCCGAAGGACCCTCCAAAACAGATCTATGGACACACTCTCCCGCCCTCAAAGGTCCATCATCTAACATGGTGGACCCGGACAACGCGATGCGTCCCTCCCCCCCGTCACAACATATGCCCTCAAAGGTCTGTCATCTAACATGTCGGTTCCAGGCAGAAAAGTGCTAATAAGCCACAGTCGTGGAGTCGATTAATCCGACGGCGCCCCATGAAAGGACTTCTCCAGGCTGAGATCCACCCCATCGCTACATTGCGAGGCAAAACGTAGCCTACGGAGGACCCTCACAATCAAGTGAGTCGCGAGAAGTAGACCATAAGATGGAATGTCACTCGCGCACAAGACATGGTCTAGGAGGTCAGTTCCATCGAACTCCACGACCGTGCACAGTTCCTCTAGGCCGAGATGGTCGGCCTTCCTTGAGGAATCTACAAAATTGAAGATCGCAAGAACCAAACCGAAGATAGCTCACTAAACGGTTTATTTTCGTTCCCTTACTTTTACTAAGTAAACAAAAACAAGGGGGAGAGCGTTCGCTATACATACGACGATCGGTTCTATTCAAATATACATACAACGATCGGATTTGTTCAGATATACATACAACGATCGACTTCGTTCTGAAATTTACCAGTGTGAGTTTAATTATATCAATTCATTTGGAGATGCACATTCGACGATCTCCCCTCAAACACCGATGTATGAAGTCAAACGCAAAAAATTCGGAAAGATGAATATACAAACAAGGAATCAGATAAAGAAATTCTTTTTATTTCATTGGAAATACAAGTACAGTCGCCCGAGGGCAAATTACAAAAAGGGGAAGCCTAAAAAAATTACAAGCAAAAACAAAAAGAGCAGGCAAGCTCAGGCTGCCCTTGCCGGGCCTTCGCCCTCGGCTGCTGGATCGGCGTTCGCTTCCTCGTCGGTGTCGGGCACTACCCCTCCGTCCTACGAGGCATCCGGGTGAATGAGGTTGTCGGGCGATGGATACCAGCTCAATTCGACTCCGAGATCCGAGAGGTCCAGGATCGGCATGAAGAAAGTGGGATGCAAAGGCTGCTCAAGAGCATAGGCTTTGAAGTTATCAGCCAAAGGGCCGATCTCGAGCCCTCCCTTCTTAGATGTGAGGATTGCGTCAGCATATGCCATATAATAGGCAAATTCGCTGACGTACTCCACGTTAAGGAATGGATCGGCCTCGGTCGCCTCCAGCTTTCCCCTCAGCCCCGCGATAGTTTGGTTTGCTCCTTGGAGCTCGACAACCTTGGCAGCCACCTCTCCCTTCGACGATGCCAGCTCGCCAGTCAACCAGTCCACATCCGCCTTCAGCTCACCTGACTCCTTCTGCACGGCCGCGTACGACATGCGGGTGTCCGTCATTTGATCCCGCATCCGGTCGTTCTCCGCCCGGGCCCGCTCGAGGTCTTGGCTCGCCTGCTTGGCCGCCTTCACTGAGCTCTTCTCCATTTCCACGAGCCTTTCGGTAAGCTCAGCATTTTGTTTTCGAGTGGCCTCGAGGTCCGCCTGAAGACGAGCTGTGGAGGGTCGTCCCTCATAATCCTTCACGGCCTAAGCATCCATCGTCGCCGTTTGAAAGGACAGAGCGAAGGTCGCCTGCATTGCGTCAGCAGATCGCCGGCGCGTGATCACATCCAGATCGGTCGTCCAGGCCTTCTGTAGGGAGGTGGAAGCCCGGGCAATGTAATGAGGGACATCGCAGGCCTCGCGAGGGGCTTTGCTCGATAAGAAGTCCAACACCATCGGCGAGAAGTTCGGGTCGGAGCGACGGACCCTGCACCAAGAACAAAGAGTTAGTATATTTCCAACAAGGAAATGTCATAACCCAAAAAAGCAATCAAACTCACCTTGCGACCTTCTCCGGGTCTCGGCCAAAGAACGGCCTCCCACGAGGGGTCTCAGTGCGAGCGACCGCCGCGGCTTCCCGGAAACTCGACGAAGGCGTGGACCCCTCCGCCATTGGAATCACAGAAAGTGGAGGCACGAAGATCGGCGGCGCCACTGTGGGCACATCAGCAGCAGCAGAGGTCGAGGGCTCCTCCGCCCTCCGCCTCTTGAGGTTCAGCCGGAGTTGTCCCTCCTCCCTAGGCTCCTGTTCATCGACGATCGGCTCCACGAGAGGTCTCGCCTCCGAGATAGGTCGGATCGGCACCGCGGGGACTTAGCTCGTCTTCTTCCCTTGGCGCAAGTGACTCATGATCCCGGGGTTCGACATAGCAACTTCTCTCGGTGGCTCGTAGTAGCGGGGGAAGTGGATTTATGCAAAGAAAACAATCGGCAAAGGTTAATTACTTTTCTCAGCCTCAGGACGATCGTCAAGCAAAGGAAGATCGGGAAAATTTGTACCTGGAACCCTTAAGTGGCGAGGGAAATAAAACAGCTAAGCGGCCAACCATCAAGTTTCGTTATTGATCTTGTGAGCGTCTATATGAGAATCTAGAAGACTACGGATTCGCTCCCAAATGATCGCAAAATCAAAGGCTAGATCGCCCACCGCCAGAACAAGGACACCTGCAAAGAGAAAACCAAATTAGATCAGTTCAGAATATATACGAACGAATGGAGAGTGAAAACCCTTACTCGGACTCCTTTCCCAGAAGCCAGTGGGAATGTCCAACTCATCGGTGGGATTGTCGCTCGCGGCCGACTTCCCCGCACCACCGACCCATACCCAGATCATCTTTTAAGAAAACCATGATTGTAAATATATCGATTCTCTTGAAAAATAGTTGTAAACATTCATTTAGCATATATCGTCGATTACCAACTATTATATCCACAAAACACGTAATGTATGGGTAAGATACTTGCCTCAATAATCGATACCGGATACTCCGACGAACACGGCTCAACGGGTAACCTCAAACATCTACAATTCTCCGGCAGAAATAACGGTAACACAACCGATCGGGAAACGGCGAATGGAAGAGTTCCGACTCGAGTTCTTCGCAAGAAACCTGACCCTAACATCATGTCATAAATAATCAACGATCGTACGAGGAAGAATAATCGTAGAACACCCAAAACCCCCTCTAAGGATTTTCATCGGACACTTTCAAGGCGTTGATTAGGAACCTAACAAAACAACGAATATTTAGGAATCAAACCATGGAACAACAAGGAAATTCATAGGACATAACTTAATAATCAATAATCCATCACTAATCTAAGTTATTATGGATCAAACAGGTGAAATCAAGCAAAACCCCTAATTTCCCAAAAACTAAGGTTTTAGGAAAACTAAACTTGATTCGCTGGATTGAAGGATGTTATGTGATGATCAATCGATGATATATGCTCAGGAACTTCATGGATTAATTATTTAACATCATGCCTTCAAGTTCCCCAAGGATCCAGCTGCGGAAGAGAGAAAGAGAAATGGAAAAAATGAATGAAATTGGACTGCTCGGCCATATTTATACTGGTGCAGCCTAGCGTGCGCTAGGCTGCCGAGCTAGCATGCGCTAACGGGTGGTCATGGTCGAGAATGTTCGGCCGGGGCCCGCATTGACCGATCCTACCGACCTGTCCTGCTATCCAGAATCTTCCTGTCCGACCATGGTAGCGCGCGCTGCGCAGGCCCTTGCGTGTGCTAGCCGATCCGTCCAGAACCCCCTAGACTAGACTGTTTGGCCAGGTAGCGTGCATTGGTCGGCCGATAGCGTGCGCTACACCTGCCGATTAGCGGGCACAGCGATCTACAGTAGCGTGCGCTACCTGCCGATCCTCCCCGAGTCCAGAACCTTAAAAACCTCTCTGGCCAGCTCGATAGCGTGCGCTGGTCGGACGAATAGCGTGCACTACTCCTGCGGAGTTAGCGCGCGCAGCCTTCCGACTGTGGCGTGCGCTATGATGGTTCCTGCCACACTTGCCCAGCCAGTGCCCGCACCCATCCGGCTAGTGCCCACACCCGTCCAGCTAGTGCCCAATCGTCATGACTCGACGACTCGATTTTTCAAAAACGCACGGAACGAACACAACCAACGCTCGAGGACAACAACATCCATCCGGAATGAAAACAACGGATAACAAATCACCCCATACGGCCATAAATCCAAAATTAGAAGTTGAGAAAAATAATACCAGCGCTCGACAACCAGGAAATATCCGAAGAAAAATCCAAAATAACCAGAACGAAAATCATGGGTATTACATTCTATCTCCCTAAAAATAAGTTTCGTCCCAAAACTTAAAACAAAAGCAAGGCGACTCTCGACAACATACCAGGGCTCTATGGAGTATAAAGCTACTACGATCCGCTTCAATATACAAGAATGCTTACGAAAAGCAACAAGCATGAATCATTGCAGTTGATAAAAAAATTGAGTACTAGAACAATCAAATCACGAGTTTAACGCTGAAAATGTATGAAATCTCAATAACTCGAGGATTTGGAAGATCAAATATGAAGACAATTTCCCAACACTTATGGAAATTATGAAGTGGCCCAGATGTTCAATAATCACGATTACGAGATCAAAAAATAATGATTGGACAACGACGAGTGAATAGCAATAATCGAACATCAACGATCAACTCTAAAGTTCAAACCTCAATTCAAGACATCAATAAACTTGTAGGAACCACGAGGTGTTAATTTCGCACATTGTTCACAGGAAATCGATCCGAACTTGGAAAGATCACAACGATATAAACATCAATTTGGAACAATATGCGAACTCGCTCGAATGACAAGGGTGAGAACTGTAACACCCCCAGAGCCATACAGGAATATTACAGCGTCGTGGGCCCCGAGATGGAACCCACAAGGCTGAAGGAAATTTTCACAAACATTTACAAACGTCCAAGAGGCTAACGATGGTATTATCTATTTAAAACATACCTCAAGATACGAAATACCATTACAATCACGTCAGTCTAATCTGAGATCAGATCAACACAACATACAGACATGGTCCTAACACAAGACCTACAAATGCATACCTATATGACAATGTCAATATGATCAGACAATGTATACTTATGGTAAACCCATAATATACATATGCACAACAACAATACATGGCAATCCGATGATCCAGCGTTTACTGCCTAGATCCCTCGATGATCCCATCAGACCAACCCGAGGTGGAAAACCCGTCCGATGATCCAGCGCACGCTAGCATAGATCTCCCGATGATCCCGTCGGACCAAAATGAGGTGGACATATGACAACAATGCACAACTGCACAAAACAACAGTACACAATACACGACAACAACAATGCACAAATGCATGACAACAACGATACACGAATGTATCACGACATGATCGACAAAAATCATAAAAATGATAAGAGTACTTGCCCCGAGTCCTTCGAGAACGATCTCAATGTCTAAACCATTACGAACCATTATCCTCAATACTCGACGGTCCAAAGTATCACGGATTGCAGATAATTCATATCTTCGTCATTATCATAATGGGGAAATTACAGCGAACTATCCTATTAGATGGCCTCTTTACACTTTAGTCCCTATTGTTTCATAAATTACAGCGAAAGACAAAAATCTGAATTGGTGTTGACTTCTATTAAAAAGACGAAAATGCCCCTCTATTTACTTGAATAAAACATTTCTTTTAAAATACATTTCATATTAAAAAAATAGCTTATAAGTTATTAAAGTGTTTGGCTAATACATTTCTTTTAAAAAATATTCTATTTTCAGAAAATATTTTTTTTTCGAAATATAATTTTTTTCCAGAAAATATATTTTTTTTGCAAAAATATTTTATTTTATTTTTTTTCTGGAAAACAATTTTATTTTTTCGAAAAAATAATATTTTTTTGAAGAAAATAATTTTATTTCGAAAAAATATTATTTTGCCAAAAAATATTTTTTCCTCCAGAAAATATTTTTTTAATTTTTTCGAAAAAATATTTTTTTTTTATTTTTTTCCAGAAAATAATTTTAATTTTTCGAAAAAATAATTTAATTTCGAAAAAAATATTATTTTGCCAAAAATACCTTTTTCTCCAGAAAATATTTTTTTAATTTTTTCAAATTTTTTTTATTTCTTTTTCCAGAAAATAGTTTTATTTTTTCGAAAAAATAATATTTTTCGAGAAAATAATTTTATTTCGAAAAAATATTATTTTGCCCAAAAATAATTTTTCTCCAGAAAATATTTTTACTTTTGAAAAAATAAAAATTCCATAAAATAATATTTTTCCCTTAAAATAATTTTTTTATTTTTGAAAAATAATTTTTTTCGAAATACTTTCTTTTTTGGAAAAAATATTTTTTTCTAGAAAGCTTGAAAATTTATTACACTGAAGTCCAAAAGTGTTATATATATTACAATGAGGTCCAGCATGTGCCACCCACGTGAGGCGAAAAATAAATGGGTAAACAAGAAAAGGAAAAATAAAAGGGCAAATTCGGAATATCAGTACTCTCTCTCCGGTGACATCATCTGAAAATTTGACTTTTGTCCTTTGTTGTAAATATAGTTTCTGGACAGTGCAAAGTTTTTCTTTCATTGTAATATCTTAAACAATAGGGACCAAACTGTAATTAAACCATCTAAAAAGGTAGTCAGATGTAAATCGCCCTTATCACAATATATCCTCAATATACAAGTATACCAATAACAAAAGTAAATCATATACATTATGTTGGAACATTTTGTTCCATACATAAATTAAAAGTGTTTTGATGATTAAAGTTGCTAAACAAAACAAAACAACGTAGAGACGAAGCAAGCATCGAAGGAAAACGAAGTGCAAAATGCTGAAGTAAAACAAAGCTAACGTACGTAACAGGATCATGTTAACGTACGTAATGTGATGAACCTAACGTACGTAATACAAGAGAGATAACGTACGTAACACAGTTCAAACAAGTGAACGTTGGAGGAGTCAAAGTCAGCAAAGCATACAACGGATATATGACGTCATCAGTGATGTAATCTTAACGTATGTAACGTAGAAATTGTTAACGTACGTAACTCAAAAGACGAAACTCCCTGGTCTGTTTTGTGAAGATGCTAACGTACGTAACCAGCTATGGTTAACATACGTAATGAGGCTTACGTACGTAATGGAGAGCATATAACGTAGGTAATGAGCAGTCTGGCAGCTAACGGCTAGTTTGATGATGGAGCCTATAAATACCATTCCTATGGTATTGTTTGAGTACAACAACCTTGAGCAAATAGTCTATACTTGTGATATTATTACACACATTCTTGTTGTTGATATTGAGCTTAATTGTAAGTGTTTGAGTTAGAATTCACGAAAACATACACGAGTGGTAAAAGAAAAGATACGATTGGATTCAGTGTTATTGGGATCAAGGATCCGGCATTATTAGAATCACAATCGATATCTAAGTGAGGTTTATCTAGTATCCATAGAAAGCTAGAGCGGTTGATTCCTTGTCCGATAGAAAAGGAAAACGGTTTAACTTGGACCGACGCAAAGACAAGTACGAGAGGTTTATCACGGACTGATAGAAGACGTGATTGTAAACGGTTATACCTCGACCGATAGAAGAGAGGCATAGAGGTTGCTATCTTTAACCTATTGAAAAAGATAAAGAGAGGACGTAGGCTCGTTTATAGCTGAAGCTCTATATATCCTCGTGTCCTTTATTTTCCGCACTTATATTTACGCTTCCGCAAACGGCGCAAAAATCCGATCCCGTACCCAACAATTGGTATCGGAGCCAGGTTCTCCAATACGCGGCTTAACATCCGAGGAGAAAAGATCCAAAAATGGCGTTTCAATTCTCTCCAGTCGAAGGCCTTGCTCTCAACCGACCACCATTCTTTGATGGCTCAAATTATTTGACGTGGAAGAAGAAGATGTCGATATTCATCCGAGCATACGACATCGAGATTTGGAAGATTATTTGCCTTGGCCCAAAAGTTCCTATCAAATCCGACGGTACGCTCAAATCCTTTGAAGAATACGACGATGCCGATTGGAAAAATGACCATCTAAATTGTAAGGCTACTCAACTCTTATTTTGTGCCTTAAATCCGAAAGAGGTCAATCGAATCTCATCGTGTGAGAGTGCGAAAGAAATATGGAAAATTCTAGAAATCACACACGAAGGGACGACTCAAGTCAAGGAGACGAAGATAAATATGCTTCTCCATGACTACGTGTTATTCATGATGAAGGGTGACGAGTCCATCACCAATATGCTCGACCGATTTTCGGTTATCACCAATGGACTAGCCTCGTTTGGCAAACCATTATCTAGTAGTGAAAAAGTCAAGAAAATCTTAAGATCACTACCTAGCGAATGGGACGGCACCGTAACCGCAATTATGGAATCTAAAGATCTCAACACACTCGATTTTAGTGCCCTTGTTGGTTCACTAATCAATTATGAGATTGTATTAAAATCACGAAGTGTCAAGCCAAAGCCAAAGGAACGATCGTTAGCCATGAAGGCTAAGATGTCGAAAAAGAAAGAAGAAATTCCGGTGGAAGAAAGCGACGAAGAAGCGGCATATTATGCCAAGAATATTAATAAATTCCAAACATTATTAAACCGGAGGAAGAAGGATATCTCGAGCGAAACGAAGAAGTTCGACAACTCTTGTCGACAATGTGGAAAACCAGGCCACTTCGTTAAGCATTGCCGTGCCAAACCCAAGAAGGAGGTTCTCGTGGCCACTTGGAGCGATGAAGATGAAGACGGTGATTTTATCAATCAAAATAATCTCGCTCTTATGGCCCGGAGTTCGTTCGACGACAGCGACGTCGAAAGCCAAGTAAGCACATCCTCCCGTGATGAATTATTTAATGCATTTGAGTTATTACATACAGATTTCCAAAATGCTTTATCGGAAATTAAATCCCTTAAGTCTAAAATAAAATCTTTGGAAATTGAAAATTCCAAAAT
Organism: Orobanche coerulescens; assembly: GCA_033398695.1. Taxonomy (NCBI): domain Eukaryota; kingdom Viridiplantae; phylum Streptophyta; class Magnoliopsida; order Lamiales; family Orobanchaceae; genus Orobanche; species Orobanche coerulescens. Next base: position 126,340,170 of record CM065809.1, read on the forward strand.
TATCGAGAAGGGAAAATTTATCGAATTTGATCATTCGAAATGCATTGAAAATGAGAATATTTTGAAGAATGACCTTTTAAAAGTTCAAGATGAACTAAAATCTTTGACAAGAAAATTCTCGTGCGGCAACGATAAATTTGAACAAATGTTATGTGTTCAAAAATATACTTTAAATAAAGAGGGGTTAGGATTCAAACCACGTTCGAAAAATGAATCCGTTAATTTTAAAATACCCCATTGCGAAAAGTGTTTGAAAATCGGGCATCACGTTTCAAATTGCAAAAGCCCTCGCCGGACGATAAAAATTAAGAAAATTTGGGTTCCTAAAGGAACAAATATTTCAAATATTGTTTATGTCTCGAAACAAAAACCAACTATAGGTTGGATCCCCAAACATTGATTTTATTGGTATTTTACTCAGGGGGAGTAATTTTTAGAACGGATAATATTTTCAGGGGGAGTTAATACCCGTATATTTATTTTTGCATATTTCATTATTTATTTTTTATTGGTATTTTATTGATTTTTTGATGAATACAAAAAGGGGGAGAGATAGGAGAATGGAGAAATAAGTCGAAAATGTGATTAACCGTGAAAAGGGGAGAAAAATCGAAGAAAATAGATAGCATATAAAGAGAATTGGAAAAACGAAGGAGTTGAACAAAAATAAGGAGAAGTCGAAAATGAAGGAAAAGAAAATGAGGAGACGTCGAAAAGACGATGAAAAATTAAAAATGAGAAAATAAAAGGAGAAAAGAAAAGAAGGAGTCGAAAAAATGGGAGAAAATTCCAACGAAACGGACAAAGTCGAAAACTTTGGTCTGTAAAGATATACATATATTTGTATTTTTGCAGGTGAATCCCATTGGCGTATTGTTGTTTTGTAATCATCAAAAAGGGGGAGATTGTTGGAACATTTTGTTCCATACATAAATTAAAAGTGTTTTGATGATTAAAGTTGCTAAACAAAACAAAACAACGTAGAGACGAAGCAAGCATCGAAGGAAAACGAAGTGCAAAATGCTGAAGTAAAACAAAGCTAACGTACGTAACAGGATCATGTTAACGTACGTAATGTGATGAACCTAACGTACGTAATACAAGAGAGATAACGTACGTAACACAGTTCAAACAAGTGAACGTTGAAGGAGTCAAAGTCAGCAAAGCATACAACGGATATATGACGTCATCAGTGATGTAATCTTAACGCATGCGTAGAAATTGTTAACGTCGTAACTCAAAAGACGAAACTCCACAGTCCTGCTTTGTGAAGATGCTAACGTCGTAACATTATGGTTAACGTACGTAATGAGGCTTACGTACATAATGGAGAGCATATAACGTAGGTAATGAGCAGTCTGGCAGCTAACGGCTAGTTTGATGATGGAGCCTATAAATACCATTCCTATGGTATTGTTTGAGTACAACAACCTTGAGCAAATAGTCTATACTTGTGATATTATTACACACATTCTTGTTGTTGATATTGAGCTTAATTGTAAGTGTTTTAGTGAGAATTCACGAAAACATACACGAGTGGTAAAAGAAAAGATACGATTGGATTCGGTGCTATTAGGATCAAGGATCCGGCATTATTAGAATCACAATCGATATCTAAGTGAGGTTTATCTAGTACCCATAGAAAGCTAGAGCGGTTGATTCCTTGTCAGATAGAAAAGGAAAACGGTTTAACTTGGACCGACGCAAAGACAAGTACGAGAGGTTTATCACGGACCGATAGAAGACGTGATTGTAAACGGTTATACCTCGACCGATAGAAGAGAGGCATAGAGGTTGCTATCTTTAACCTATTGAAAAAGATAAAGAGAGGACGTAGGCTCGTTTATAGCTGAACCACTATATATCCTCGTGTCCTTTATTTTCCGCACTTATATTTACGCTTCCGCAAATGGCGCAAAAATCCGATCCCGTACCCAACACATTATGATTTAGATTCCCAAAACTCGAATACGATTTATAATCCCAAATCTTCTGTGATTACTATTATAAACATTGCTATACGAATTATACACGAATGAAACGGAAACCATTCATTAAATACTATAAACTGAGCAAGTAATAACTTACCTCGATACCGATACAACGACGAGGAAGCTGTTACCAAATCCATTGTCGTCATCTACAAGTTCATCGGTCCCGACCAAAGCAATTCACGAACATCCTCGAACTCGACCGCAACACACGATTATAATCACCAATCAATATTCTCAACCTAGTAATTCGATAAACAATAAGTTCGATAACAATAACCAATCGATAAAATCAATTCACAAACCCAACGGCTCAACAATATCTCGGTTAACCACAAGTCTGATCAAACCAACTTAAACGATCACGAATTCATAACCGAAACAGAATATATTACCCTGCCTGTTGACTTAGCGCACGTTAATTACTTAACGTAGCGTGCGTTAAGTTGCTCCTGTTAGCGTGCGCTAGCCAGTAGTCTTAGCGTGCGCTAATGACATGCAGTTGCATGTATTTCGGATACCGATCAACATATGGCGATTATCAAGAACACTAAGTGATCTTGAACCAAGCTCAAAGCTATCAAAACAACGAAATCCGATATCGTTCAACATCATGAACACCACGAACCTTAACAACACTTCCCTAATATAACATTACAGAGATTAATCATCAAAAATGACATCAACATCCACAGAGGAGGAGAAGGATTAACCAACTTATCTCAAGAAAACGAACTATACAATTCAAATCACACGAATTATATTAATATCATCATAATCCGGTAATCTATCTCATAATCATGCTTATAAACTTATTTATATGATAATCATTAACTCAAGAACATCAATCTTTAATCCAAAACGAAATCCAAAGGCGAAGAGTGATTACCTTGTATAGACGAACCATGAAGGAGAACAATCAATTTCATTTCAAGAATCATCAATAACTTCAAGAACAAGACTTTAATCCATGTTCCTCAGCTTAATCTTGTTAAAGATCATCATCTCTCAGTGGTTGGAACCTCAAACTTCTCTCTAAAAACTCTCTCTCTTGAAATAAAGGAAGGAATGGCCAAATGAACATAATTCACATCTGCAATCATATATATACTGATTGTTATTAGCGTGCGCTACTTTTCCTTAGTAGCGTGCGCTATCGTGGTCCAGAGGCGACTGTCTTACATACGTAATGCCCATGCAATAACATACGTAAATTACACTGTCTGGCGCACGCAATTTCTTAGACTTTAGCGTGCGCTAATCGTAGTTGACTTGCTACAGTACGCACCTACCCCCGTATCCCCACATGCCGAAAGCACTGATGAGGATAAGATTCATTTTTGTCTGATCTGCAATTAGCGTGCGCTAGTCCTTAGGTTTTAGCGTGCGTTAGTACTACATTACAACATCCATTGACTCATTGGCACATGCGCCGAAAGTGGCTGGGTCCACACATAGATTCCTTCTGATCTGTTCTGCACTAGCGTGCGCTGCCTTTTACCTTTAGCGTGCGCTAAACCTGTACGATAGCGTGCGCTATACATGAATATTAGCGCGCGCTAACAAGGCTATATTTATCCATTTTCAGCTACTCTTGTCCAACATCTCGACATGCAGAATACGAACATACGACATACGGAATACATATAATCAACACATTATATCCTCAATTGCAATTGTCGACCAAATACGACAATTATACCGATACATATGTCTTAGTCCTTTAATTATTTTATCCATACTGTACAAATTCCATGCTGTACAACATTACTTGGATAAAATAACATTAAACAATAGTAGAAGAAATTCCGGATATTACAAGAATAACACAAGGTCAGAAGCATCAACGAACACAATCGAGTTGATACAGTTGAACGAAATAGAAGCGAAAAAATATGGGTATTACATCATATCACCTTTAAAAGTGGTTTCGTCCCCGAAACCTAAACAACGAGAATGAAGTGCTGGTAACCACTTTGCAAAAATAATATGCTAAATGACCAACTTAGCATGACATATCACATAAGGTAACCAATAACAACTCGATAAGAAAATCCATGAGGTATCCTTTTAAAGGAAATCTTTAAATTTGTATGTTTACTCGAAATAGAATTTTTGAAAGTGCTTTTGGTACTTCAGACTGTTTTATCAAAACTTTTAAATAGAAGACTTTAACCGACTCATTTTCAAATTATTTGCAAAACAATCATTCTTTTGTAACCGGCGTTATCAAAATCATCATGCCTCTACGCTTTATCATCACCGATAATAACAAACAAGGTGAACATGCAAGATCATCAAACCATTCGTACCTACACTATCATTTCCAAATCCGAGTTTGAAATTTAAATCAAGTAAGATTTTCCATCTTTCACTATATATTTTTTAAAAATAAAAATCATATTGAGTTTTAAAAGAAAATTTTATGGTGTGAAAGATTTTTGAATGTCATGTACTCAGATTATTTGAAAATAAAACAATATGTAAAAATCATTTTCAAAAATCTTCTCAGCACTACGCAAAATCAACGACGATAGCATTTTACGAAATGTCCAAAGGTACTTTAAAACAACTCTTTCAGATACCGTCGAGGTTTTATTTGAGAATCCTGGGCTGGCTCGCAAATTTCAAACAATTTCCAAGATTGGTACTAAGCCGCCGATTAATCGCACCGTCAAAGTAGTTTCGAAAGTTGATTTTCCGCAAGTTGCACAAACTTATGAAAAGTTTCAGGAAAGCATTTTCGAACACACACAGTAGACATAATTTTATCAATTAACTAAGAAAAATCAATTATCACTTAGCGAAACGAAAAGTCATGACACACATTCATACAAAACAGTTGTCATTTCTAGACAACACTCATACAGTCATGGGTGATTGACTGCAAAGGTTAGGCCTAACGGCTAAAAGAAATGCGGTTCTCTAGCCTCAGTCCAGGCTAACTAACGCGTGCTACCACAAATATTTAGCGTGCGCTACCCATGCTGTATTAGCGCGCGTCAGCCTCACACTTAGCGTGCGCTAGTTGCTCCAGCTCAGCAACATGATCGCGAACGTATATACGACATTACTATAATCGAAGGTCATGTAATACCCCTATTTTTCGGATATATTTTTCGTTTATATGTTGGATATCGTTGATGGATATTTGTGATTGAGAAAGTTCTGAACGTTTGATAATGTTATTGAATGCGTATATGTATTCATTGTGCCGTATGTTCGATTGGTATGTCGAGATATTGGTTGAGGATAGCTGAATATGGCTAGGCACAGCAACGATAGCGCACGCTATAAATGTTTCATTAGCGCACGCTACTGGGTACAGGTAGCGCACGCTACGAAGTATTGATAGCGTACGCTAAGAGGTTCGGTTACGCACGCTAAGGAGGACCCCTAACGTACGTAACGACTTGCTGGGTTAGTTCTGGAAGGTGGCCGACAGGTAGGCCCAGGTTGATTTTTATATTCAGTTAGCGCACGCTAACGCATGTTGGTTAGCGCACGCTAACATCAGATCGCCAATAATGAAATCTTAGCTTTCGGCGGGTGGACCCGGCCATGTTCGATGCGTGTCCAGATAAGGTCAACGAGTGTTTGTCGTGTAGAGCTAGCGCACGCTAAAACCGTATGATTAGCGCACGCTAATTCCAGATCGGTCAAAGGAATCCCGGTAATCGCGGATGCTTTCGGCATGTGGGGACACGATACTGTAGCAAGTCAACTTCAGATAGCGCACGCTAAGGTCAAGGACTTGCGTACGCTAGGCATGATGTTTTACGTACATTAATGCATGGGCATTACGTACGTAAGCTAGTTTACGAAGCGAGGCAGTAGCCTCTGGGCTTCGATAGCGCATGCTAACAAAGTCAGTTAGCGCACGCTAAACATGAGATGTTAGCGCACACTAATAATGTTTATTATAAAAGGTGGACAGATGGGTATTGTGAAGCATTTCGTCCATTCTTCTTCCTTCAGTCGGGAGAGAGAGAGTTGAGAGTTATTTGGGATTCCCAAACACTGTATAATGATAAGCTTTAACAACATTAGATTGAGAGCTTGGATTCAAGCCTTGTTCTTCAAGTTGTTCATGATTCTTTGGATGGAGTTCTAGTGTTCTTCTTTTTGGTTCGTCTAAACCAGGTAATCTTCATACTCCTTTGTTAATGGTTCGTTTTTCTTGGATGATTACATGTGAGGAACATATTGGATAATCATATAACGATGTTATATGGGATTTTATGGATTTTGATAAGAACTTCGAATTTTTCTTCATATTATTAAAGATGATGATTCGTTTACACCATTTTGAGATGGATTTCTGGATCATAATACAAGGTCGAATTCCAGATTGTGCATGTTATGATCCTTGTTACCGAGTTGGTCCGATTATTGATATGATTATTGTTCTAGGTTGATTAATCAATAGGTATAACTGTTGTGCTTCGTTGGAAGACCGTAGATTCGTTCCAGTCGGGGCTGAAGAGCTCGTAAACGAGGACGATGAGTTCGGTGTTGGTTTTATCATGTTGGTATCCAGGCAAGTGTTTACTTGTTCGGTTGTAATGTTTTGATGAGTAATTCCATTTACATTTCATAAGTATTTTATGTTGTATTGCATATTGACGAATGTTCAGTGATGTTCTAAAAGGATTAGAATGCACAGTTGATGATTGTTGAGATACTTGGACAATCTTGGGAAGATTGTAGTATTCGGATATTGTTGATGTCATTTTGGATATTCTTGGTCTGTGGTATGCATTCCGGAAGGAAGTTCGGATAGAGGTATGTTTTATGGTAATCGTACATAGAGGATAATGTACGAGAAAGTATTCGGTATTGAGGTATTATACGGTATTGTTGTGATACTGGGATTTTTATGGTATTATCGTGATATTGGGATTTTGACGAGAATCGTTGGATTCCCGGAAGTGGTAAGGTTATCGTTGAGGTTATTATTCTCATGATGCATGGCATGTGAATATTTATGTTTATGTACTTGTGGTTATTTGTCGGGCATTATTGTTGACCCCGTTGTGGGACTTGTTTTTCAGGTATTGAGGACTTTGATGGTTGCGGTCGTGAGGCGAGGATTCCGGAAGATACTGGCTATGGCATATTGTTGGGGAATCGTGTATTTTTGTTGTGTATATCATTATTGATGTATATGTATCTTGGACTGTGTTTTTATCCGCTGCGTGAGTTCTTTCAAATGGCTTTCGCCTTTTTGCCAACTGAGTTTGATTTCGAAAACCGATTCCCTTAACCGAGTTTTTGGCCTTGTTTGTCTTGACGGTAGTTTGTGTTTTCAAATGATTTTGTGAGTTTTGGAAAATACTACCGTCACCGGCCTTTTTGGGCGTTTTTGTAAATGGTTTTTAGCCTGGTGGGTTCCAGCGTGGGGCCCACGGCGTGTAATATTCCCGGTTGGATCTGGGGGTGTTACAAATATGGTATCAGAGCCCAAGGTTTTGTGATAACCGGGCATGTGTGTTATGTGGCTCTACCGGTGTGGTAGTAGCGTGATGTTTGTGATGTTTTGGAACTGTGTGATTTTTGAGTACTGTCGTGGTGATGTGTGGGTTTGGGGATTGTTGGTGTTCCCGAGACCGACGAGGCAGGGAGTGAACGCCGGTGCCGTGGTCATGTGCAATGTGCGGCTCCAATCGGGAAGTGAATGCCGGTGCGAGGCACGTGCAATGTGCGGCTTTCGATGTGGAGTGGAACGCCGGTGATACGTGCATGTGACAAGGAGCGGCTCATGCGCTTTAGGTGAGGTGACACAGCGTCACAGATCCCACAAAACTCGACAGGGCTCTAAACTTGTTGTGGTCTTGGCGGAGACCAATCGTTTTCAAATTGTGATTATTCCTGTTTTGGCATTCTTGTTTTGTCGAGATTTTTTTTAAATGGTGTCATATGCTAGTATCACGGTAGATCTTCGTCTTCACTGACCTGTAAGTATATTATTCGGTATTTATTTGGTTGCCTTGGTGATTTGGATTTTTTCTGTTGAGATGTTTGTACAGAGATTGCAAGTTTCGAGGACGAAACTTATTTTTAAGGGGGGTAGAGTGTAATACCCCGATTTTTCGGATATATTTTTCGTTTATATGTTGGATATCGTTGATGGATATTTGTGATTGAGAACGTTCTGAACGTTTGATAATGTTATTGAATGCGTATATGTATTCATTGTGCCGTATGTTCGATTGGTATGTCGAGATATTGGTTGAGGATAGCTGAATATGGCTAGGCACAGCAACGATAGCGCACGCTATAAATGTTTCATTAGCGCACGCTACTGGGTACAGGTAGCGCACGCTACGAAGTATTGATAGCGTACGCTAAGAGGTTCGGTTACGTACGCTAAGGAGGACCCCTAACGTACGTAACGACTTGCTGGGTTAGTTCCGGAAGGTGGCCGACAGGTAGGCCCAGGTTGATTTTTATATTCAGTTAGCGCACGCTAACGCATGTTGGTTAGCGCACGCTAACATCAGATCGCCAATAATGGAATCTTAGCTTTCGGCGGGTGGACCCGGCCATGTTCGATGCGTGTCCAGATAAGGTCAACGAGTGTTTGTCGTGTAGAGCTAGCGCACGCTAAAACCGTATGATTAGCGCACGCTAATTCCAGATCGGTCAAAGGAATCCCGGTAATCGCGGATGCTTTCGGCATGTGGGGGCACGATACTGTAGCAAGTCAACTTCAGATAGCGCACGCTAAGGTCAAGGACTTGCGTACGCTAGGCATGATGTTTTACGTACGTTAATGCATGGGCATTACGTCGTAAGCTAATTCTGACGAGGCAGTAGCCTCTGGGCTTCGATAGCGCACGCTAACAAAGTCAGTTAGCGCACGCTAAGGCGGTAGCGCACGCTAAACATGAGATGTTAGCGCACGCTAATAATGTTTATTATAAAAGGTGGACAGACGGGTATTGTGAAGCATTTCGTCCATTCTTCTTCCTTCAGTCGGGAGAGAGAGAGAGTTGAGAGTTATTTGGGATTCCCAAACACTGTATAATGATAAGCTTTAACAACATTAGATTGAGAGCTTGGATTCAAGCCTTGTTCTTCAAGTTGTTCATGATTCTTTGGATGGAGTTCTAGTGTTCTTCTTTTTGGTTCGTCTAAACCGTAATCTTCATACTCCTTTGTTAATGGTTCGTTTTTCTTGGATGATTACATGTGAGGAACATATTGGATAATCATATAACGATGTTATATGGGATTTTATGGATTTTGATAAGAACTTCGAATGTTTCTTCATATTATTAAAGATGATGATTCGTTTACACCATTTTGAGATGGATTTCTGGATCATAATACAAGGTCGAATTCCAGATTGTGCATGTTATGATCCTTGTTACCGAGTTGGTCCGATTATTGATATGATTATTGTTCTAGGTTGATTAATCAATAGGTATAACTGTTGTGCTTCGTTGGAAGACCGTAGATTCGTTCCAGTCGGGGCTGAAGAGCTCGTAAACGAGGACGATGAGTTCGGTGTTGGTTTTATCATGTTGGTATCCAGGTAAGTGTTTACTTGTTCGGTTGTAATGTTTTGATGAGTAATTCCATTTACATTTCATAAGTATTTTATGTTGTATTGCATATTGACGAATGTTCAGTGATGTTCTAAAAGGATTAGAATGCACAGTTGATGATTGTTGAGATACTTGGACAATCTTGGGAAGATTGTAGTATTCGGATATTGTTGATGTCATTTTGGATATTCTTGGTCTGTGGTATGCATTCCGGAAGGAATTTCGGATAGAGGTATGTTTTATGGTAATCGTACATAGAGGATTATGTACGAGAAAGTATTCGGTATTGAGGTATTATACGGTATTGTTGTGATACTGGGATTTTTATGGTATTATCGTGATATTGGGATTTTGACGAGAATCGTTGGATTACCGGAAGTGGTAAGGTTATCGTTGAGGTTATTATTCTCATGATGCATGGCATGTGAATATTTATGTTTATGTACTTGTGGTTATTTGTCGGGCATTATTGCTGACCCCGTTGTGGGACTTGTTTTTCAGGTATTGAGGACTTTGATGGTTGCGGTCGTGAGGCGAGGATTCCGGAAGATACTGGCTATGGCATATTGTTGGGGAATCGTGTATTTTTGTTATGTATATCATTATTGATGTATATGTATCTTGGACTGTGTTTTTATCCGCTGCGTGAGTTCTTTCAAATGGCTTTCGCCTTTTTGCCAACTGAGTTTGATTTCGAAAACCGATTCACTTAACCGAGTTTTTGGCCTTGTTTGTCTTGACGGTAGTTTGTGTTTTCAAATGATTTTGTGAGTTTTGGGAAATACTACCGTCACCGGCCTTTTTGGGCGTTTTTGTAAATGGTTTTTAGCCTGGTGGGTTCCAGCGTGGGGCCCACGGCGTGTAATATTCCCGGTTGGATCTGGGGGTGTTACAGGTCACAATTAAACAACAACACAACATACGAACCTAATTGTCATCGAATCACATAATTACAACACCTCGCGAGCAACCATCAAAAGACAACTGTCATCCAAAATCAAAATCTCATCTATTAATAAAGAGAACTATCTTAACCTATACCGAACGACTTAGCATTCACATTACTGTTTTAATCTAAAATTGGCAACACTGCCCAAACAACAAGAACATCATCACGTATTTCTCGACTAACAACCATAAAACCGATAAGTTGAAAGTGAGAGTCACGTCTTGAATATATTGTGTAGACCTCATTTGAGTTTAAAAAAAATATCGTGTTTTGAAAACTTATAATACCAGGTGAAAATCAAATATCGGTAGTTTGAATTTCCAAAAAAAATAAAATTCGACTTTGGGGTCATCATATGAAAATCAAACTTTTTCCTCCTTTGGAGGATGTTTTAAAATAAAATTACGTGACTCCCCGAAACATTTAAAGCTTTAAAATACCACACTGATGAATTTTTCTTTGCGTAACCACACCAAGGCCATTATTCTTGTAAAAACGACTTATACCAGGATGTGTGTTTATATATAAATATATGCTGCCACCACTTTCATTATAGCACTATACGAGGATCAAACAAGCATAGGCCGCATAATCACAAATCACCTTTAAAATCCACGTCATAACACAAAATCATACAAGCTCGTATAACACAAGGCACAATATAGTAGGGAGACTTACATCCACAGGTCGCACGAAGATGATGGCTGCACCTCAATACTAATCATGGACGACATCATAGACGATGAGATGCGACACGACTTAGTCAGACACAAGCCGATAAGACAAGACTCAACAATACACAACTGGACCCTACATCCTAGGTTTCCTCAACCTAAGCTCTGATACCATAAATGTAACACCCCCAAAATCAAACCGGGAATATTACATGCCGCATACCCTCTCCATGAGGATCCATCAAGCTAGAAATCGAAACAACACAATACATTACATATCGACATCATAAAATACCAAATCAATAGACCAACTTGGTCTTTCATCCCTAACATACAAGTCAAAAATACACATTTCTATCTCGACTCATACCGATGCAAGGGTAAAATACACTCACAGACCAAAAGTACGACAGTGGAAAGGACCATACACGAACTCCGACTGACTGCATCCAAAACTGTCCTTCGTGTGATTAGTATCATTTGCCTTCCATCATCCTTCGCGCCGATCCTGTGTTTTGCTCCCAAACCTGCATGTACCTGGATGCAAAACAGACATCCACCCCCTGAATATTCGGGGGTTAGCAAAACTCCACTGTTTTGCTAGTACAAGTATAAAGTGCAAATACGAGCCATACACAACACATTCAGAGAATACAATGAAAGACTTCCCGAGATATTTTGTTTAATTAAAAATAGTTCAAGTCTTGAAAGTAGAAATGAAACAAGTAAGCACTTTGAAAACACTTCCAAATATCGGGAGTTTTGAAAACATTTGTGATTGAAAAGTTCTTAATTCCTCGAAAACCACTTAGGGTCAAAGCCCCAAAATTCATTTTCTAAAATGCAAATCCGTTAACAAAACACGGGGTCCATGACCCAACCATTCCCGGCCACAAAACGCAGGGTCCATAACCCGATCATCCACTTCAATTTACTTCCAAATACACATTACAAATAATTCATTATTCTTATGCCATTTTAGCCAAACACCAAGACTTGATATATAATGTCTCTCGACCCCGAGCACCAATCATTGTGATATTCCGGACATATCACAATTAATCATCAGTACAAACACTCTGGCAATTCTCGCGACCCGGTCCAGCCGCCGGTCCCGCCGTCAAGCCACCAAGTCCCTGTGCGCCCCACCGAGCGACCCCAGGTGAGAATGCCCACTCGAAGTAACTCTCGCTACCCGGTCCAGCCGCTAAGCCACTAGGTCCCCGTGTGACCCTGTCGATTCAATCCGCAACTGAGAGTACCCGATAACAATCCTACAACTCTCATCAGTTCACATTTCCAAATCCACAATTTTCAAGAGTCAATCACAATATATATATATATAGTCGAGGTATTTTGCTAAAATGGCCAAATTATCTAACACATACTCATGACCCAGAGCTAATACAATCAACAAAGAAACATACCATCTAAACAACACCGAACGACACAACCAATATCACACAAGCTCACATATTCACACACATCCGTATGACTCCAAGCATAATCTTAACAAAATGATTGAACTTTAAATTTACCGACAACATATTCACACATAATGGCATCACCCAAAGTAAGGCGATCCTATACTCGACGCTAACACACGTAGTCAATTAAGCACATTAATTCCCGAACACGAGAATCATCTTTTAAGAAAACCATGATTGTAAATATATCGATTCTTTTGAAAAATAGTTGTAAACATTCATTTAGCATATATCGTCGATTACCAACCATTATATCCACAAAACACGTAATGTATGGGCAAGATACTTGCCTCGATAATCGATACCGGATACTCCGATGAACACGGCTCAACCGGGTAACCTCGAACACCTACAATTCTCTGGCAGAAATAATGGTAACACAACTGATCGGGAAACGACGAACGGAAGAGTTACGACTCGAGTTCTTTGCAAGAAAACTGACCCTAACATCATGTAATCAATAATCAATGATCATACGAGGAAGAATAATCGTAGAACGCCCAAAACCCCCCTCTAAGGATTTTCCCCGGACACCTTCAAGGCGTTGATTAGGAACTCAACAAAACAATGAATATTTAGGAATCAAACCATGGAACAACAAGGAAATTCGTAGGACATAACTTAATAATCAATAATCCATCACTAATATAAGTTATTACAGATCAAACGGGTGAAATCAAGCAAAACCCCCAATTTCCCAAAAACTAAGGTTTTAGAAAAACTAACCTTGATTTGCTGGATTGCAGGATGTTATGTGATGATCAATTGATGATATAGGCTCAGGAACTTCATGGATTAATTGTTTAACATCATGCCTTCAAGTTCCCCAAGGATCCAGCTGCGGAAGAGAGAAAGAGAAATGGGAAAAATGAATGAAACTGGACTGCTCGGCCATATTTATACTGGTGCAGCCTAGCGTGCGCTAGGCTGCCGAGCTAGCGTGCGCTAACGGGCGGTCATGGTCGAGAATGTTCGGCCGGGACCCGCATTGACCTATCCTGCCGACCTGTCCTGCTGTCCAGAACCTTCCTGTCCGACCGTGGTAGCGCACACTGCGCAGGCCCTTGCGTGTGCTAGCTGGTCCGTCCAGAACCCCCTGGACTAGACTGTTCGGCCACGTAGCGTGCGCTGGTTGGCCGATAGCGTGCGCTACACCTGCCGATTAGCGCGCGCAGCGATCGGGAGTAACGTACACTACTTGCCGATCCTCCCCGAGTCCAGAACCTCAAAAACCTCTTTGGCCAGCTCGATAAGATGCGCTGGTCGGATGAATAGCATGCACTACTCCTGCCGAGTTAGCGCGCGCAGCCTTCCATCTATGGCGTGCGCTATGATGGTTCCTGCCGCACCAGCCCAGCCAGTGCTCGCACCCATCCGGCTAGTGCCCGCACTTGTCTGGCCAGTGCCCACACCCATCCGGCCAGTGCCCAGCCGTCTTGACTCGACGACTCGATTTTCCGAAAATGCACAGAACGAACACGACCAATGCTCGAGGACAACAACATCCATCCGGAATGAAAACAACGGATAACAAATCACCCCATAAGGCCATAAATCCAAAATTAGTAGTTGAGAAAAATAATACCAGCGCTCAACAACCGGGAAATATCTGAAGAAAAATCCAAAATAACCAGAATGAAAATTATGGGTATTACAGGCCATTAGGCAAGAGACTATCCGATTCTTCATGGCGCTTCAGGTACAGAACTTTTAGTTTTAGAAATAAATTGTTCTGCTATTGTATTTTCTACTTCTTGGATACTATATTTTGGTGCTAATTATCATATTTGTACCGTGAATCAAGATCTGGAACAAAGTAGGAAACTTGGAGCTGGGGAAGTGATGGTCGCTGTCGGAAGCGGGCATAGTGTCAAGGCAACCGACATAAGATCACTTATTGTGGATTTAGAATGCGACTTTATTTTTTAGAAGATGTACTTGTTTTGCTCAAGGGGCATAAAAACATTGTATCCATTCCGGCCATGGACCGAAAAGGCTTTTCATTTTTCATTGGTGATGGTTCCTGCAAAATTTATTTCAGAAATAAACTAGGGGGCACTGCTACATTGTTAAATGGACTGTATCATCTAAACCTCAGTAACAAAATCATTGTGAATACTATGACTAGGAAGAGTGGTAGGGATAAAACCAATCAAGTTTTGAAATGACATCTTAGACTTGGTCATGTTGGTGAGACCAAAGTTTACAAAATGGAAAAATATGGACTTATGGGTCCATTGGGATCGGATCCCTTTCCTACTTGTGAATCTTGCCTTAAAGGCAAAATGACTAAGTCCCCCTTCACAGGGACTTTTGAAAGAGTTGCTGATAAATTGGGATTAATCCATACCGATGTATGTGGTGATTTGGAAGCAGCACGTGACAGATATCAGTACTTCATTACGTTTACAGATGATCATACTAGGTATGGTTATGTATACTTAATGAAACATAAATCTGAGGCCTTTGAGAAATCCATGAATTTAAGGTCCTAGTCGAGAAACAAACTAGAAATCATATCAAAGCACTTCAGTCAGACTGAGGTGGCAAGGATATGAGTACGAAGTTTAACAAGTTCCTGAAGGAACATGGAATAGTATCACAACTAATACCTCCAGGCACTCCTCAGTTAAATGGTGTGTTAGATAGAAGGAACCAGACCTTGTTGGACATGGTCTGTTCCATGCTAGGCTATACTGACATACCGATTTATCTGTGGGGGTATACACTCCTAACTGCTGAATATATCTTGAACAGATGTCCTTCCAAATCCATTCCTAAAACTCCACATGAGATGTGGGAGGGCATGAAACCAAGTCTTAAATCTCATTAGGATTTGGGGATGTCCCGCCTATGTCAAGAAGACTAAGGTGGACAAAATGGAAGTGAGGTCCGTGAGGAGATGTTTCATTGTATTCCCATATGAGATGATGGGTTATCTATTCTACATGCCCAAAGATCGAAAGATCGTTGTTGCCTTGCATGCACACTTTCTGGAAGAAGAGTTCATTCAGGAAGGCAGAGCAGGTAGAAATATTTCTTTCGAAGAATACAATGAAACTTCTCAGGAGACACCTGTGCAAGAAATTGGAATCGGACCTTCTGAAACACAAGTAAAACCACCTCGTAGGTCTAGTAGGGTGTCTCAATTACCTGAGAGGTATAGTTTTATGCACTTAGAGGAACTGGGTTTCCACGAGATTCCAGGTGATAAACAAGAGACCGACCCGCGACTAATGACCTAGCAATGGTGGATGTAGACTCCATGAAATAGACTGTAGCAGTCTTCATGTAGTTGGGACCTTCATTTTGATAAGGCAGTCAAAGAGTTTGACTTCGTGCAAAATAAAGAGGAACCTTGTGTATACAAGAGGGTTAGTGGGAGCTAGATCCCATTCTTAGTACTATATGTAGATGACATTCTACTAATAGGAAATGATGTGGGAATGGTTAGTTCTGTGAAAGCTTGGCTTTCAAGTAATTTCTCCATGAAAGACTTGGGAGAAGAAACCTATATTCTTGGAATTCGAATCTACTGGGATAGATCGAAGAGAATGATAAGTTTTTTCCAAGCCCTCTATATAGATGAAATCTTAAAGCGATTTAAGATGGATTATTCTAAAAGAGGGTTCCTATCGATGCGACATGGAATAAAACTCACCTTGAAGATGTGTCCTCATAGTGAGTAATATACCATATGCTTCGGAATTTGGGTAGCCTTATATATACTTTATTGTGTACGAGACCTGACATTGGGCATGCTGGGAGCGTGGTAAGTAGGTTTCGGGCTAACCCAGTTAGGGAACATTAGACTGCCGTAAAAGAACATTCTCAAGTACTTTAGAAGGACTAGAGACCTGGTTCTTAGTACGGCGGTGGAGAACTGAATGTAATGGGGTTCATTGTATTGGACTACTAAGGACAGAAAGATGATTCTATGTCTACTGTTGGCTACATTTACTCTTAATGGAGGAGCAGTATCTTGGCATAGTGCCAAGTATAGCACGACTGCTAATTACACCTATTAGGCTGAGTATAAAGCGGCCTCGGAGGCCTCCAAAGGAAGGATTTAGAAGTTACTGGGTAAACTTCATGTGAAACCTTGTGCTGCACTGCCAGAGCGGTAGCACATGCCTTAGAGCTGAGGTTTCATAATAGTACCAAACATATTGAGAGAGAGTATCATCTCGTAAGAGAATCTGTTCGCAAAGAGATATATTGTGCTGCATAGAGTAGAGTCAGCCGACTACGTCGCTGATCCACTGACCAAGCCACATTCTCAGATTAGCTTGGAGTGTAATCTGGAGAACATGGGTATTATATATCATAGTGTGTTGCATTGAGTGCAAGTGGGAAATTATTGAGAGTATGCCCTAGAATGCCACTCAGAGGATGTTGAGTGAGGGCATTGTACTTGTAATTATGTAATTCATTATCATAAGGCAATGGATGTTTCTTTATTTACTGGTAGTTACTGGCATTCCTAACTGATACATATATATAGAAACTAGTCCGTGTAATTGAGAGCAAAACGTTCCACCACTTATTGTATAAGGGGGTCGACTGGAAAGGTTTCTATCTCAAATACTTAATCACAAGTCGATGAAACTTGACTGGGCGTTAAGTTTATGTGAAGACTTGTATGACATGTTCTTTGACATGGAGAGTGCCTGTCGAACACGAATGGTTAGTGGGAGCACACGTTATAGGTATGCTAATTGGATTAGTATACTCAAACCGACTCACCCTCGATTCGTCACACGGATTTCACTCCGGGACAGTCAATGACGGAATCGAAAGGTTATGATAGGTATTCGTGAACCTTCGACTTGAGTAGTTAGTAGGGATGTGCTTGTGATGTCAAGATTTTCGTTAGAGTAGTTCGACCCTGTAAACCGAAAGGTGGGGGTCAACCTCGATGTGCATCTTGACGGCAAGTAGCAGTTCCTACTGAATACCAATATAGAATTCTTTCTCCCGTTAGTGAGCGGGTTATATGTCCTATGCGGTTATTGGCAGATGAGATCAAAAGTCTTTGGCCAAAGCATTGGAGCTAGTTGTATTGGATACACGAGAGCTCGATGATCTCGATTTGCATTAACTCATGCATAGTGTCAAGTACAAATGGGGTTTGACTGACCGTGACCATATAACTTGATCGGGACATTTGAAAGAAGCGTTTATACGTATACTGGTATTCACGACAGAATGGTTCTTGAATGATCCCCATCATTCGTTCTTAGTTGGGGTACGGTGTAGGCCGCCAGGCTGGCTAGGTGGTGCTACTACTTTTGGTACCTCCCACTGCTGACTAAGATGGACCTACCGAGTCGCGCAATAGGATTGACGAAAGAATGAATCGAGCTAATTCTCTCTTTATAAATATTAGATATTGGATATCTAAATTGATTTATTGGATAAATTAATTTACGGCCTAATGAATTAAATAAATTACTGGGTGATTAATTTAATTCATAGATATAATTAATTCTTGGAGAAATTAATTATATTATTTTGTATTTGATATGATTAATTAATTGAATTAATTAATTGATATAAATACATCAGAACGGAATTGGAGTTTATTTGTTTGGACTCACGAGAGTCCGAAACGAACTGAACTCGTCCGATTTCTTCTTTATGACTGTCCCATATCCACCCACCTTCCCCTTAGTCTTTGTCTGAATTTTTTAATGGAAACTAAAGACTTAAGAGATTTGGAATCTCTAATTATATTGTGAAGGGTGTCTTTATTAGGTGGAGTTGAAGAATAATAAGAAAAGAACTATCACCTATATGTGCGGGCTTCTCACGTCATATACAAGAGAGAGGGAGGGAGAGAGAGAGAGAGAGAGAGAGAGAGAGGGAGAAATTTTCTCTCCATCTTTTTCTTCACCATTCTTCATTCTTTTTCTTACATAATTTTCTTAGAGAAAAATTGTGAGAAAAGACCGAGAGATTATGAGTTATACACTTAGAGTGTAAAATTCATATTTGATAGATTCATCATTCGATTCTAGCCGTAACCTTGGAGGTTAATTGGGTGATGGTCGTTCCGTTCGTTTCTCCAGCGCGTGACAAGTAGAGACGCGATGTTTTTGTTGTTGGATCATCCAAGAGCTTGGAGCGGATTGGATTGTAAGGAAGTTCACCTAAAGCTTGGGAATTGCTCAAGAGAAGAAAACCATATAATCAACGAACTACAAGGGTGAATCTTCATTTGTTTATTTATATTCGTATATACGTAGCTTGATCAATCCTCGTAAGGATTCAGATCGAATTAATTTTTGTTTTACCGCTTCCGCTGGGCCTCCGTTTTAGGCATCGAATCCCAACATACCATCCCCCACTCACGCCTGGTCCCACCCACCGAAAGGCGAGATGCTGTCTGATACTCCACTTACGTACGTTAACTTTAAAGTGTTACGTACGTAATGTTACACCCATAGCGTGTGTAAAGCTAAAATTGTAGCATACGCTAAGGGCAAAACACATAGTCAAAAAAATGAAATTCTCCAAACAACATTTAACAACCAACTATAGAGTGAATGACAAAGATAACAATTCAGTTTAGTATATCTCAACAATATACTCATTATAATAAATATGATACGACAATACTCGAATCATCCGAAAAATACAACAGTAAAGACGAGAATTCAGGCGGATATTACATACTCACCCCTTAAAAGGAGTTTCGTCCCCAAAACTAAGGGGTAAACAACTCGAGATATCTCTCCCGCATGCTGTCCTCAGTTTCCCACGTAACCTCCTCGATTCTGTGTCTCGACCACTAAATCTTCAATAAGGGACTCATCTTGTTCCTCAACTGTTTGATCCTCCTCTCGAGTATTTGTACAGGACGTTCTTCATAAGAATGGTCATCGGCTATCTCGACCTCTTCGAATTGAATGATATGGCTCGGATCAGCAACATACTTCCTCAACTGGGATACATGAAATACGTTGTAAATCCGACTCAATGATGGTAACGCTAGACGATAGGCTAGGTCGCCTACACGTTCCAAAATCTCAAACGGTCTAATATACCTCGGGCTTAGCTTGCCTCTCTTCCCAAAATGAAAAACACATCGAGTAGGGGACACTTTTACCACTACATGATCACCAACCTCAAACTCAAGTGGTCGTCATTAGTTGTCTGCATACGATTTCTATTGGCTCTCAGCCATTAATAGACGACCCTTAATCAGGGAAATCTTCTCACGAGATGCTAACAACATATCAGTCTCTGTACCAATGGATTCAGACAAGTCTTCCCAACACAAAGGGGACCTACAATGACGGCCATACAATGCCTCATAAGGTGTCATCTTAATAGAAGCATGCCAACTATTATTGTAGGTGAACTCCACCAAAGGTAATTGGGCTTCCCAATCATACTTCCAAACAAGAGCACATGCCATCCACATTGTTGGGTACCGATTCGGATATTTGCGCCGTTTGCGGAAGCGTAAATAAAAAGTGTGGAAAATAAAGGACACAAGGATTTATAGAGGTTCGGCTATAAACGAGCCTACGTCCTCTCTTTATCTTTTTCAATAGGTTAAAGATAGCAACCTCTTCGCCTCTCTTCAATCGGTCGAGGTATAACCGTTTACAATCACGTCTTCTATCGGTCCGTGATAAACCACTCGTACTTGTCTTTGCGTAGGTCCAAGTTAAACCGTTTTCCTTTTCTATCGGACAAGGAATCAACCGCTCTAGCTTTCTATGGGTACTAGATAAACCTCACTTAGATATCGATTGCGATTCTAATAATGCCGGATCCTTGATCCTAATAACACCGAATCCAATCGTATCTTTTCTTTTACCACTCGTGTATGTTTTCGTGAATTCTCACTCAAACACTTACAATTAAGCTCAATATCAACAACAAGAATGTGTATAATAATATCACAAGTATAGGCAATTTGCTCAAGGTTGTTGTTCTCAAACAATACCATAGGGATGGTATTTATAAGCTCCATCTTCAAACTAGCCGTTAGCTGCTGAACCTTCTTTACGTCGTTATATGCTCTCCATTACGTCGTAAGCCTCATTACGTCGTTAACGTGGTGGTTACGTCGTTAGCATCTTCACAAATAAGTCCAGTGAGTTTCGTCATTTGATTTACGTACGTTAGCCTTTCCTTTGTTACGTACGTTAACATTACGTCACTCATGACGTCATATATCCGTTGTATGCTTTGCTGACTTTGACTCCTCCAACGTTCACTTGTTTGAACTCATTTACGTACGTTATCTCTCATCCATTACGTGCGTTAAGCTGCTACCATTACGTGCGTTAATGATCACATATTACGACGTTAGCTTTGTGTTTTCGACTTTTTGCGCCGTTTTCCTTCGATGCTTGCTTCGTCTCTTCGTTGTTTTGTTTTGTTTGTCAACATTAATCATCAAAATACTTTTAATTTATGTATGGAACAAAATGTTCCAACAATCTCCCCCTTTTTGATGATTACAAAACAACACTCCGACAATGGGATTTTCTGCCAAAAATACAAATATATGTATATCTTCTGAGACCAAAGTTTTCGACTTTGTCCGTTTCGTTAGAATCTTCTCCCATTACTTTTTCGACTCCTTCTTTCTCCTTACCTTTAACTTTTTGAATTTTTCGAATTTTTCATCGTCTTTTCGACGTCTCCTCATTTTCTTTTTCTGTCATTTTTCACTTCTCCTCTTCATTTTCAATTCCTTGATTCTCCCCCTTTCGGGGTAAATCCCATTTTCCTCCTTTCTCTCCCCCTTTTTGTTTTCATCAAAAGTGGATAAAATATCAATTGAAATAAATAATACCAAAATATAAAATATGCATGATAAAATTTATGAATAAATGCATAAAGGGTAAAAACTCCCCCTGAGAATAATATCTTACCTTAAAAAATACTCCCCCTGAGTAAAATACAAACATTAATTTTTGGGGATCCAACATAAAGTTGGTTTTTGTTTAGAAACGTAGACGATATTTGAAACGATTGTTCCTTTAGGAACCCAAATTTTCTTAATTTTTATCGTCCGTCTCGGGCTTTTGCAACTTGAAATATGATGCCCGATTTTCAAACACTTTTCGCAATGGGGTATCTTGAAATTAGCGGATTCGATTTTCAAACGAGTTTTGAATCCTAACCCCTCTTTATTCAAAGTAAACTTTTGAACACCAAGTATTTGTTCAAATTTCTCGTTTCCGCACGAGAATTTCTTTGTCAAAGATTTAAGCTCGGTTTGGATTTTAGCGAGATCATTCTTCAAAATATTTTCATTTTCAATGCATTTCGAATGATCGAGTTCGACAAATTTTCCCTTCTCGATAATTTTGGAATTTTCAATTTCCAAGGATTTAATTTTAGACTTAAGGGATTTTATTTCGGATAAAGCATTTTGGAAATCCGTATGTAATAACTCAAATGCATCAAAAAGTTCGTCACGGGAGGATGTACTTACTTGACTTTCGGCGTCACGCCGTCGAGCGAACTCCGGGCCATGAGAGCGAGATTATTTTGATTGATGAAATCATCGTCTTCATCTTCATCGCTCCATGTTGCTACGAGAACCTCCTTCTTGGGTTTGACACGGCAATTTTTAGCAAAGTGGCACAGTTTTACCACATTGTCGACAAGAGTTGTCGAACTTCTTCGTTTCGCTCGAGATATCCTTCTTCCTCCGGTTTAATAAGGTTTGGAATTTATTAATATTCTTGGCATAATATGCCGCTTCTTCGTCGCTTTCCTCCACCGGGATTTCTTCTTTCTTCCTCGATATCTTAGCCTTCATGGCTAACGATTTTTCTTTCGGTTTCGGCTTGACACTTCGTGATTTTAACACGATCTCATAATTAATTAGCGAACCAACGAGGGCGCTAAAATCGAGCGTGTTGAGATCTTTGGATTCCATAATCGCGGTCACGGTGCCGTCCCATTCGCTAGGTAGTGATCGTAGAATTTTCTTAACTTTTTCACTACTAGATAATGGTTTTCCGAATGACGCAAGTCCATTTGTGATGACTGAGAATCGGTCGACCATATTGGTGATGGACTCGTCACCTTTCATCATGAATAACTCGTAGTCATGGAGAAGCATATTTATCTCTGTCTCCTTGACTTGAGTCGTCCCTTCGTGTGTGATTTCTAGAATTTTCCATATTTCTTTCGCACTCTCACACGATGAGATTCGATTGACCTCTTCCGGATTTAAGGCACAGAATAAGAGTTGAGTAGCCTTACAATTTATATGGTCATTTTTCCAATCGGCATCGTCGTATTCTTCGAAAGATTTGAGCGTACCGTCGGATTTGATTGGAACTTTCGGGCCAAGGCAAATAATCTTCCAAATCTCGATGTCGTATGCTCGGATGAATATCGACATCTTCTTCTTCCACGTCAAATAATTTGAGCCATCAAAGAATGGTGGTCGGTTGAGAGCAAGGCCTTCGACTGGAGAGAATTGAAACGCCATTGGATCTTTTCTCCTCGGATGTTAAGCCGCGTATTGGAGTACCGCTCCGATACCAATTGTTGGGTACCGATTCGGATATTTGCGCCGTTTGCGGAAGCGTAAATAAAAAGTGTGGAAAATAAAGGACACAAGGATTTATAGAGGTTCGGCTATAAACGAGCCTACGTCCTCTCTTTATCTTTTTCAATAGGTTAAAGATAGCAACCTCTTCGCCTCTCTTCAATCGGTCGAGGTATAACCGTTTACAATCACGTCTTCTATCGGTCCGTGATAAACCACTCGTACTTGTCTTTGCGTCGGTCCAAGTTAAACCGTTTTCCTTTTCTATCGGACAAGGAATCAACCGCTCTAGCTTTCTATGGGTACTAGATAAACCTCACTTAGATGTCGATTGCGATTCTAATAATGCCGGATCCTTGATCCTAATAACACCGAATCCAATCGTATCTTTTCTTTTACCACTCGTGTATGTTTTCGTGAATTCTCACTCAAACACTTACAATTAAGCTCAATATCAACAACAAGAATGTGTATAATAATATCACAAGTATAGGCAATTTGCTCAAAGTTGTTGTTCTCAAACAATACCATAGGGATGGTATTTATAAGCTCCATCTTCAAACTAGCCGTTAGCTGCTGAACCTTCTTTACGTACGTTATATGCTCTCCATTACGTACGTAAGCCTCATTACGTACGTTAACGGTGGCTGGTTACGTACGTTAGCATCTTCACAAATCAGTCCAGTGAGTTTCGTCATTTGAGTTACGTACGTTAGCCTTTCCTTTGTTACGTACGTTAACATTACGTCACTCATGACGTCATATATCCGTTGTATGCTTTGCTGACTTTGACTCCTCCAACGTTCACTTGTTTGAACTCCTTTACGTACGTTATCTCTCATCCATTACGTACGTTAAGCTGCTACCATTACGTACGTTAATGATCACATATTACGTACGTTAGCTTTGTGTTTTTCCAGCTTTTTGCACTTCGTTTTCCTTCGATGCTTGCTTCGTCTCTTCGTTGTTTTGTTTTGTTTGTCAACATTAATCATCAAAATACTTTTAATTTATGTATGGAACAAAATGTTCCAACACACATATCCTCCAAAGTTTGAATAGTCCTCTCAGACTGAATGTCAGTCTGAGGATGAAATGTTGTACTGAAGTTCAACTGCGTACCCATCGCATGATGAACTGCCTTCCAGAAGTGTGACACGAACCGTCCGTCATGATCTGATACAATGCTCTTGGGGTACCATGCAGCCTCACAATGTCTTTAATCAACAACTGGGCCAACCTCTCGGGACCCCATGTGTCCTTAATCTCTAAGAAGTGGGGTGATTTAGTCAAACAATCCACGATCACCCAAATTGTATTCATACCTCAATGGCTCGTTGCCAAGCTAGTAATAAAATCCATCGATATGTCCTACCATTTCCACTCAGGAATCGGGAGTGGTTTCAGCACACCTGCTGGTCGTTGATGTTCAATCTTGACCTGCTGACAGGTCAAACATCTCGAAACAAATTCTGTAACTTCCCATTTCATATTACCCCACCAATAATATATCTTCAAATCCTTATACATTTTATTCGACCCCAGGTGAATGGAGTATGGGGTAGCATGGGCCTCTTTTAGAATAGCGTTCCTCAACTCTTCATCCTCCAGCATACATACTCGATTGTTGAAGCGCATCAGTCTGTCCTCGTGAATCACAAATCCAGGGGCTTTCTCCTGATCTACTTCACCCCGAATTCTAGATAAGAACGGGTCCATCACCTATTTCGCCCTGATTATATCGTCAAGGGACGATGAAATCTCAAGCGTGCAAAGTCGTCCCTGAACACACTGTAACCAGATCTCAATCTACAGCCTCATGAACTCTAACTGCAATTCTCTCTGAACTGTGACGGTCATATGTGACGGTCACTATCCGCTTGCGGATGCTCGAGAGTGCGATCCGGCTCGCTTCTACGCCATATGTGGCTGCTCAGAAGGATTCGGTACAAACTGGGGCTTCCTGAACGTCCCCCAGTTACTATCAGCCTGGGTCTGGTTCCTGGATCTCATGTTGGAATACTGTGGCTGCTTCTTGGAAATCTCCTTCGCAGTAAGTTCGTATTCCAGAGCTTTCTCGATGAACTCCGGTAGGGTCGTATAATGGTGGTTAAGTAACTGCATCCTCATTCGGGGTTTTAGCCTCTTAAGGAAATATTTGATCTTATCAGCTTCCGTACGAACCATCGACGTAGCAAACGGAAGAAGTGCTTGGAATTTCTCGGCAATTGCTAACACATCCTCGTCCTCATATGGATCAGGGTTCAATAATTCTGATAATTTGGCTTCACGGAGTGGGGCTGGATAGTAACGATCCAACATGAGGTTCTTGAATTCTTCTCAAATACTCAGGCCGTCAGCTGGCCTCACAGAAAGCCACCAAGTATGGGCGCTCTTACTAAGGTAGTACGCCGCCATAGAAACTCAATTCTCTTTTGGGCATTCCACCATCTTGAACAGCTTCTCAAAATGCTCTATCCAGTATGCAATATCGGTAGGCTCATAGGAGCCTTCAAAGGTCGGAGGTCACAGCCACGATATGTCGTTAATGATCCGGCTCACGATTCTTCCGTGCATTGGAGGCGGAGGCTGCTGTCCCTGTTGCTGGCCAGTAGTAGCAGTTCTCTTCATAGCTTCCATCATCTGACATATTTGGGTCATCTGGGCCATCATGCCCTGCATAATCACATAAGGGTCGACATGGGCACCCTCATTTCGTTCGACATGGTGAGACTGGCTCCTAGTAGGCGAATCACTCCCTTCCACGGGTAGCCTTGGGATTCGGCCCCTTCCACGGCCTCGGCCTTGGGATTCGGCCCCTTCCACACTCGAACGCGTATTAGCGGGTGGCCTTGGGATTCGGCCCCTTCCACAGCCTCGGCCCCCTCTACCACGACCCTCAAGTTTATTTCCATACTGAAAGAATCAAGCAATAATCGTAAGCACAGTTCAATATACGTCTGTACGGTCAAATTACAAATTTATGCTAAGTTAATAGCATCAATGAAACTATATATTCGAGAAAACAGTTCATAATGAATTATTGGCACTACGAGTGCCACACAAAATATCATATCAACATCAAGTCGAAACAATTTCAATCACATAATCAATTTATAATTTTCCTCAGAAACCCAAATAGATGAATCCCACGACAGATCCTCGAAATACCAAGATCAACAAAGAGATCAATTCCGTCATCAATATCATGCCAGTAATTAAATCATGGCTCATGAAGAACATACCGTGTTCGGCTCGTAGGGTCAGGCGCTTGCATATATCATACGTGGCACGAAGATTTCTTGATGCTAGTTCAATCCACAATGACTCAAAAAGAAAACGACTCTCTGATACCATCTTCTGTAACACCCCGAAATGGCGGCTACTACAGTGTCGTGGACCCCACACCAGGACCCACCAGGTGATATCAAAACATAATTAAAGGTAAGATGGGAGGGGCAAAATTTGATTTTGCAAGGTGGAGGCATAATTAAAGCTCCAAGAACACACTCCAAACTTCTACTAAATAAGCTACAATCCAAGTGACGGAGCTCTAACGCAAGATGGGAGGGGCAAAATTTGATTTTGCAAGGTAGGGGATCGGTTTTCAGAGAGAGAGGCTAAGTTTGGATCGTGCGGAAATGAAAGGCAAGCCATGCCTTTATAACCCGCATCTATCATTTTGTACGCTATCACCAAAGCATAGCGTACGTTAGGCACAATACGTACATAATCCTGCCGATGTTACGTACACAACGAGTCCCCATAGGCTACTGCCTCAAATCACATGTACTATTACGTACGTTGCCAAGATAACGTACGTAAAGCTCACGTACATTACGTACTCTAACACATAACCATTACGTACGTAATGGCATTGACTAGGCTATCACGATCAGATCACCAACCCCCGTTCACGCCTGGTCCCATCCGCCGAAAGGCGAGATGCTGTCTGATACTCCACATTACGTACGTTAACTTTGAAGTGTTACGTACATAAAGTTACACACATAGTGTGCATAAAGCTAAAATCGTAGCGTACGTGAAGGGCAAAACACATAGTAAAAAAAAATGAAATTCTCCAAACAACATTTAACAACCAACTATAGAGTGAACGACAAAGACAACAATTCGATTTATTATACCTCAGCAATATACACATTACAATAAATATGATATGACAATACTCGAATCATCCGAAAAATACAACAACAAAGACGAGAATTCAGGCGGATTTTACATATGTTGACTTGAGTAGCTTTGAATCTTAAAAAAACTATAGGCTTTCATTGAGTCTAACCTTTTGGTAGGTAGAAAATAGTGTACTAAACTAATTATTAATTATATGAATTTAATGAATTTTATGTTGGCACACTGAGTTGGTTTTCTACCTATTTATATTTTGGATGTAATTAACTTTACTTGGCAATTTTTTGTTTAATTTAGGTGTTTGGCGGAGTTTTTAAGCTTAAGGAATAGTTTGGGCCATCAAATGGACGATGCCAAGGTGATTTGAGCATTAATGAAGAAAATATCGCGCACACTAGGTGACCCAGTGTCGGCCCTGACCCGAAAATCCTCTTACATGGGGCCCAATAAATGACTCAAATTCGTCCCAATTAGTTCTATAAGGTGAAAATCGGCCCCCTAGGTTGGAGAAACGAATTATAATTGTAACACCCCAAACTAGGCAGCTATTACAGTGCCGTGGACCCCAACTGGGACCCTCCTGGAGAATGAAAATAATGATTTAAATAATATAACTGTAGTACCAAACCATATTATATTACCAAATTACTCCGATGAAAAGTTACAAGTACAATACACCCATGAATACAGAATACATATATATTTCATATGAAGATGAAATATACAACACTGAATAAAATAAAAATTCAAAACGGAAATTACAGCGGCAAATACACATGAATAAAACATGAACAACTGAGAAGACTGGGCCCCCCTACTATTATCACTGGGACTCCTCGCTGTCAACGTTCTCCTCCCGTGCCTTTGCCTTCCCATGCCCTAAAAACATCCCCAACGGGGTCAGTTACACAAAAAAGAATCCTCAAGAGTTGAACAATTACAATAATCACATGATTTAATTATGAAATTAAGTTTGAAAGAGGGGCATCATAGTACGCCCGAGGTGGGACGTGCACGCCGAGTGTCCGGAATCCCACATATACACACGCACTTGGCTTAGTCTCACAGAGGCACGTTACCATGTGCACATTCCAATGTGTTCGGATTACCCGCATAAACACACGACCATAGTGTGCCCAACTAAAAATTCACAATCGGGTATTACAAACCCCTCCTTAAAAAAAGTTTTGTCCTCGAAACTAACGGTCAAACAATTCGGGATAACTCTCCACAATACAATCCTCGGTTTCCCAGCCTTTTCGACTCTGTGTCTAGACCACTGAATTTTTACCAAAGGAATCGCCTTGTTACTCAACTGTTTGATTCACCGCTCTAAGACTCGTACAGGATGCTCCTCATACGTATGATCATCTGCAATCTCGATTTCATCGAACTGAAGTATGTGGCTCTGGTTGGAAACATAGTTCCGCAACCGAGAGACGTGAAACACATTATGAACTAGGCTCCGAGCCGTAGGTAAATCCAATCGATAAGCCAGACTGCCTACTCGATCCAAAATCTCAATGGTCCAATGAATCTCGGACTCAACTTTCTCCTCTTCCCGAAATGGATAATACCTCGGCTCGGGATACCTTGACCAAAACCCGGTCACCTGCCTCAAACTCTAATGGTCGACGAGGATTATCTGCATATAATTTTTGTCGACTCTAAGCGGTCAACAAACGACTCCTGATCAAAGCTAACTTCTCACGAGCGGCTACTAGCATATCGGGCTCAGTGCCGATTGATTCTGATAAGTCATCCCAACACAAGGGAGATCGACAACGATGACCGTGTAAGGCCTCGTAAGGTGCCATCCTAATCGAATCATGCCAACTGTTGTTGTATGTGAATTTAATCAACGGTAGTTGGGCTTCCCAATCATCTTTCTAATCGAGAACACATGCCCTCAACATGTACTCCAACGTCTGAATAGTTTGCTCTGATTGTCCATCGGACTTATGGTGAAAATATGTGCTAAAATTTAGTTGATTCCCCATGACACAATGAACTGATTTCTAAAAATGTGACACAAATCGCCCTTCACGATCAGAAACGATACTCTTAGGGGTATCGTGCAATCTCACGATCTCTTTAATGAACAACTGGGCAAGTCTCTCGGGACCCCACGTATCCTTAATCTCAAGGAAATGAGCTGACTTAGTTAAATGGTCCACAATTACCCAAATCGTATTCATGCCACGATGACTCGTTGGCAAACTCGTGATGAAGTCCATTGAAATATCCTCCCACTTCCACTCTGGAATAGGGAGCGGTATAAGCATGCCCGCTGGTCGCTGATGTTCTATCTTGACTTGCTGATAGGCCAAACATCTCGAAACAAATTCTGCAACTTCTCGCTTCATATTACTCCACCAATAATTTTGTTTCAAGTCTGTGTATATTTTGCTAAACCCCGGATGAATGGAATAAGGGGTAGCATGAGCTTCTCTCAAAATAGAGCTTTTTAACTCGTCCTCCGTCGGAATGCATAATCTGTTCTTAAATCTCAAAAGTCCATCCTTGTGAACCACGAATCCAGGGGCTTTCCCCTAAGCCACATCCTTTCGAATGCGCAATAAAAACGGGTCTGAACCCTGTTTTGTTCTGACCGCCTCCTTCAGTGGCGATGAAATCTCTAACATGCAGAGTTGCCCTTGCACTCGCTGTAACCAGACCTCGATCTCAGGTCCTAGGAATTCCTGTTGAAGTTCCTTCTGAGCAGTCAAACGAGCAAGCATTTGCTCCTGAACGGACTTACGACTCAAGGCGTCATCGACAACTTTCGCCTCACCCGGGTGGTATTATATTTCAATATCATAATCTTTAATTAGTTCCAACCACCGTCTCTATCACATGTTTAACTCATTCTGAGTAAATATATACTTCAAACTCTTGTGATCAGTGGAAATCTGACAAGTGACGCCATAAAGATAATGACGCCAAATCTTCAATGCGAATACCACAGCCGCTAGCTCCAGGTCGTGGGTCAGATAATTGACCTCATAAGGCCTAAGTTGCCGCGAAGCATAGGCAATCACCTTCCCATTCTGCATTAATACACATCCAAGACCATTTCCGGACACGTCACTATAAACCATGAATCCTTCCGTCCCTTGTGGTAAAGAAAGGACAGGCGCTGAAATTAGACGGCTCTTGAGTTCCTCAAAACTCTGCTGACACGCGTCAGACCACATGTATTTCTTATTCTTCCGCAAAAGGTTGGTCATAGGTTTAGCAATTTTAGAAAATCCTTCCACAAATCTCCGGTAATAGCCTGCTAATCCGAGAAAACTTCGGATTTCCTTAATATTCTTCGGAGGTTGACAATCTTGGATAGCCTCCATCTTTTGAGGGTCAACACGTACCCCGCTGATGAAATCACATGTCCGAGAAACGTCACTTCAGACATCTAGAACTTGTATTTGGAAAATTTTCCATAGAGTTTCTCTCGTCTCAACACGTCGAAAACCTGATGAAAGTGAAGTTCGGGCTCCTCTTGATCACGAGAATAAATCAAAATGTCATCTATGAAAAAAAACACGAACTGATCTAAATAGTCGATGAAAACTCGGTTCATTAACTCCATGAATACCACAGGTGCATTAGTTAACCCAAACGGTATCACTACAAACTCGTAGTGCTCATAGCGCATTCGAAATGTCGTTCCGGCGATATCTGACTCTCGAATTCGCAACTGATGATACTCAGATCTCAAATCGATCTTGGGAAATGCTGAAGCTCCATGGATCTGATCTAAGAGATCATCAATGCGGGGCAGGGAATATTTATTCTTGATCGTCACCCTGTTCAGCTCCCGATAATCAATGCACAAGCGAAATGAACCATCCTTCTTCTTGACAAATAACACTGGTTCTCCCCATGGGGATGCACTCGGTCGGATATAACCTTTCTCGGTCAATTCCTCCAGTTGATTCTTCAGTTCCTGCATTTCGGTCGGGGCCATACGGTATGGTGCTTTCGATATTGGGCACGTACCAGGATCCAACTCTATCATGAATTCCACATCTCTCTATGGAGATAAATTAGGTAATTCATCTGGAAACACATCGGCGTAGTCTCTCACTACAGGGATATCCTCCAATGTCACTGATGATTTCTCGGTCTTTGTCATATAGCACCAATAACCGACACACCCCTGATTGAGTAGCTTCACTGCTCTCATCATATTAATAACTCTTCGGGAACGCCTGGGGTTACCCCCTAAAATACACACTCGACTCTATCGTCTGAAATGATAGTGACCATATGCTTACGGACACTAAGGTTGGCATCATGACGATCCATCCAATCAATGCCCAAGATTACATCGTCTTTAGGTAAGTCTACCAAGATTAAGTCTGCCAACAATTCACGGCCCTCAAGCCAAATCGGACAATTCTTAACTTTACGATTTCCAATAATTCTTCTACCGTCTGGTAGACCAATGACATAAGGCTCACAACTGGTAGCACTATCCAGGTGTAGTCTACTCAAACATGACTCAGAAATGAATGAATGCAATGCGCCATTATCAAAAAGGGTACACAAAGGTTGAGATAATATTTCGTATATACCTGATGTCATTCGAGCCTCCGAATCGTCGGTCCTCTTCATGTCATAAATTCAGGGCTTGCCAATCCCTGAACCGGATGCTCCTGTCTGATAAATATGGGCTTCGCCTTTATTCGCTCCCATCATCTTGTACAACGCGGACTGAGTGGCCTAATTCTGAACAACTGACTGCTTCGGGTCTAATATGTCATCAAAGCAGGTCTGGAATATCTTCGGCAGAAACGGTCCTTATGACCGGAAATTCCACAGTTGTTACACGTGATAGTCTGCCTCGAACACTTGGTGTTGTAGTGACCTTGTTCTCCACAGTTGAAACAGGTGATGGCCGAACTGGCCGCTCTAGACTGAGATTCCGCAGGCTTAGGCTCCATAGGGGGTCGCTCAGAAAAAGTAGAGTTGTACAAGGCTTCTTGAAGGTTGCCCAGCTTCCTTCGGACTGGTTATGATTCTTAGATTTCTTTCCAGCATATGAAGATTGTTGCTTAGCAATTTCCTTAGTAGTAAGCTCATAAGTAAGAGCTTTCTCGATGAATTCGGCCAGGGTGGCGCAATGATGATTAAGTAATTGCATCCGCATACGAGGTTTCAACCTCTTACTGAAGTATTTGATTTTATCCGCCTCGGAGTGAACGATGGATGAAGCAAAGAGAATTAGCTCCTGAAACTTCTCGACGATGGCCAGAACATCTTCTTCCGCTGAGGGGTCTGGACTGAGTAATTCTGATAACTTGGCCTCTATTAGTGGGGCCAGATAATATCTCTCCAACATGAGGGTCTTAAACTGGTCCCAAGTGCAAGGTCCGTCGGTGGGCTTCAAAGATAGCCACCATGAGTGAGCGCTCTTACCCAGATAGTAAGCCGCAACAGAAACTTTATGCCCTTCGGGACACTCCACCATAGTGAATATAATCTCAAAATGCCCAAGCCAGTGAATAATATCCGCCTGCTCAGATGAGCCCTCAAAAGTACGTGGCCTCTGGCGAGAGATGTCGCCGATTATACTGCACACACTCCTCTCTTGACTCTGAGGTGACGGCGGAGGAGCCTGCTGAGCCTGCTGCATCGTCTCCATAAGACGTGCCATCTGCGTCATCTGGGCCATCATGCCCTGTATAAATATGAATAGGTCAACCCGAGCTCCTTCAGATTGGGCTGCATCTCGGGTACGACTCCCTGACATTGAATGATTATCGACCGGTGAGTGAGTAGCATCGCGAGCTGAGTTGGTAGCATCGCTGCCTGTTGAACTAATGACTTCCCTCGCATTCGCACAGGTATTCACATGAGCTCCCAGGTTTCGGCCCGCACCGCGGCCTCTTACTCTGCGTCCTCTGATAGCTCTATCCATACTGAAGTGGTAAAGTCACACGATAATTATAGATCTCGCATGAATATCGCATTATGATTACGTTATGGAATGATAATAATGAGCATTCGCGCTCTAACATAAAGAATGCATTAATAATGCAGTAAAATGAACGGTGAGATTACGCCGGAATATGATAAGGTCGCATGAAGGATCAACTGAGGTGACATGATTATCTGATGAAATTCTTGAAATGATTATCTCGAACAAGTTAACAAGATTAGTAATACGATCCACAAGATCAACAATTGAATAATGAGATTGATTGAGTGATTAATGAGTTAACATGAATCGGCAAGATCCAAAAGAAAATGATGAATGAGGATTGTTGTATGATGAATGATGAATGAGTTGATTCTTATTACCAGAAACTATACCATGGCATCAGAAATCATACCGTTCTTTTGGTCTGAGGGTCTTGGCGCTTGCACAGGTCACACGTGACGCGAATGTCC
Organism: Orobanche coerulescens; assembly: GCA_033398695.1. Classification (NCBI taxonomy): domain Eukaryota; kingdom Viridiplantae; phylum Streptophyta; class Magnoliopsida; order Lamiales; family Orobanchaceae; genus Orobanche; species Orobanche coerulescens. The sequence continues at coordinate 126,373,903 of CM065809.1, forward strand.
AATGATACTAATATGATGAACGATGATTTCAATGAGACATGACTCGGAAGGGTAGTATTCAAAATCACGCTCCGATACCAACTCTGTAACACCCCAAACTAGGCGGCTATTACAGTTCCGTGGACTCCCAACTGGGACCCACCAGGTGAATGAAAAATAATGATTTAAATAATATAACGTAGTACCGAACCACATTATATTACCAAATTACTCCGATGAGGAGTTTAAAGTGCAATACACCCAGGAATACAGAATACATATATAATTCATATGAAGATGAAATATAGAACACTGAATAAAATGAAAATCCAAACGGAAACTGCAGTGGAAAATACACATGACTAAAACATGAACAACTGAGAAGACTGCGCCCCCTACTAGTATCACTGGGACTCCTCGCCGTCAGCGTTTTCTTCCCATGCCTTTTCCTTGCCATGACCTAAAAACAACAGCCCCAACGGGATCAGTTACACAAAACAACAATCCTTAAGAGTTGAACAATTATAATAATCACATGATTTAATTATGAAATTAAGTTTGAAAGAGGGGCATGATAGTACGTCCGAGATGGGACGTGCAAGTGCACAAGTAGCCGAGTGTCCGGAATGCCCTATATATACACGCATTTGGCCTAATTAGTCTCACGGAGGCACGTTACCGTGTGCACAGTCCAATGTATTCGGATTACCCGCATAAACACATGACCTTAGTGTGCCCAACTAAAAATTCCTCACGTATACCATCCGACAATGCAATACAATCCCGAAAGGTAAAAAGAACAAGAGCGACCATGATTAACAATAATGAATCGAAATCTAACAAGGGCCAAGAATGACTCACCAAGGTGAAATGATAACGAAATGAATGATAGCTCAGATGAAATGATCGGAATCGTCGTTCCTTGTGAATTGAATGATTAGTTTGATAATTACAAGTCTTAAAATGATTGATATACTATGAGTGAATTATATGTATGAGTGAACAACAACAAAAGAAATGATTATCCTTTTAACTGAGTAAGAATTAACATACCTTGAATGAGGGAAAAAAAGGTATGAATGGATGACGAAGTACCAAGGTTGAATGGAAACGACAACTCCGAACCTAGACAAGTTCGTAATCAACTATTGTATCAATAACCCATCGGTAGGAAAATAAGTTGAAATTCACCCGAAAATATAACCCACGATACATGTATTCCGTTAATGAAATCTCTAGATGGTGAAACACACCCCACCATCCCAAATTCTCAACAATTTTGGAAAATACACCAATAAATCCGTAGGAACACATGTATCCAAGGTAGATAATCCATACTCGACAAATTCTAACACAAAAGCAAGCTAACTCGAAGAGATCGGAAGGAAAACACCCAAATATCGAAATTCTAGGGTTATGCAAAGTTACCTTTGATTTTGTGTGGAGGAGAGGATTAAATGTTGAATAATCCGAACTAGAAGCTTCAATATGATGATAGGTGATAGCAGCTCGAAAAGATCTTCACAAATCATCCAAAATCGCCCAAAATTGCCCAAGGAAGGAGAAATGTAAAAATGACGAAGAAGGGCTGAACTATCCTTTTTATACCTGAACCTGCTTAGCGTGCGCTAGCTCTTGTGATTAGCGTGCACTAGCGGGTTCACCGGGTAGTCCAGAACCTACTGCCTGCATCGTTAGCATGCGCTATGTACTTGGTAGTGTGCGCTAACGCCTCCCTATTAGCGTAAGTTAACCTTGTGTTAGCGTGCACTACCTGATAGTTGGCATCCAAAAAAGGGAGTCCAGAACCTACTGTCCTCCGCCTGCTCGAGCCTTAGTGTGCGCTACTATGATGAATTGGCGTGCGCTACTAATAAAACTAGCATGCATTATTTTTCACTCATAGCGTTCGCTACGAATTCTCTAATTCAGTCCAGTACCTTCTGGACTGTCTGCCTCAATTGCACTACCGTGCGCTAATGCTAGGAGATAGCGTGCGATACCAGTACTCAATTAGCGCATGCTAAAAAGAGTACGTAGCGTGCGCTACTCCTTACACACAACCCACCAATATGATGATAATGATGATATTCTCATCTCGATTCACAAATCGGGTTGAAAGACGAATGATAACTGATACACGATTCAAAACGCCGAACGGTGAACACAATGAATGAATATGAATGATGAATTATTAATAAAGAGTGAAAATTACTGAGTGACATTTACTAAATGATAATAAATAAATTCACAACCGGGTATTACAACAATGGACTTAGAAGGAAAGACTCCAAAAGAATAAAAACTCAAGAAGGATAAGAAGGAAGGAGATCTAATTAAAGTAGGAAACTAAGAGATAGGGAATATTATAAAAGAGAGGGCAGAGGAAGCCAAAGGAGAGTTCTTTTTTAAGACTTCACTGCTGGAACACGAGAGAGGAGACGGTAAAGACTTCACGGCTGGAACATGGATGACTTCCACACTGCCGAGCCAACTTATCGAAGGGAACCGAGCTAATTTCCAGGAGGCAGAGAGAAGAATTGTCTTTCTTTAGTTTCTTTTTCTATGCATGCTATGAATTATTATATGTCTTCAAAAGCCAATATGTCCGGCTAATTTTCTATTCTAGTTCTTAGGGAAGTTTGAAACCGTATTTGGATTTTTCATATTTTAATCCCGTAGCGTATTCTTAATTCGAAGTCTCTTGAATTACTTTTGTGTTATTTAATTCATTATATTGCCATACGATTTCTTAATTTGGTCTGGCCAACTAGATTAGGGATTTTATGTCTCATGCTAGAAATTAAGTTGTAATCCATAATTGTTGCAATTTTAATTTCACAAGTAGCAACAATTGAATTTTCTCAATTGAGTAACACAAAATCGAGTTCCCTTAAGTCGAGCTTATGTACTTAATATCTTGCCTATTTTATTATTTTGTTTTTTAATGCATCTAGCGAGCGAGATTTGAAGAGCTTGTTTTGAATCCATCGCCTAGATAGGTTTAATTAAAGAGCTTGTTTTAATTAAATAAACTTAAGAAATAATTAGGGTCAACACAGCTTGTTGTTGGCTTCGGAATAGGAGTTTATGAGATTAGAGAAGAGATAAGTGCTACATCAAAGTATTAATTAATTCGAAACGGTGGATAATAGAAGTAAGAACTAGATTATTCCTTAATTGATATTTTCGATTTTTATTTCCTTTGTTTATTTTGATTTAATTTATTTTACACAAATTATTTGTTAGTAAAAATCAGTAAACTAAAATCCCCCCCTCGTTTTATTTTATTGTAATTTCTAAAAGTATTTAACTCTTAAAAAGCATAATTGATTTACCGTTCTCTGTGGGATAGACCCTTACTTGCCGAGACTATTAGTTAGTAGAAGTGAGCCAAGAAAAAATAAAATAACTAATTTTGACGCATCACGATAGCTTGGTCAAAATTTTGGTACCATTGCCGGAGAATGGTGTTAAATTGATTTTACTTATCTTGGGTTAAAAACTTTCTGCAATTTCGACACTGGGTCACCCAGTGTCAGTTCTAAAAATTCACAATAATTGTCAGTTGTGCACTAATCTGCTTGTTTTAGTTTTGCATAAATACAAGGTCACGTGCAGATAAGAACTTACAGTACTTTCCAGAAATCACAAAACGAGATCGAGTTTTCAAGCGAAGAACAAAAGAAAGCGGAGAAGCACTCGGGCACTTACCATTTTCTCTCGAAACATCACCCAGCGAGTCGGAGGACAAGAGTGAAATCATGACAACTAATGCTGAAAAGACACTAAAGCAATTGGCCAACCCGGAGCTACCTCAAAAACCACTATACATCACAATCCCGGCTATTGACAACAACAATACCTTTGAATTAAAGTCGGGATTGATTCACTTGCTACCTGCATTTCATGGTCTATCAGGAGAGGATCTGCACAAGCATCGTAAGGAATTCCATGTGTTCAAGCATGAAGCCCAGCGGTGTCATCGAAGAACAAATCATGCTTAGAGCCTTTCCATTTTCATTAAAAGATTCGGCTAGGGATTGGTTATTCAATTTGTCGTCGGCTACTATCACAACATGGAACGATATGGAAATTTCATTTTTGCAAAAATATTTTTCGGCCTCTCGGGCAGCCAATCTAAGGAAGGAAATCTGTAAATGATGGGAGAGAGCCTGCATGAGTATTAGGAGAGATTCAAACAATTAGTGGCACGCTGCCCCCAACATCAAATCAGTGAGCATCTCTTGATTCAATATTTTTACGAAGGATTGACTCCGATGGACCGTAGCACCATAGACGCAGCTATCGGAGGAGCTTTGGTTGATAAGACACCAGTAATAGCAAAGTCCCTCATCTCGAACATAGCCGCCAACTCACAACAATTCGGTTATCGAGACAATACTGTAAAAATTGTGAAGGGGGTGCATGACTGATCCCTTGATGATAAATTAACTGAGCTAACCGCTTTTGTTAGAAATATTGTTGTAGGTAATAGCACGCCAGTCGTACCCTGCCGCCTTTGCAAAACCACTGAAAATACAATGGAGAATTGTCGAATTTTTCTTGATGAAATTGAGGGGCACGCCGATGTGGTTGGAACCAAAAATTCTTATGGGAGGAAGAACGATCCATACTCAAACACATACAACCTAGGATGGAGGGAGCACCCTAACCTTCGATGGACAAACTAGCAAGACACGCCTCCACAAAATAAGGGACAATTCTACAAGCAGCCCGCCTAAAATTCGACACAATCTTTGCAGGAGGTGATGAAGACCCTCATGGCAAACACTATGCAACTACAGTAGGGCATGAATCAGCTCCAGCATGACACTAATTCGAGTATCAAAATTCTCGAAAATTAAGTGAGTCAACTGGACACCACCGTGAGCCGTTTGGAGAGCTAAAATAGTGGGAAATTGCCATCCCAAGCGGAGCTGAACCCAAAGAACGTGAGTCCTGTAACTTTAAGGAGTGGGTAGCAGCTTGACGAGACTAAGAAGCCTAAGCAGGTGATGGAAGCTGAAAATGCTGAGGAAAACCCCACTGAACAGATCGACACTGGGATTCCCAGTGCTAAATCGGCACCCAGTGCAGAACAACTGGGCAGCAACGTAATTTCTTCTAACCCTATTCCTTTTGAAACTAACAAATTACCGTTTCCATCTAGGATAAAAAAGGCATCAACTGTGGATAAAGAGAAGCAAATTCTAGAAGTATTTCACATGGTTGAGATCAACATTCTCTTACTTGACGCAGTTCAACAAATTCCAAAATACGCAAAATTCCTTAAGGAATTATGCACCAACTTGAAGAAATTAAAAGGGAATGAGAAGGTAGTAATGGGAGAAAATATGTTTGCTGTATTCCAAATAAAATTGCTAGAAAAACGGGAAGATCCAGGTATATTTTCTTTTCCTTGTCGAATTAGAAATATGGTTTTTGAACGTGCTATGCTAGATTTGGGAGAATCAATAAATGTTATGCCACACTTTATATACGCCTCCCTAAATCTGGGACCTCTTTAGGAAACAAGGGTAATTATCCATTTGGCGGATTGCAGCCTTGTGTACCCCGAATGGGTAATTGAGGACGTTCTTGTCTAAATCAATAAACTCTTGTTTTCAACCGACTTCTACGTTCTTGATATTCAAAACGGTTCGTCAAATTAAACACCTTTTAGGAAGGCATTTTTAAATACTGCTAATACCAATATAGATGTTCGTGAAGGATCTCCCACGATGGAATTTGACGGCCAAATTGTATGGTTTGATATTTATGATGCTATGAAATTTCCTGGGGAAGATTGCCCTCTCTTTGCATTAAGCATGATTGACCCTCTTATCGATGAAGTATTTGATTTCAATTTCAGGGATGCACTCGAGGTAGCACTCACAAGGGATGTAGGAACCAACAATGAGGAAGCATTTGGAATCTCAAGAGAGTTGGTCGAAGTCGTAGCTGCCTTACAAGGGGCGGGACCAACCAGAACAAAAAAGAGGCGAATTTCATTCGACTTAATGAAGAACGCCCGAATATTGAGCCTTCGGTTACGCATGCACCCGAGCTACAGCTGAAACCTTTACCACAACACTTAAAATACGCACACTTGGGAGCCAACGATCGAAACCCTACCCATCATTATTTCGGCCGAGCTGAACCCTAAACAAGAGGAGGCATTGCTAAAAGTTCTCAAGGAATATAAGGAAGCCATTGGATGGACTATAGCCGATATTAAAGGTATTAGTCCAGCCCTATGCAAGCATCAAATTCTGCTAACGGAGGACACCAAGACAACACGATAAGCACAACGGTGGTTGAATCTGCCCATGATGGAGGTAGTGAAAAATAAGGTTCTTAAGCTCCTCGACATAGGGCTGATCTTTCCAATATCCGATAGCAAATGGGTGAGTCCAACGCAAGTCGTTCCTAAGAAATTAGGAATCAAGAGGGCAAACTTGTTCCTAGCCGCAGACAAACCGAATGGAGGGTTTGCATCGACTTTCGCAAACCAAATGCGATGACCCGAAAAGACCATTTTCCCTTGCCATTTACAGATCAAATGATCGAGAGGCTTGCCGTACACGCGTACTGCTATTTTTTAGATGGGTTTTTGGGTTACTTTCAAATTTCGATCATACCCGAAGATCAAGAAAATAAAACATTCACTTGTCCTTTCGGCACATTCGCATACCGATGGATGCCCTTCGGGTTATGCAACGCGCCCGCCACCTTCCAAAAGTGTAATGTAAGAATTTTTACTGAGTACGTAGGTAATATCATTGAAATATTCATGGATGGTTTTAGTGTGTATGGGGATTGTTTCATTTGTCTATGGAATCTTACTCATATTTTAAGACGCTGTGTAGAAACTAACCTCGTACTTAATTGGGAAAAATGCCATTTTATGGTTAAACAAGGTATAGTTTTGGGGCATGTGGTCTCGGCAAAAGGAATTGAAGTTGATAAAGCGAAAATTGATGTTATTACTACTTTTCCTTACCCCACCACTGTGCGGGAAGTTCGTTCTTGTCTTGGCAATGCAGGATTCTATGGAAGATACATAAAGGATTTTTCGAAGATAGCAGCGCCTTTATGCAAGCTACTCCAGAAGGAAGTGAAATTCAATATGAATGATGATCGAAAGGCCGCCTTTGAGAAGTTGAAGCAATTGCTGAATTCATCACGCATAATTCAACCACTAAATTGGGAGTTGCTATTTGAACTAATGTGCGATGCAAGTGATTACGCTGTAGGAGATGTCTTGGGTCAAAGAGTGGGGATAGTATCCCATGTAATATATTACGCCTCAAAAATGCTGGACCTGACACAAGCTAATTATTCCACAACCGAGAAGGATTTTTTGGTCGTGGTCTTTGCACTAGAAAAATTTCGTTCTTACCTACTTGGAACTAAGGTTATTATTTTCTCGGATCACGCTGCCCTCCAATATTTGCTAGCCAATAAGGAAGCAAAACTGAGACATGTTCAATGGATCTTACTTCCTCAAGAATTCAATGTGGAAATCAAATACAAAAAGGGGTCCGAAAATTCCGTGGCCGATCACCTGAGCCGGTTAGTCCTAGAAGATGATGTAAAACCTCTGTGTGATAGTTTCCCCGACCAACTACTTTCTACCTCTCGACACTGGGCGACCCAGTGTCAGATTCTACAGCCCCGTGGTATGCCGATTTGGTAAATTTTCTCCTGCCTAATATTTTTCCTACTGGTATGACACGAGATAGGAGGGATAAACTCAGAAGTGATGCCAAATATTACGTATGGGATGATCCATATCTATGGAAGCATTGTTCAAATCAAATGATTCGAAGATGTGTGCCAGAGTCTGAATTTCACTCGATTCTTGCTTTTTGTCACTCGTATGCATGCGGAGGACACTTCGGGTCAAAGAGAACAGCATATAAGGTTTCCGAGAGTGGTTTCTACTGGCCTTCGATATTTAGGGATGCTTATGATTTTTGCAAGTCATGTGATAATTGTCAAAGAACGGGTAATATCTCTTGACGAAATAAAATGCCCCAAAATCCTATCTTGGTATGTGAAATTTTCGACGTTTGGGGGATGGACCTCATGGGACCCTTTCCCTCCACAGATGGGAATACCTATATCTTACTCTTCGTGGATTACGTATCCAAATGGGTGGAGGCGACTGCCACTCAGACCAATGATTCTAAGGTGGTGGCTAGTTTTGTAAAATCTAATATTTTCGCTAGATTTGCAATCCCAAAAGCCATAACCAGCAATCGGGGGGAATATTTCAAAAATCAAATAATTCAGGCACTCTTGAGAAAATATTGTGTCTTGCATAAAGTGCCCATTTCTTACCCGCAGTCAAATGGGAAGTTGAAACATCTAATAAAGATATAAAAGCGATCTTGGAGAAGACAGTTCAGCCGAATCGGAAGGATTGGAGCTTAAGGCTCGACGACGCACTCTGGGTGTATAGAACGGCATATAAGACACCGATTGGAATGTCCCTATATCGCTTGGTCTATGGTAAGCCCTGCAATATCCCCGTCAAACTTGAGCTTTTTGGGCAATCAAGAAATGCAACATGAATTTTGATGAATCGGGCACCCACCGAAAATTGCGATTGCAAGAATTGGAGGAGATACGAAATGATGCGTTCGAAAATGCGGCAATTTATAAATAAAATAAAAAGGCATTCTATGATTCAAGAATAACAAGAAAGAACTTCATTGTGGGCGAAAAAGTGTTACTCTATCACTCTCGACTCAAGTTAATTCCGGGCAAATTGCGATCCCGATGGATTGGTCCGTTCATAATTATCAATATTTTTCCTCATGGAGCGATTGAAGTTCAGAGTCTAAATACCAGAAAAGTTTTCAAGGTTAATGGTCACCTCTTAAAACCTTATCGCGAAGGATTCACAACAGCTGATATGGAGGAATGCAAACTTGAGGACCCATCTGCAATTTAAACAGGAAGTTTGTCGAGCCAACGACGTAAAAAAAGGCGCTTATTGGGAGGCAACCCATTTTTTATCATTTCTGCATTTATTTTGAGAGTCCAACTTGTTTGAATAAATCTTTAATTTATTAGTTTTCTTATTCAATATTTATTTAGTCGTGCATTCCGTATTTTGAGGCTTATTTACTTGATTTTTTTTTGCTGCTACTACTCTTTTTATTATTCTAATTCTATGTAATTTTATTTCCATCACCCCTACAATTTTTCTCTCCCCCTCCCTTTACCACCCGTTCGAAACCCTAACCCCCTCCCTCTCTCTCCGCAGCCCAAGCGCCACCCACATCGCCACCAGGATGTCCAAAATGACACGCCATCGATGCACCCGGAATATGGGCTGGCGAACTGACCCGAATTGGCCGATGTATTATGACCTCACCGATCCGGGCAAGGGATTCAGCTACGTAATCCGAGCTAAGGCGTCGGATCGAACAGCTTGACAAGGGGCAGCGCGCACTTCAAGTCAAGATGGATCGTCTGACCGAGCATCTAGAGGCCTTTCCTCCCCATCTATTTTTTTCAATGTCTTACTGTGTTTATTCTCTCATGCTGTTATATGTCCTGTCAAAATGATGTATTTAATTCTATGTTTGGGGGAGTGAAACTGGAGCGATTTGTGAATCTGGGAGTTGGGATGTATTATATTTAAAAAATTTCCTTAGATAAAATTGTGTAATTGATTCAAGTTCGTGTATTGGGGATTTAAGTATGGCCTGACATAGGAAATGAGTGTGATTGACTGTTTGATTTTAATTAGGGTAGTTCACTAGTCTTGATTTTGGATTAGGATAAAAGTGTGAGGGATTCATGGCACAAGCCCTTTTTATTCGTGAGTTTTGAGCCATAGAGTAAATTATATATATACACACATATAAATGCCCACCATTTCTTCTTGTGGGGTCAAACGTGTTGTGTTCATGCTAGAACATAATCAATTATACATCTCAAGACTATGTTAGTGTTCTCATGCATTAAGGTGATAAAGGCAATTAGGAATAACCCACTTGGCTTATATTTCCCACCTCGACATAATCATCATTAGAAGCCCAATTGGACCTAAGCCTTATTCTTTGATCCAACACATTTTATTAGCCATTATCTAATTTTTGGTGAAAATTCATCCATTTGAACCCTTGGTCAATATGATTGTGAATTAGGTGTATAACAAGTGGAGGGAAGGGCAAAAAAATTATCAAAAAGTGGGTGGTGAAGTGAAAATGAAAAGGGGGGAGGGGCGTCAAAACACCCCCTCGAATGTTGTTTAAGCCACTGACCTCAACTGGTCTTTCGTAGCTAAGCGATTACATGTACCAAAAAGGGTGCAAAAGGAAGGGGTGGTGATATGGAGCATTGATCCAAGAAGGATTATGATTCACTATTTGTATGATCTGTTATGCACTTAATTTCATGATTAGTCTTGGCTAAAGAACCTTTTATTTATCCTTTTTTATCCTACCCATACCTAAAGTCCCGTTACAATCATGAAAGCCCTTTTGATTCATGCATAAGTTCATCTAAGTAGTGGAGATTTGATTTTTGAGCGGGTATATGGTAATGGTACACCATGTTTTCACTTGAGTGATTGCTTAATAATATCCCTTACATATATATTTGAGCGAGAGTGACCCCTTATGAGGTCATCGAATATTCTCTCACTTGATGCCAATGAAGATGTTGAGATTGGATGAGGTACTTCAATTTTCTTCACACTTATTCATAATTATTTGTTCTCCCTTTAATATCTTGGATTTTTCAATACATATTTCTTGAATTTCTTTTACTCGAATTATGCTTGAGGACAAGCATTGGTTTAAGTTTTGGGAGATTTGGTAGGTAGAAAATAATGTACTAACCTAATTGTTAATTATATGGTTTTAATGAATTTTATGTTGGCACACAGGGTTATTTTCTAACTATTTATATTTTGTATTGCAATTTACTTCAATTGGCAATTTGTTGTTAAATTTAGGTGTTTGGTGGAATTTTTAAGCTTAAGGAATAGTTTGGGCCATCAAACGGACCATGCCAAGGTGATTTGGGCATTAATGAAGAAAATACAGCGCACACTGGGTGACCCAGTGTCGGCCCTGACCCGAAAATCCTCTTACTTGGGGCTCAAGAAATGACTCAAATCCATCTCAATTAGTTCTATAAGGTGAAAATCGGTCCCCTAGGCTGGAGAAAGGAATTTTAATGGACTTAGAAGGAAAGAATCCAAAAGAATAAAAACTCTAGAAGGATAAGAAGAAATGAGATCTAATTAAAGAAGCAAATTAAGAGATAGGGAATATTATAAAATAGAGGGCAGAGGCAGCCAAAGGAGAGTACTTTTTTAAGACTTCACGGTTGGAACACGAAAGAGGAGACGGTGAAGACATCACGGCTGGAACACAGACGACTTCTACACTGCCGAGCCAACTTATCAAAGGGAACCGAGCTAATTTCAGGGAGGCAGAGACACTACGCCACAAATGGCCTTCAGCAACGTTTATTTCGATGTTACAAGCAAAAGTGTTAGCATAGATGCCTTAAAATTGATCTATGCTAACACTTTTTTTTATCGTTACAGTTGATAGTAGTCGGTGTTGCCATAGTATCTATGGTAACACCAAATAAGGTGTTACCATTGACCTTAAAAAAAGCGTTACAAGGGAAGAAAAAAATAGGCTGAAAATAAGGAAAAACCTGTAAAAATTGTAACGACCCGATTTTTCTAATAGTATTTTATGAATATATTTTTAAAATAAGTAAAACCTGTAAAAATTTAAAGTCATTACGAAACTAACATTTTGTAAAATATTTGCGGAACTTAAAAGCTGAAATTGAGATGACTTGAATGAAAAATGCTTGATGCTTATGAATAGATCCTATCTAGACATTGGTTCTCGAATCCTACAATTTAAATAGGAGTATACATAAATATTAAATTCTCATAAGAAAACATAAATTTTATGAAACTAACATAAAAAATAAGTATAAAATGATAGGACTTGATTTAATTTAAAGGCTTATGGGACCAGATCTAAAACAATATTAAAATTGATTGGGGCTAAATTAAAAGAATTAAAAGTATAGGGATAGAAATGAAGTTCCGGTCAAAATGACAGGGATATAATATCCCATCGCTGTTTCTCCTACCTCACTCTCTCCCACTCCATCTGCCCGACCGCGAGAATTTTTTTTCTTCCAGTACCGTCGGTTCTCCAACGTCGATCGGAGCATCGGTCACGCTCAACATGGTTCAAAGACCAGTCTCCAGCGGAAGAAAAGGAGCCAAGGTCTCCGACCGGCCCAGCGGCGGAAGGAAGGGCGTCATCGCGGCAGCTGTGTTTGAATTCGGGCTTCTACACAACGGTTTCGATTGGGGCTTCTCCTCACGATTATTGGAGCTTGTTTAATGATATCAATTAGGTATAAACCCTATTTTTAATTTTGGAGCTTGTTTTTTTAGGTTTAATTTTGCATAAACCCTATTTTTGATTTAGGATTTTGCATACAGATTAAGGAAGCTTATAAACAACACTGATCTACCCTTATTTAGTGCAATTGTTGTAGATAAATTTGAAGAATTCTCCTCTTTTGGCATTTAACTTGTAAGTGATGGAAGTTTTGGTAGAATTTGAACTAATATTTCTTGAAATACTCATGAATTATTTTGTGACTCCTTTTTTTTTTGTGTGTGTGTGGCTAAAACGACATTTATGTTGGGACGGAGGAAGTATTTGTTATGGTTCATATAGTCATTTAGTCACAGTACATGAATGTATCTGTCAACAACAATTTAGTAAGTTTTGGTAGTAGTTATAGCAAACTAGATGACTTCCGTAAGGCTGCATTTGGATGGAAGGATTTGGATTTCAAAAAGACTCTACATAATATTTATTTGAATTCCACCCAAATAACTTCAAAAATAGTTTGAATGGGACCCTTAAGACTTTGAAATATGTTGTACCCAAGCCAACTAACATCATTATGGATTTGAAATCCTTTCATGGAGAAGTGGGATCGTAAATGTGGCTGATTTATGTTTTATTCATTATTGGGCTATTTATTTATTGCTTTATTTTGTTAGTTGGACCCAACTGTTTTGTGGGCTTTTATTTTATTTTCTGCCCGTACTCTTTGTTAGAGGACTTTGCATATTTTGGTGATTGAACTTTTCTGTGAATGAATACACACCTGGTGTACGTAGTATCAAGGTGTACATTTCATCATATCTATATTTCGTGTTGAATTTATACGTTTACGCTGCGTCAAAAACCTATAGATTATGATGTCTTGAAGAAACATCTTAAGCAAGTTGAAGAGAGTGAGGTATGTAGGTGTTGTTATTTGCTCTTGTATGGTATCCCTTATTTTTTCACTTTATGTTTATATGGTTTGTGCATTTTCAATTTATGAAAAGGGACACTTTTATGATTTAACAACATTGAATCAACACCTCCAGGGTATATAAGTACTGAGCGTATGTAATTCCTTTCAATGTCTTTATTTCATGATCAAAAGAATGTTAAAGGAAACATCCTGTCTGTTTATTTGATTTCCATCATCTTTTTGGCAGGGATTCAATGTTACTGATTTCTCTGGTGTGATATCAGGCGTCAATAAGATCATCCCCTTTTTGGTCTCTTACTGGTAAGCGTGAGAAAAAGCCACTGCGGTATGATGGGTTGAATCTAACAGCATTAGCTACTAAGAGTTACAACAATAAACATGTAACTATGCTTCCTTCTTGATCTCTAGTTTTCTTTCGTTGTCACTCTTAGTGTAATGAGTACTATTATGAGTCTGTATATTTGCTATATTTTAATAATATTATGTAATATATTTTAATAATATTACCTGTACCAGCAGCAGGCAGAATTCAAAGTTGTGGAAATTGAGAAGGCGAACAAGGAGGCGTGTACCTTTCTTGATACTTCTATATCACCTTTAGCGCTGTTGATGTGTCATATACGAATTATGGGAAGGGATCGCTTCTAACTTCTCTCTACAATCAATTTGTGACCGCCATGAGAGCTGTTGTGCAAGTCATTTGGTTGAAGTTGTTGATCTGGTTCACAGATGAGACGATTTTCGAGGATGAGATGCTAGAAACATATGGTTCTTTCACTGAATCTAAAAACCTATGGTTCTTTCACTATAGCCCCGTTATCATTTAAACTTGTGTTAATGATTATCTAATCTCATGTCTACTTCACATTCAGCCCTAAGCAAAAGTTGAAGGACAAGATTTTGAAACTGCAAAGGTAAATTATGTGTCAAATATTATACGAACTTTATGCACGTGAATGTAATAATAGTTTCTAATTTATTTATTCTTTTTTTTTAAATTGTTTGTGAACTTCAGTGCTCCGGAGTGTGAGGCTGGTATGGATGACTTGCTTGATGAGACTTTACCTCGAAAGATCTTTCAGGTTGTGGTGGTGGATGACAGAAAACCGGAAGTGTTGTCTTGCAGGATTGCTAAATGTGAATCAGACTGGTGACTATTGTGATCATTTTTTTATCGTGTTAACTGAATTTTAGAAGGGTTCCTGTTTACTTGTAATTTTTTAGTATAAAGGTTGTGATTTACAAACTTACTGGGCCGCATTGCTGGAATCTTTTGGTGAACTGATATGAACTAGTCTGTATTTAATTCTATGCCAAGTTAGGGATGGATAATATCTGTCTTGTCTGGGCCTCATCTATTGGTGAATTGATTTCTTACTGTTCTGTGTTTTGATGCGAAGGAGGATAATATGATCTTTTTTGAGTTTCTGGAAGATTTCGAAAGTGAGTGGTATGCAAGAAACTAATCTAGTGCTTGGTTTTGTCTATGTTGTGGAGGAGCATTAATAATTGTTGAGGATAGATGTCGTGAAAACTCGAGTTAACTTGCAGGTTTTTGTAGTTCATTTTTGACAAATGCCAACCATTTAACTTCCTTCATGAATATTTTATGCCTTGCTGAACCTCAGACGTGCCCTTTTTAAGCATTTAACAAACCTCGTTAACTTTTACCGACTTCAGAGACGTGCAGAGTTTTTCAATATACCACCCTACCTTCTTTTCCCAGTTGGTTTTTTTTATTTTGCAAATATTAACCTGATGTTGCTACTTACCTCCTACCTTTGAACTTGTCTCAGATTCTGAAGGAGATTAAGGAAGATTTATCTAGTTTTAAGTGTGGCCTTACCCCATCTTAGGCTAATTGAGAGGCTTATTGAGAACAAGGAATCGGAGTCAAAGTCTTCTTCAACATCATGTGCAACGTCCGTTCCAGATCAGTGAATGTCAGACTTAACTGCAAAGATTCGGGCTCAACTTCAACAAGAGATGGATGAGAAACATGACCAAAAAGTTCGAGAGATGATGAAAAAATTGGCTGGCCAGAATCCGAATTTAAGTCTTTCTTAGTATTTACGTTATCTTTCGCATTGTTTTCGGATTTTGATGGTATTAAAGCGGTGATACTGAAGTTAGATGTTACTTAAGTTAGTTATTATATGGTACTTAAGTTAGCTTTTGACTGGTTTATTTATGTCGAATGATGATGATGTCGTTGTTTATTTGGATGGCTTGAAAAGCCTTGCTTATGTAAAACTTTAACAGGTTATTTGATTATGGTTTATTTGAATGGTTTTATTATGGTTTAAACTATTACCAGAACAAAAAAGTATTCACAAAATAAATGTTACAATAATAGAAAAGGGTGTTGCCAAAACAAAAATGTGTTTCAGCAGTTGGTGTTACAGTATGGGTTAGTGGTGTTGCCATTGGTCTACAGTAACACGTTTATGGGTGTTGCTACAGAGATATTGGTGTTGCCATTGGTCTACAGTAATGGCCTTTTCCCTGTGTTACCATAAAGTTAAAAAGTGTTGGCATAGACCCCTATGGTAGCGGCCGTTTTTGTAACACCACCAAATTTCAAAAAAGTGTTACCGTAGCATGTTTTTTTACTTTCAGCAACACTTTTTATCCCTTTGAGCACACTTTTTGGGGTGTTGCTGAAGGCCATTTATGGCGTAGTGAGAGAAGAATTGTCTTTCTTTACTTTCTTTTCCTATGCATGCCATGAATTTTTATATGTCTTCTAAAGCCAATATGTCCGACTAATTTTCTATTCTAGTTGTTAGGGAAGTTTATTTGGATTTTTCATGTTTTAATCCTGTAGCGTATTCTTAACTCGAAGTCTCTTGAATTACTTTTGTGTTATTAAATTCATTATATTGCCATATGATTTCTTGATTTGGTCCGGCCCGCTATATTAGGGATTTTATGTCTCATGCTAGAAATTAAGTTGTAATCCGTAATTGTTGCAATTTTAATTTCACAAGTAGCAACAATTGAATTTTCTCAATTGAGTAACACAAAATCGAGATCCCTCAAGTCGAGCTTATGACTTAATATCTTACCTATTTCATTATTTTGGTTTTTAATGCATCTAGCGAGCGATATTTGAAGAGCTTATTTTGAATCCATCGCATAGATAGGTTTAATTAAAGAGCTTGTTTTAATTAAATAAACTTAAGAAATAATTGGGGTCAACAGAGATTGTTGTTGGCCTCGGAATAGGAGTTTATGAGATTATGGAAGATATAAGTGTTGTATCCAAGCATGAATTAATTCGAAATGGTGGATAACGGAACTAAGAACTAGATTATTCCTTAATTGATATTTTTGTTAAGAATTGTTGAAGTATATCACTTCTCGTAATGCGTAACAAGATAATGTATTATAATATGTGAATGACTATTATGCCCCTGATGTAATTATGTAATTACGATTGTGCCATCTGAAGTTTTCCTATAAATAGGACTTCAGTTATTAATGAAATATATACTTCAGAATCATTCTCTCTATTCTCCCTCTAAATTCTCTCTAGAATATTTCAGTTTTATAACACGTTATCAGCACGAATGTTCTAATCCTTAGTAAAGGGTTTCCAAAAAAAAAATAGAGAAACACCAGTTCTAATTACTCTCCCTCCCTTCCGATTTCTCACGCCACACACAGGGCTCAGACGCAGCAGGCAAGCAGTGCAGTAGAGAGTGATTGGCGAAAGCGAAAAAAAAATTAAAGGTCCATCTACGGTTCCCTGCGAATTTAAAATGGAAGCTCCGGCGTAGGTCTCGACGTGCGCGAGCAACGACAAGAAGAGAAATAAATTTCGAAGTTCAGACAGGTACATATACTAAACAAGAAAAAAGGGCGGTGAATCGAGGAAAAAAAAGTGTGAAGAAGAGGGTCAGGGTGGAGATGAAGAGCAGATAAGGGAGAAAGAAAAAAAGAATAAATAAAATATAAAAATATAATATTATTTTAATTTATTAAATTATTAATTCGATTTTTCTTACATATAAGATATATATGATGTCATAATTGATTTTTCTTCATACCACCGTGACCCATTTCACGAGAGCTTCAATTTGACACTAATATTGATATGTTGATTATAATTCTTTTAATATCTGTCATTATCAAAATTTATTAAAATGTACAAATTAGTACCTTGATTCCTTCACAAATATTGAAAAGACTTGTGGATATATGTCCTTGTATTGTGGAAATTTATAAAGTGGTATGTGTAATATTACGGGACGACCAGGCGGCACTGATGCCGACAACTGGGGTCGATGATGACTATTAATGATCCAAACTAATACCACATGGTTATACTTTGAGAAAATGGTTGGACGAACCTACTCCAGAAGAAGCAGTTAAATATTTACTAATCTAATTACTGACTTTATTATAATTATCTCCAAGTGGTGGTTGAAACCATCTATTTGTTGAGCTTACATTACGTAAATATTATTATACCTCCTACGTGACAAATTTAATCATCACAAGATGGATGGCGATGCCTCCTATATGATAAATGTAATTGTCACAAGACGGATGGTTTTACATATTTACTAAACCTCCTATGTGAAGTTTGATTATCACAAGATGGATGGCGATGCCTCCTATATGATAAATGTAATTGTCTCAAGACGGATGGTTTTACATATTTACTATACCTCCTATGTGACAAGTTTGATTATCACAATATGGATGGCGATGCCTCCTATATGATAAATGTAATTGTCACAAGACGGATGGTTTTACATATTTACTATACCTCCTATGTGATGAGTTCAATTATCACAAGATGGATGGTTTTACATGTACGCAATTTATATATTATATATCACCATCGTGGTTGGTTATACCATATGAATGGTTCATAAATACTGCACCCGAAGAAGTAGTTGATAAATATAAATCCTACTCTGGAGAAGTAGGTGATCGATTATCTAAATCCTGCTCTCGAAGAAGCAATTGATAAATATAAATCCTACTCTGGAGAAGTAGGTGATCGATTATCTAAATTCCGCTCTCGAAGAAGTAGTTGATAAATATAAATCCTACTCTGGAGAAGTAGGTGATCGATTATCTAAATCCCGCTCTCGAAGAAGCAGTTGATAAATATAAATCCTACTCTAGAGAAGTAGTTGATCGGTTATCTAAATCCTACTCTCGAAGAAGCATTTGATAAAAATAAATCCTACTATGAAGAAGTAGTTGATCAATGATTCAAATCATGCTCTCGAAGAAGAAGCAGTTGATGGAAATAATATCCGATCTCCATGATTATTAAATACGAACGGAGAAAATTGAGCAAGTGATACCAGAAGCTATCACCGATTAATTAAAGAAAATCCCATGCAAATACACCGCATGGTAGGATCATCTGACAAGTGATATGAAAAAATATCACCGGAAAATAATTGCTCAATAAATCTCATATTGATTATATCACATGTTGGGATCATTGAAATCATATTAATATCACAATAGAGAAGCATATATCATATATTCGTGAGAATAAAATATTTGCATAGAGGCAAAAATATGATCTTATTATTGCTGGAAGAAGCACAAAACAGTCGAAGTGGAAAATATTGAAACTAGCCAAAAAGGAAATAAACAATCGCCAATATGCGAAAAGGAAAATACATATGAAACCCATAAGAAGGGGTACGTCTCGAGAGTATAAAACTCTGTAACTCTGCCGCCCCCTAGAATTAGGGTTCATAATGAATGATCTAAATAATCTAAACTTCTTTTTCATTTGGCACCAATAGTCTGTGGCTGATGAGCTTTAACTTCCAAATTCTTAACTGAAATATATGCTTGAAACTTTATAAGTAGATCAGCAATTGTGTCAGCACATATAAGAATATCTCTTGATGGCTGAGAGATAAAATTATGGTCTACTCCTTGATCCATAAAGGCAAGCAAATTGCTGAAGAAATTATTAATATTCAACATACCTATAGGTTTCGTATGGAAGTCCCGCTCCGCCCATGATGTGATATTGAATATCTCATTGAGTGTGCCATAGCCACCTGGAAGTACAATAAAGGCATCACTATTATTCACCATATACATCATACCATTATGCACAGACTATGCTTGAAGCATCAACCCAGTTGAACCTCCTATACCACTGGTTCTAACTGTGAGGAAGTGTAAAGCACTTGTTACTCTTATTTTTCCATTTTGTGCAGCCTCTAAAAGGCAACCAAAAAATCTATGATAAAAAAAAAATCTATGATTACTTCCACCATACAATATATTGATTTTGTGTTTTCCTAATTCTTTTACGAACTGAGACGACATATCTATATGCTGAATATGACCTATCAGTTTGGATCCACCTAAAATACATATGGTTTTAATTGGATGAGATATGTATGAGTATTCTGAGAACTCCATATCTCTATACTATATTTTCAAAGTACTTTTATGAGATATACAATTTCTGATTTGTGGATCCCAAATTTAAAGAACAAACTTCTTACTAGAAGACAAATGACTTCATTATTTTCATTGAAAAATGGGCAGCAGATAAGTCACTGCTTTTACTATTTTCTTTTTGACAAAATTGCAGAAGAAAACGAAAGATATGATATTATATTTTTCAATGAAAATGACGTTATCTATCGCCAGCTGAGAAATTTAAATATTGGAGAACAATATTCACCAACTTGCATTTTTTTGCTATTTACCTTATACGGCTTTGACAGAACGGACTTACAAACTCGATATTTTTAGACTAATTTTTCATGACTACAGCGTTCCAGTTCATCCTTAAATTGTGTTCACAGAGCCAATAGTTCACGATGAACGTATCCACTGGGATGTGTATCAAGAATCTATTGGATATCGTGATCCATAGATTCCTTACTCAATCCATCCTTGATAAATGCGCTTTTATCTTCCAGATTTTTGGATACAAACCCCACCGATTTGCACCGTGTGTCACATGTTCACCGAGCATATGTATAGCATCCACCTAATCTTTTTGCTCTTCGTTTCTTTGCAAAATTACTCCTACCTGTACCTGGCATGTACTTAAATGAATTTGAAAATTCGCTAGATAATCGAACTTGTGCTTCGATCAACCATCGAATATCTTTCAAGTCGAGCTCGATAAATTCTTTTTATGATATTCACGGATAATATTTGTGAAGACTAGAAAGCATTGAATCCATTATGATAATCAAACCCTCAATATGAGTGATTGTGAATACAATGCTAATCTATTTATAGATTGAAATTACGCGTATGAGATTTGACTCCGCGTTTCAATAGTCCATATCCCGAAGCGTATGAACTACAGTTCTATATTTGAATAATAAACATAATATGACATGTGGGAGCGGCGACTCCATGTTGATAATGATGTGCAATAATGGCACCGAAAGATGATGTGATATGTCGGTAAAATATCTATATGATGATATAGACACATCATGTCTTCAAATATTTGTTCTCGATTAATATCAATACTAGCCAATGTTGGGAATGAATTCCTAATAAATCTGGATTATATTAAGGGGGAGTATGGGCTAACTTCCTCTATATGTGAACTACTAGATATTATGGATCAACTAGATAGTCACATGTGTATATGACTTGTAATCGGAAACTTACGAGATGATTTGCTCATAGTTGGAGCATATATTCCATATCAGATTAAGCTAGTAATATATCCCAAATAAACTTGAATAGATCCCAGAAAGGATCAAGATATGCGCATACAAGTGGGATATTAATTGGCATACTCTTCGAAGTCCTCCTGCCAATATCGAGAACATAATATACAAACCCCCATGACTGAAGATGAATACTTAGGTACTGGCATATGAGTTTGGTTCTCAAGAAATCTCTTAGCATGAGGGGGTGTATTAGTAGTTGGAAATATGTGAAATGCATCACACTATATCCTCACAACTATATAAACTTGAAGTTCAAAGGTGTAATACCCGGTTGTAATTCAGTCATTGTCATTTAGTATTTATCATTCAGTAATTGTCACTCGGTAATTTTCACTCATTAATGATCATTTGTCACTCATATTCAATCATTGTATTCATCGTTCAGAGTAATTGTATCGTCTTTCATCATCAATATAGTAGGAGAATCGTGCGGTGTTGATCATCGTCGTCATTTCATAGTGTGCTGTGTATGAGGAGTAGCGCACGCTACGTACTCTCTTTAGCGTGCGCTAATTGAGTACGGGTAGCGCACGCTACCTCTCAATACTAGCGCATGCTAGTATGTTTCAAGCAGACAGTCCAGAAGGCACTGGACTGCAGTTGGGTTGTAAGTAGCGCACGCTACGAATGGTAAGTAGCACGTGCTAGTAGGTCGGAATAGCGTACGCTATGCAGCTGGTGTAGCGTGCGCTAAGGACGGATCAGGCAGAGTCCAGTGGCTACTGGACTGCATTGGATAAATGCCTAGCGCATGCTACGAGTAGATTAACGTATGCTTATCGGTGTAAGTAGCGCACGCTGAAACCTATGTGTAGCGCATGCTACCGCGATCAGACCAGAGGACAGGAGGTTCTGGACTCCAATACTGGGCATCAGATAATTCGTTAGCGCACGCTAACAATATATGTTAACGCACGCTAATTAAAGGGGGTAGCGCATGCTACAAGAGGTACGTAGCGCACGCTACTGTTGCGATCAGAGGATACTGGACTACCCAGTACACCCGTTAGCGCACGCTAACTGGGATTTGCTATATATAGGACAGTCCAGTCCTTTAACGTCATTTGTCATTTCTCTTCGTTTCTTCGATGGTTTTGAGTAATTCCTGGCGTTTTGGAGAGTGTTCTTCGAGGTGGAATCATCAATCATCATCTTCAAGTCTTTGAGTTGGATTAACCATCACTTCATCATCTCCATTACATCAAATCAAAGGTAATGACTTCTTGAACCTAGAATTTCGGATATTTGGGGTTTTCCTTCTGATTTCTTAGTATGAATGTAGATTGTTATTGGAATATGTTAGATATGGATTATATACCTTGGATAAGTGTATTCCTACAAATTTAATGGCATATATTTTGGATTTCAAGAACACTTTGGGGTTGACTTTGATATTTTTGGGATTTTCGATTAGATGTTGTCGTTAACTCGAATTATGGATTCCTATGGGATTATTGATATCATTGAAAGTATTTTGATCGTTTGAAATACTCATTTTGGTGTTGGCTTCGATATATTCGGGATTGGATATTTTCAAAGGTTGTGTGTTTCCTAAGTGTTCGCTAGAATGCCTCAATGAGTTCGGATATTGTTGTATCAACGTTTGAGTTGGTTATAATCGTGGTTGATACGTATATTGAGCATTTGTTGGTAATTGTCATTCAAGGTTGTTCGAGCGACCGACATTTCATTTAGGACGTTGTTCGTGGAAGGACATTGTTCACCGGTGTTGTGTAAGTTAATTCTTACTCGGTTAAAAGGATATCCATTCCTTTCGTTGTTGTTCATTCATAATCATAATTCATTCATAAAGTACTAACCGTATTGAGACTTGTAATTGTCACTTAATCACTTCATTCACGAGGAACGACGATTCCAATCATTTTATTGAGTTGTCATTCATTTTACTATCATTTAATCTTGGTGAGTCATTATTGATTTTCGATGTCACTTTTGTTATATCGTGGCATTACGAGTCATACTGGCGTGCCGGTTGGTATGTGTAGGATTTTCATGTCGGGCACATATAAAGTCGTGTGTTGGTTGTTGGCCTCACATTGGACTGTGCACACGAGACTATCACTTCGTGAGACTGATTAGGTAGAAGACCACACGTGTATTCGATCGATACTCGTTGGTGGCTTGTACACGGACACATTTCCATCCCGGTCGTAGTGTGGCGCCATTATTTGAGCCGTACTGTTAGTTGATTTATATAGCATGTTTGATTGCGTATGTTTTCAACGGGATTATGATTATTCAACTCTTGAGGTTTGTTGCCCTGTGTAACTGACCCCGTTGGGGGATATTGTTTTCAGGTCAGCAAGGCTAAGGCATGGGAAGATAACGTTGACGACGAGGAGTCCCGGTGATACTAGTAGGGGGCCCCAATCCTTTTCATTCACTCATGTTGTTTTCAATTTAGTTCCGCTACAGACTTCCGTTTGAATATTCATTTCATTTCAGTGTTGTATATTTTATCTTCATATAAAATATACATGTATTCTGTATTATCTTGGGTGTGTTGTAACTAAACTCCTCATCGGAGTAATTGATGATATAATGTGGTTCGGTAATAAAATTATATTATTAAATTCATTAATTTTCATTCGCCTAGTGGGTCCCAGTCGGGGGTCCACAACACTGTAATATCCACCTAGTTTGGGGTGTTACAGAGTTGGTATCGGAGCGTGGTTTTGAATACTACCTTCCGAGTCATGTCTCATTTGAAATCATCGTTCATCAGACTAGTATCATTGGACTTTCACGTCAAGTGTGACTTGTGCAAGAGCCGAGCCCTTCAGACCAAAGAACAGTAAGATTTCCTCATTTATCATTTTCATTTGTAATCAAGTCGATCATGTTAATTCATTAATCACTCAGTTCATTTCATTGTTCAGTTGTTGATCTTGAGGATCATATCATTAATCATGTTAACTTGTTCAAGATATTCATTTCAAGAAATTCATCAGATAATCACGTCACTTCAGTTGATCATTCATGTAATCATTGTGTTTGAGCGCGTATGCTCATTTTTATCATTTTATAACGTAATCATAATATGATATCCATGCGAGATATATATAATTATCATATGACTTTCCACTTCAGTATGGAAAGAGCTGGCAGAGGACGCGGGGGAAGAGGCCGTGATGCAGGCCGAAACCCAAGAGCTCGTGTGAATACACGCACGAATGCTAGGAATAATGCTAACTCATCGAGCAGTGATGCTGCCACTCATTCACCTGGACGTAATCATTCACTATCAGGGAGTCGTACCCGGGACATAGCTCAGTCAGGAGGTGTTCGGGTTGACCCACTTGCTTTTATGCAGGGCATGATGGCCCAAATGACTCAGATGGCACAACTGATGGAGACGATGCATAACTCGACTACTCAAAATCAACAGGCTCCTCCGCCACTACCTCAGAGGCAAGAGAGGGGTGTAAGCAGTATTATTGGCGATATCTCTCGCCAGCGACCACCTACCTTCGAGGGCTCATCTGAGCCGGCAGATATTGTTCATTGGCTCGAGCATTTCGAGAAGTTATTTGCTATGGTGGATTGCCCTGAAGGGCATAAAGTTTCAGTTGCGGCCTACTATCTTGGTAAGAGCGCTCATTCATGGTGGTTATCGTTGAAACCCACCGATGGATCATGTACTTGGGAGCAATTCAAAACTCTCATGATGGAGAGGTATTATCCAACCCCACTCAGGGAGGCTAAGTTGTCGGAATTACTCACTCCCGAACTTTCAGCGGACGATGATGTTCTCGCCATCGCCAAAAAATTTCAGGAACTTCTTCCGTTCGCCTCATCTATCATTCACTCTGAGGCGGACAAGATCAAGTATTTCAGCAAGAGGTTGAATCCTCGTATATGACTACAGTTGCTTAATCATAATTGCACCACTCTGGCCGAATTCATTGAGAAAGCTCTTACTTACGAGCTTACTGCTAAGGAGATTGCTAAGCAACAACCTTCATCTGCTGGCAAGAAGTCTAAGAATCGTAATAAGTCTGACGGCAGTCAGGCCACTTTCAAGAAACCACGTGTGGGCTCTACCTTTTCTGAGCGACCTCCTATGGTGCCTAAACCCGCTAATCTCGATCACGAGCGGCCTCGCCATCACTGTTTAACTGTGAAGAACAGGGTCATTTCAGCACCAAGTGTCCGAGGCAGACTGTCACGTGCCACAACTGTGGAATTGCTGGGCATAGGGCCCATTTTTGCCGAAGGAACTCTAAACCTACTCCGGCGTCATCTCAGGCCCCAGGACATTTAGCGGTGCAGAATCAGGCCACTCAGTCAGCGTCGTTCAATGCGACAGGAGCAAATAAAGGTGGAGCCAAGAGCTATCAGATGGGAGCGTCCGGTTCGGGGTCCGGCAAGCCCCGAATTTATGAGATGAAGAAGACCGACGATCTAGAGGCCCGGATGATCTTAGGTACACTCGATATTCTATCTCAACCTGCGTCTACCCTTTTTGATACTGGTGCATCACATTCATTCATTTTCGAGTCATGCTTGAATAGACTACGTCTGGGTAGTGCTACTAATTTTGAGCCTTATGTCATTGGTCTACCTGATGGTAAAATAATTATCGGTAATCATGATATTAAGGATTATCCGATTCAGCTTCATGGCCGTGTATGGCTAGCAGACCTAATTGTGGTATATTTGTCGAGAGATGACGTCATTCTGGGTATTGATTGGATGGATCGTAGGGATGCCGTCATTAGTGTCCTTAAGCGTATGATCACTATCATTTCAGACGATGGGGTCGAATGTGTATTTCAGGGAGGTAATCCCAGCTGTTCTGGGAGATTCATTAATTTGATGAAAGCAGTGAGATTACTCAATCAGGGGTGTATCGGTTATTGGTTCTATATGACCAAGACCGAGAAATCATGAGTAATGTTGACGGATATTCCGGTAGTGAGGGAATATGCTGATGTTTTTCCAGATGAGTTACCTGGTTTGCCTCCACAGAGAGATGTGGAATTCACGATTGAGTTGGAACCCGGTACGTCCCCTTTATCAAAGGCACCGTACCGGATGGCCCCGAACGAAATGCAGGAGTTGAAGAATCAATTAGAAGATTTGACCGAGAAGGGTTATATTCGACCGAGTGCATCCCCGTGGGGAGCACCAGTGTTATTCGTCAAGAATAAGGATGGTTCGTTCCGCTTGTGTATTGATTACCGGAATTGAATCGGGTGATGATCAAGAATAAGTATCCTCTACCCCGTATCGATGATCTTTTGGATCAATTTCAGGGAGCTTCAGTATTTTCCAAGAATGACTTAAGATCTGGGTATCATCAGTTGCGAATTCGAGAGTCGAATATCGCATGGATGGCGTTCCGAACACGCTATGGTCAATATGAGTTTGTGGTCATGCCATTTGGGTTGACTAATGCACCTGCGGTATTCATGGAGTTAATGAATCGGGTTTTCATCGACTATTTGGATCAATTCGTGGTTGTCTTTATTGATGACATTCTAATTTATTCTCGTGACCGGGAGGAGCACGAGTTTCATCTTCATCAGGTGCTCGATGTGTTGAGACGAGAACAACTTTATGGGAAGTTTTCCAAATGTGAGTTCTGGATGTCCAAAGTGAAGTTTCTCGGACATGTAATTTCATCAGACGGAGTTCGTGTCGACCCTCAGAAGCCGGAGGCTATCCGAGACTGGATACCTCCGAAGAATGTTAAGGAAATCCGAAGTTTCCTCGGATTAGCGGGTTATTATCGGCGATTTGTGGAGGGATTTTCTAAAATCTCTCAACCCATGACGAACTCTTTTACGGAAAGATAAGAAATACACGTGGACCGACGCATGTCAATAGAGTTTCGATGAACTCAAGAGCCGGTTAATTTCAGCACCTATTCTTTCTTTACCGCAAGGGACGGAAGGATTTGTGGTTTATAGTGATGCGTCCGGACAGGGTCTCGGATATGTACTAATGTAGAACGGGAAAGTTATTGCTTATGCTTCATGGCAATTGAGACCTTACGAGGTTAATTATCCGACCCACAACCTGGAGTTAGCAGCCGTGGTATTTGCATTGAAGATTTGGCATCATTATCTGTATGGCGTTACCTGTCAGATATTCACCGATCATAAGAGTTTAAAGTATATATTCACTCAGAAGGAGTTAAATATGCGACAGAGACAGTGGTTGGAACTAATCAAAGATTATGATATTGAGATACTTTACCACCCGGGCAAGGCGAACTTTGTCGCCGATGCCTTGAGTTGTAAGTCCGTTCAGGAGCAGATGCTTGCTTGGTTAACAGTTCAGAAGGAACTTCAGCAGGAATTTCTGAGACCCGAGATCGAGGTCTGGTTACAGCGAGTACAAGGGCAACTTTGTGCGTTAGAGATTTCCTCGCCACTTGAGGAGGCGATCAGGGAGAATCAGGGTTCTGACCCATTTTTGTTACGCATTCGAGAGGATGTGACTCAGGGGAAAGCCCCTAGGTTTGTGGTCCACGAGGATGGACTTTTGCTATTTAAGAATCGGTTGTGCGTACCGGTGAATGACGAGTTAGAAAACTCGATTTTGAGAGAAGCTCATGCTACTCCTTATTCCGTTCATTCGGGGTCTAGCAAGATGTATAAAGACTTGAAACAAAATTACTGGTGGAGTAATATGAAGTGAGAAGTTTCGGAATTTGTTTCGAGATGTTTGACCTGTCAGCAAGTCAAGATAGAACATCAGTGACCGGCGGGTATGTTGAAACCTCTCCCTATTCCAGAGTGGAAGTGGGAAGATATTTCAACGGACTTCATCACGAGTTTGTCGACGAGTCGTCGTGGAATGAATACAATCTGGGTAATTGTGGACTGTTTAACCAAATCAACTCATTTCCCTGAAATTAAGGATACGTGGGGTCCCGAGAGACTTGCCCAGTTGTTTATCAAAGAGATAGTAAGACTGCACGGTACTCCTAAAAGTATCGTTTCCGATCGTGACGGACGATTCGTGTCTCATTTTTGGAAATCAGTTCATCGTCCTATGGGAACTCAGCTTAATCTCAGTACCGCTTTTCATCCTCAGTTCGACGGATAATCAGATAGGACTATTCAGACTTTGGAGGACATGTTGAGGTCATGTGTCCTCGATTGGAAAGATGATTGGAAAGCTCAACTACCGTTGATTGAGTTCACGTACAATAATAGTTGGCATTATTCGATTAAGATGGCACCTTACGAGGCCTTGTACGGTCGTCATTGTCGATCTCCTTTGTGTTGGGATTACTTATCAGAATCAATCGGCACCGAGCCCGATATGCTTATAGCCACCCGTGAGAAGGTAGCTTTGATCAGGAGTCATTTGTTGACCGCTCAGAGTCGATAGAAATCTTATGCAGATAACCGTCATCGGCCATTAGAGTTCAAGACAGGTGACCATGTTTTGGTCAAGGTATCCCCGAGTCGTGGTATCTTCCTTTTTGGGAAGAGGGGGAAGTTGAGTCTGAGATTCATTGGACCGTTTGAGATTTTGGATCGAGTAGGCGAGTTAGCTTATCGATTGGACCTACCTCCGGCGTTGAGACGAATTCATAATGTGTTTCACGTCTCTCAGTTACGGAAGTATGTTGCCGACCCGAGTCACATACTTCAGTTCGATGAAATCGAGATCGCCGATGATCATTAATATGAGGAGCGTACTATACGAGTTTTAGAGCGGCGAATCAAACAGTTGAGGCACAAGACGATTCCTTTGGTTAAAATTCAGTGGTCTAGACACGGAGTCGAAGAGGCTACTTGGGAAGCCGAGGATAGTATGCGGGAGAGTTATCCCGAGTTGTTTGACCCTTAGTTTTGGGAACGAAACTCTTTTAAGGGGGGGTGTATGTAATACCCGGTTGTAATTCAGTCATTATCATTTAGTATTTATCATTCAGTAATTGTCACTCAGTAATTTTCACTCATTAATGATCCTTTGTCACTCATATTCAATCATTGTATTCATCGTTCAGAATAATTGTATCGTCTCTCATCATCAATCTAGTTGGAGAATCGTGCGGTATTTATCATCGTCATCATTTCATAGTGTGCTGTGTGTGAGGAGTAGTGCACGCTATGTACTCCCTTTAGCGTGCGCTAATTGAGTACGGGTAACGCACGCTACCTCTAAATACTAGCGCACGTTAGTATGTTTCAAGCAGACAGTCCAGAAGGCACTGGACTGCAGTTGGGTTGTAAGTAGCGCACGCTACGAATGGTAAGTAGCGCGCGCTAGTAGGTCGGAGTAGCGCACTCTATGCAGCCGGTGTAGCGCGCGATAAGGACGGATCAGGCAGAGTCTAGTGGCTACTGGACTGCATTGGATAAATGCCTAGCGCACGCTACGAGTAGATTAGCGTACACTAATCGGTGTAAGTAGTGCACGCTGAAGCCTATGTGTAGCGCACGCTACCGCGATCAGACTAGAGGACAGGAGGTTCTGGACTCTAGTACTGGGCATCAGATAATTCGTTAGCGCACGCTAACCATTTATGTTAACACACGCTAATTAAAGGGGGTAGCGCACGCTACAAGAGGTACGTAGCGCACGCTACCGTTGCGATCAGAGGATACTGGACTACCCAGTACACCCGTTAGCGCACGCTATGCATAGGAGCTAGCGCACGCTAACTGGGATTTTCTATATATAGGATAGTCCAGTCCTTTAATGTCATTTGTCATTTCTCTTCATTTCTTCGATGGTTTTGAGTAATTCCTGGCGTTTTGGAGAGTGTTCTTCGAGGTGTAATCATCAATCATCATCTTCAAGTCTTTGAGTTGGATTAATCATCACTTCATCATCTCCATTACATCAAATCAAAGGTAATGACTTCTTGAACCTAGAATTTTGGATATTTGGGGTTTTCCTTCTGATTTCTTCGTATGAACTTAGATTGCTGTTGGAATATGTTAGATATGGATTATCTATCTTGGATAAGTGTATTCCTACGGATTTAATGGCATATATTTTGGATTTCAAGTACACTTTGGGGTTGACTTTGATATTTTTGGGGTTTTCGATTAGATGTTGTCGTTAACTCGAATTATGGATTCCTATGGGATTATTGATTTCATTGAAAGTGTTTTGATGGTTTGAAATACTCATTTTGGTGTTGGTTTCGATATATTCGGGATTGGAAATTTTCAAAGGTTGTGTGTTTCCTAAGTGTTCGCTAGAATGCCTCAATGAGTTCGTATATTGTTGTATCAACGTTTGAGTTGGTTATAATCGTGGTTGATACGTATATTGAGCGTTTGTTGGTAATTGTCATTCAAGGTTGTTCGAGCGACCGGCATTTCAATTAGGACGTTGTTCGTGGAAGGACATTGTTCATCGGTGTTGTGTAAGTTAATTCTACTCGGTTAAAAGGATATTCATTCCTTTCGTTGTTGTTCATTCATAATCATAATTCATTCATAAAGAACTAACCGTATTGAGACTTGTAATTGTCACTTAATCACTTCATTCACGAGGAACGACGATTCCAATCATTTTATTGAGCTGTCATTCATTTCACTATCATTTCATCTTGGTGAGTCATTATTGATTTTCGATGTCACTTTTGTTATATCGTGGCATTCCGGGTCATGCTGGCGTGCCGGTTGGTATGTGTAGGATTTTCATGTCGGGCACATATAAAGTCGTGTGTTGGTTGTTGGCCTCACATTGGACTGTGCACACGAGACGATCACTTCGTGAGACTGATTAGGTACAAGACCACACGTGTATTCGATCGATACTCGTTGGTGGCTTGTGCACGGACACATTTCCATCCCGGGCATAGTGTGGCGCCATTCTTTGAGCTGTACTGTTAGTTGATTCATATAGCATGTTTGATTGCGTATGTTTTCAACAGGATTGTGATTATTCAACTCTTGAGGTTTGTTGTTCTGTGTAACTGACCCCGTTGGGGGATATTGTTTTCAGGTCATGGCAAGGCTAAGGCACGGGAAGAGAACGTTGACGGCGAGGAGTCCCAGTGATACTAGTAGGGGGGCCTAGTCCTTTTCATTCACTCATGTTGTTTTCAGTTTATTTCCACTGCAGACTTCCGTTTGAATATTTATTTCATTTCAGTGTTGTATATTTTATCTTCATATAAAATATACATATATTCTGTATTATCTTGGGTATGTTGTAACGAAACTCCTCATCGGAGTAATTGATGATATAATGTGGTTCGGTACTACAATGATATTATTAAATTCATTAATTTTCATTCGCCTAGTGGGTCCCAGTCGGGGGTCCACGGCACTGTAATATCCACCTAGTTTGGGGTGTTACAAAAGATGCATGATAAATTATTAATCTTTGGTACCAACTACAAATTGCTTCGATAAAAATAATTTTCCGAATATAAATCAAAGTAAATGATAAAAGGAGGCATATACTTTTGAAGTATATAGACATAACTATAAAGGAAGATAATGAGATATCTCGGCAAGTTATGTTGCTACAGGAAATAAATGTTGAAATTGTCAACACAATATAGCGCTATAAATGAAATGAGGATATTGAAATCCATGATTGTGGAATATGGATATTTGAAATGAGGATATTGAAATCCATCGAAATTGAAATATATGCCCTTATAATAAAAACATATGGGCTTACAGAAAGTAACTCCTGAAGAGATTTTAAACATATTATCAGTGCGAGTAGTCACTCAAGGTGTTGTAAAAAAAATTATATGTTGTACTCTTTTCTTTGACTAAGGTTTTATCCTACTGGGTTTTCCTAGCAAGGTTTTTAACGAGGCAGCTTAACCACAACTAATATAGAATCTCCAAAAGAGATTTGGAATATATTGCAGAGAATATGAGTTCGATATTACAAACTGCACTGAATATGATACTCGTACTAATCCTTGGAGGATTATTGAAATGCCTGGGGCATATTTGTATATACGCGTTGCAATTTTTTCCTTGACTGAGGTTTTGTCCCATTGGGTTTTCCTAGCAAGGTTTTTTTAACGAGGCAACTTGAATGGCGTATTAGTATGAATACTGTACTCTTTTCCCTTCATTAGGATTTTTCTCATTGGGTTTTTCCTAATAAGGTTTTAACGAGGCATATTCATGGCATAATGAGGAAAATTTTAAAGATCAAGATTATTCCTCAAAGATTTAAAAACATAAGGGGTAGTTGTACTCTTTTTCCTTCGATGATTTACCATTCTCTGTGGGATCGACCCTTACTTGCCGATACTATTAGTTAGTAGAAGTAAGCCAAGGAAAAATAAAATAACTAATTCTAACGCATCACGACAGCGCGGTCACCTGTGCCATCACATCTTAGTTCCTCACAAGCGGAACAGCCCTCCACAACAGCATCTAAAGTTCTCAAGTTCACCATACTTAGCTCCTCAAACAAGTTCTCATAAAAATCTTGTATATAAGCACAATATTCAATTAGATACACACACATACTGTAGAGGACTAATCAATTGAAGTACAGGCACATAGATAGTATGAATTATATATCAAAACTCACTAATTCAAGCTTTCTAAATTTGAATTCGAGCTTTCAAGTTGTGGTTTCGAGGTTTCAGGCGGTGAATTGAAGTTACTAGTCGAACTGGTTTTAAATTTTCGAACAAATCAAGCAATAAGGGTTTATGTGTGAGATTTGGATTTGTGTGTGAGTAAACACTACTACAAAAACAACATTTACTGACACTTAGGCCCTGTTCTCTTTGCTGTTTTGAGGTCATTTTCTATTTTTATTTTCGAAAACACTAAAAATGTGTTCTTTTTATCATTTTCGAAAATGCATTTTGGAAAACAAAAAAAATCTTTGTACACAAAATGCAAAACACCCAAAACCTCGTTTTGAGCGTTTTGTGTGTATTTCAACAAAAAATATTCAAAATGCTCAAAATGCATTTTGAGTTTTTTTTTATTATCCTAATTTGAAACTAAGTCTAAAATAAAGATTTATGAATTTAATATTAATATTACAAAAAAAAATATTTTGCAAAATAAATTTAACAGAACGCGTTTTCAGCAATTTTGAAAACAAAAACAAAAATAAAAAAATACAAAACATTTTTCAAAATGAAAATACAAAATGAAATACAAACAGAACGCACCCTTAGTTTCTGACACTTTATCAAAAGTGTCAGTAATTTCAGACATTTGACTCATTTTTTTTATCATAATTATGTCATAAGATACTGACACTTAAGTATCACTAATTTGAGTATCAGAATTTACTGACACTTAAATATCAATAATAAAAAAACTCAATTTATTTAAAACATATTATTTATTTATAATACTTCACACGTAACCCTACTCAATCGAGAGAAGTCTCTCTCTCCCTCATTTACATCAGCACGCCGCCCACATTCTCACATTCTTCAACTTCACCAACGATGGTTCGATCTCCGGCGGGTTCCTTCTCCCTCTTCCGCAAAATCTTCCTCAGGTAAACACAATCGAGCATCTCCGTGTGATTCTAGGGTACATCTTCATCGAGCATCAATCGATGCATACAAACGATCCCATATTATTCTCGAAGTTGGGAACTTAGATACTTGGAAGGGAACTCAAACTTTGAATCACCTCAAATACTAAAATCATACCCACCATCTGCAGCGGCGCGCGACGGCTCTCTTTGTCTTTCACGCAGTGCGTCTGAACTTGATATGGAGTACATCAATCCCGAAGGTCCGCTTATATGGTCGTCGTCCTATGGAAGTTTAGTTTCTCGCTGTTCATCTGTTTTTTTTTCTTTTTTCTATATTACCCTTCTCCATTCTTCCTTCCCCAGTAAATATTATCTTTTTTTCGATTTTAGTTGAGGAAGCTTCATGGAAATATTATCCCCAACATGTGATTTTTTCGAGAATTACGAGAAGACTGCTTCTGATGCTGTTTTGCCTCCTGGAGTTTGTATGTTACAGGTTTCATTTTGTAGCTCAAACATTTGTTTTTGGGGTATTGGTTTATAGAAAAACGAATGTGATTATTTGTTTCCGTTCCCTTGCAAGTTTTTCTTCTTTTCTTAATTGTTATTTTCTAATCATCTTGATGAGGCTTCCGGTAAAGTGCTTTTTATTTGTGTTGTGTTTAAATGGGAAAGTTTGCATTTAATTTGTGATGGTTTTGAAGTTTTGATTTATGCTTTTATGTTGTCCATCACTGATCTGCTACTATTTAGATGGAAATTCACAATATGGATCTTGAGTTGTGTTTACTTTTCTTATAATCGTAGAAGGATTTGAGGGCATTTGGGAAAGGAAAGGGGTGGTGCCCGTACTTTTTAGCACGCCATATGGTGCAATATGCGAATGTAGTGGTATATAGCTACCAGTACTTGCTTAATCCCAGAGTTGCTGGAATCATATCGAAAGAGATGCATACGACATTATGAAGTCTTGGCTAAAATACCACGACGACAGAAATCGGGATAAGTTGTAGGTATTTATGTGTTTATTTATTAGTTAATGTCTATGTTGATTGATGATGTTGTTAGTATTCAGTTACATGTAGTGCTAACAAGCAGTAGAGTATGTTAACACCGTAACACCCCCGATATATTCAGGAATATTATAGCGCCGTAAATCCTTCACATAAGAATTTACAAGGCTAAATAAATGAAAATACAATGACAGATACCAAATTATGAAATCACTAAAAATATATTACGACAGTTCTGATTCAATACCGAAAATACAAATATCTAAAAGGAGAATATTAATACACCACTGAAATCCAAACATCACAAATTACGACGTACTCGAGTACTTATTAAAATAACCAACAACAGACAATAAACTCAGCAGAAACATCACTCTGCACCCTCGTCGTCATGCAGCTCCACTGGTTGTTTCCCGCTCTCCTGGATCCTGAACATAAACAAATGGTCACCCCCGAAGGGGTTAGCACAACGATGCTAGTACAAGTACAATAATCATACAACAGTGATGTAATCAACAATTATCATAACAAGTTTCTCCAACGAGAAATAACAACAACACTTATCACATCACAACAGTCTCAACATACTGATGGTATTCCAACGATCCAGCGCACACAGCTATAGATTCCCATGATGATCCCGTCGGACCAACGCATGGTGGAACTACCTGTCCAATGATCCAGCGCATACAGCTATAGATTCCCATGATGATTCCCGTCGGATCAACGCATGGTGTACATTTAATCATAACACATATACACAATACAATCACAATATAACCGTCATAATATAAACAATTCTAATTAGAGTACTTGCCTCGGTTCGATGACAAGAATAAAACTTCCACAAATATCAAAATACTCAAAGGTCGTCCCCTTCGATCAATCACATTGCTAAGCTCGAACCTTAACAAAAGAAATAATATAGAATTTATCTCAAGTCGAACGAACATCAACAATCCAAATTACGGTCGGAAGTTCTTAAAATGAAATCTGTCTGGCTTGCTTAACGCACGCTGCGAATCCTATGTAGCGTACGTTAAGGCTACTCGTTAGCGCACGTAATTATACGCAGCCTAGCATACGCTAACCATGCACGGTCAGTACCATACTGATCAGTCGATTGACTCGTCTGATGATATAACACACGCTAAGTTCCAAGCATAGCGTATGCTAAACATGCCCGATAGCGTACGTTAATTTACATAGCTTAGCGTACGCTAAGCGTGCATGGCAGTTTCACTACTGGGCAGCAGATTTGTTCTAACAGTGATGAAACTTACGAACTCCTCAGTGATTAACGTACGTTATCCGTCTAGATGCCATGTTCATAAACTTATGAATGATCTTACGGATTCAAACATCTTTGAATTTCAAGGAAATGAATATTATCACCACTCTTATATTCAAACTCGATTATCATTCTCATGTGAAGTTTGGTGATCTCAGGTTGATGCATTAGATTCCATTATCATTATCACATTCAGACTTCATCTTGAAGGTGAACTAACAATTCCAACTTATACGAAAGGATACAACCTAAGATGATTCTTTCTTAAGTCCTTATAACCAAAAGTGATATCACCTCCAAGTTTATGATCAATATGACAACATAAATCATACAGATAATCAACCTCAAAATGTTCCTCTCATCATTTGACGTACTAGGATTCCAACTACGAGGTTTTCAACGACGATATCAAAAGCATAGTTATTCCGACTTCTTGGCATGATGTTTGTTGAATAATTCACTAATGGAACTCAATATCTTGATAGCATGATTCATCTTATTCTTCATAACATGAATTCTAAGGTTGGAGAAAGAATTAAAGTACCTTAAGATGAATAAATCACTAAGCCAAAAAGCTAGAACCCAACCCAGGTTGTTTGTGTGCCAATCCAAGGTGCTACTCCACTTCAATGATCAATCACAAGTGATATCCAATCTTTAATGAATCAAGTAGAGGTGGTCTAAGTGTTTAAGGAGGATATAATGCTCTTTGGTCTCTCAAGAACGAAGGATAATCAAAGGAAATGTAAATCAAGTAAAATGGGTTGTTGTCCTATTAATAACATTTCTGCACATTAGCTGATTAGCGCACGCTATCCTACTTTCCTTAGCGCACGATAATAAGTGTTGACTCCAAAACTGTCCAGTTCCGCCCGCGGGAATCTTATCCGGACCCATGTCCAGCTGGCGCATGTGCTAGCCGTCTAGCTCAATAATTGACTCCCTAGCGCACACAATTCTTCATTCGTAGCATGTAGTAGTTGTAGCCGATAACGCACGTTAAGCTACATTCTTAGCGTGCGCTATCACGAGTTTGCATGAGAATTTTGCATGTTGATATACTTATGTACAAGGATACAAATGTGAGAAATATCATACTCCAATTATCGAGATCTCAATTCCGAATAATACAGGGTTCAAATACAGATGAAATACACAATAATAAATCCGAATATTACATACTCTCCTACTAAAAAGGAGTTTCGTCCCAAAACTCAAGACGAAAATAACTCTGGATATCTGGGCTTCATGTTATCTTCCGTTTCCCAAGTGGC
Source organism: Orobanche coerulescens (assembly GCA_033398695.1). Classification (NCBI taxonomy): domain Eukaryota; kingdom Viridiplantae; phylum Streptophyta; class Magnoliopsida; order Lamiales; family Orobanchaceae; genus Orobanche; species Orobanche coerulescens. The sequence continues at coordinate 126,410,942 of CM065809.1, forward strand.
TTCTTTCACTCCGTGGCGTGACCACTGAACTTTAACCAAAACGATTGGTTTGTTCCTCAATTGCTTAACTCGACTCTCGAGTATCTTGACCGGTCTTTCTTAAAATGTTCCATCCTAAGCGACTTCGATTTCGCCGAAATCAATGACATGACTAGGATCTGGTATATATCTCCATAAATGGGATACGTGGAACACATTATGAACATATCTCAATGACGGCGGTAATGTCAATCTGTATGCCAACTCTCCAACTCTCTCGAGGATCTCGAATGGTCCGATATATCTTGGACTGAGCTTACCTTTTCTCCCAAAACGAAAGATTCCCCGAGTAGGAGAAACTTTTAAAAGTACGTGGTCTCCATTACTGAACACCAATGGGCGACAGCGTACGTCTGCATAAGATTTCTGTAGACTCTGGGCGGTCAACAGCCTTTCACGAATCAAGGCTATTTTCTCTCGTGTCTGCACGATCAACTCTGTTCTGTCCCGATCAAGTCTGATGAATCGTCCTAACATAGGGGTGATCTGCATCTTCTCCCATACAAGACCTCAAATGGTGCCATCTTAATGGAAGCATGCCAACTATTGTTGTAGGTAATTTCAATCAACGGTAGATGAATTTCCCAGTCGGTTGACCAATCTAAGGCACATGCCCTTAGCATATCTTCCACCATTTGAATAGTCCTCTCGGATTGTCCGTCAATCTGCGGGTGATAAGTTGTACTGAAGTTCAATTCGGTCCCCAAGGCCTTATGAACTTCTTTCCAAAAATGCGATACAAAGAGACCGTCTCGGTCAGAAATAATGGTCTTCGGCGTACCATGCAATCGGACTATCTCTGAAATAAATACTCATGCCAGCCTCTCTGGTCCCCATGTGTCCTTAATGCCTAGAAAATGAGCTAATTTGGTTAAACGATCAACTATCACCCAAATCATGATCATTCCTATCTTTGTTCTCGGCATACTAGTGATAAAGTCCATCAATATGTCATCCTACTTCCATTCAGGGATCGGGAGCGGCTTCAACATCCCGATAGGTCGTTGATGCTCGATCTTAACCTGCTGACAAGTCAAGCATTTCGAAACATAGTCCGCTACATCTTTTTTCATGTTGTCCCACCAGAAATTCTGCTTCAAGTCTTTGTACATCTTACTGGTGCCCGGGTGGATAGAATAGGGCGAGCTGTGAGTTTCCTTCATAATCGTCTGTTTCAGAACATCGACATCAGGAACGCAGAGTCGGTTCTGAAATCTCAAAACTCCATCATCATGAATTACGAATCCGGGGGCCTTTCCCTTGATCACTTCATCACGTAACCGAATCATCAGAGGATCATCTACCTGCATAGATTGGATTTCTTCGGTTAATGATGAAGTTATTTACATCACGCACAGCTGTCATTGGACTCTTTGTAACCACACTTCAATTCCTTCTCGAATCATCTCTCGTTGAATGCTGAGCTGGGAGGTCAGAGTCTCCAGCATCTGGATAGAAACAGGCTTGCGGCTAAGTGCATCGGCCACTTCATTTGCTTTACGTGGATGATAAAGAATATCCAAGTCATAATCCTTAATAAGTTCCAGCCATCTCTTTTGCCGCATGTTCAACTCTTTCTGACTGAAGATATATTTGAGACTCTTATGATCCGTAAAGATCTGACAGTGAGTCCTGAACAGGTAATGTCTCCAAATTTTCAAGGCAAAAACTACTGCTACTAGCTCCAAATCATGCATTGGGTAATTCACTTCATAAGGTTTCAGCTGTCATGATGCATAATCGATCACCTTATCATTCTGCACAAATACACATCCGATTCCTTGGTTCGAAGCATCACTGTAAACTATGAATCCTCCAGTTTCCTGTGGAAGTGTTAAAATCGGTGTTGTCGTCAATCTCTTCTTCAATTCATCAAAGTTATTCTGGCACAACTAGTTCCACTCAAACTTTTGTGTTTTCTGCAGTAGTCGAGTAAGTGGGCGGGAAATTTTGGAAAACACTTCCACGAACCGACGATAATACCCAGCAAGTCCTAAGAAACTCCAGACTTCTTTCACGTTCTTTGGAGCCTTCCAATCCATAACCGCTTCGATCTTCTGAGGATCTACTCGGACTCCTTCAGCTGATACCACATGGCCGAGGAACATTACTTCCTTTAGCCAAAATTCACACTTAGAAAGTTTGGCGTACAATTGCTCGCTTCTCAAAAGTTCTAATACAATCCGCAAATGCTGCGCATGTTCTTCCGTGCTCTTGGAATAAACTAGAATGTCATCAATGAATACAACCACAAATTTATCCAAATATTTGATGAAAACTCGGTTCATTAATTGCATGAATACAGCAGGTGCGTTAGTGAGACCAAACGGCATCACTACAAACTCATAATGTCCGTAGCGAGTTCTGAATGCTGATTTCGGAACATCAGATTCCTTAATCCTCAGCTGATGATATCCTGATCTCAGATTGATTTTAGAAAATACTATTGCTCCTTGTAACTGGTCAAACAAATCATCAATCTGTGGCAACAGATACTTGTTCTTAATCATCATTTTGTTCAGCTCGCGATAGTCAATACACAATCGAAATGATCCATCCTTCTTCCAGACAAAAAGAACTGGCGCTCCCCAGGGCGAAACGCTTGGCTGGATATAGCCTTTATCCAGTAACTCCTCCAGCTGCTTTTTTAGTTCGTACATCTCAGTAGGTGCCATACGATACGGCGCCTTAGAAATTGGTGTAGCTTCGGGTTCCATCTCAATGGTGAATTTTACATCCCATCGTGGAGGTAGTCCAGGTAACTCATCAGGAAATACATCCGAAAATTCGTTCACAACAGGAATGGATGAAAGTTCCACAATTTCGTCTTCTTTCTTCATTGCATAGCACCAGTACCCGGTACAGCCCTGTTTCAACAATTTGACAGCTTTCATCGCCTTGATCAACTTTCCAGAGCTTCCTAGTTTCCATCCTTCAAACAGTATTTCGGAACCATCATCAGCGATCAGCGAGATATTCCTCCTTTGGTAGTTTACAATAGCTCCATATCGATTAAGCCAATCGTCTCCGAGTATCAGGTCATCTCCTTGCATTTCTATCACAATGAGATTTGAGAGCCACTCTCTGCCTCCAAACGATATAGGGAAATCTCTAGTTTCTAAGTTTCCAACAATTCTCTCTCCACTCGGTAAACCAACAACATAAGGTTCACAATTATGAAAACCAGAAATATTCAAACGATTTACACAAGATGAGGATATAAATGAATGCGTAGCTCCTGTATCGAATAAAACGCTAACTGGCTAGGAAAGGATCTGAACAGTACCTGATGTGATAGCAGCATCCTGATCATCTGTTCTCCTCATGTCGTACAGACGTGGGAGAATAGATCCGGCACTCGATGTACCCTTTCAGTCCCACTGTCCTTTGCCTCGTCCGCGGCCAAAATTCTGAGGCATCTGAACACTTTGCTGCGTCTGTTGGATACTAGCTTCCCTCTGAACTGGCTGTGATGTACGGGTTCCATTGAATTTACTGGCATCCTTGCAAAACGTCGCATGGTGCCCTTCCTGTCCGCAATCAAAACATGTAACTGGAGTGCGCAAACAATCACGCCAAAGGTGGCCTGGGCGACCACAGTTAAAGCACCTCCTAGTTGTATCCGTCGTGGCTAACATTGTTCCGAAATTCTTTCCTCATGGGTGCGGAGGTTTCTTGAAAGGATGAAATGATGACTGGGCCTTGTGGGGGCCACTGCTCTTGTGCTTTGTGAAACTACCAGAGACTTTCTGCTTCTTGGATTCTGTAAACTTCTCCATTGCTGCTTCCTTGATCTCATACGCCAACGCCTTATCCTGGTATTGACGGAGAGTGGTACATTCAAAACCGGACATGTACCTCTAGATTTCTGGTTTCATTCTCATATCAAAATGGATCATCATTTTTGCATCAGTTCTGAACAGATGTCGAATGAATGCCAATTGATGGTTAAACGTCTTAATTGTCTGGGATGCAGGTTCATATGACGGCTGGGCGGATAAAAACTCCCGAACTTTGGCTTCCCTCACAGAATGAGGGCAGTACTGAGCTTCCATCATAAATTTAAATTCTGTCCAGTCAGCATCATGATCTGCAGGCCGGATGGCTTCCCACCACTCGGATGCTTCCCCTATCAGAAAGTACTGAGCAATAGATGCTCTCCAGTCGTCTGGGCAATTAATTCCGGAAAAAATTTTCTCCAATTCCTTCAACCAATGGTCCCATGTGGGAGTCTCAGAAAAGCCATCGAATTTGGGTGGTTGCATCTTCGCCACCTCTTGCAACCATCGGTCATCTCGATTTCCCATGTCTGGGATCCCTTGCTGTCTATCTCCCTGCTGTAATCCGACCGCCACCTGCATTCGGTCCACGACCTGGGCGAACTGAGTCATCTGGTTCACCACCTGATGAAGGATTTCGGGCACAGCAGGTTCCAGTTTATTATTAATAGATCTCTGTGGCTCGCCTGAGCTGTGGCTGGCCTGATTAGAAGGCGAAGCTTCTCTTTCGGCATTCCTTTGTCCGCGACCGCGACCACGTCCACGTCTCAACATACTAAAAGCATAAATACTCAATATACAGGAAACAATATCGTTCTAATGTTCAAGTATAAAGAGATAAAACATGTAAAAGGACGAGATAGAGTTTAGGAACTTACAACCACCGTTCTCATGAAGACATAGGCAGTACAGTGATGTTATTCACGGTCGGTTATCTCAAAAGACGTATAAGACCCCTATTTTAACCCAATGGCCAAGATATCCATAATCTTAGCTCCGATACCATATTCTGTAACACACCGATATATTCAAGAATATTACAGCACCGTAAATCCTTTACATAAGAATTTACAAGGCTAAATAAATGAAAAGACAATGACAGATACCAAATTATGAAATCACTGAAAATATATTACGACAGTTCTGGTTCAATACCAAAAATACAAATATCCAAAAGGAGAATATTAATACACCACTGAAATCCAAACATCACAAATTACGACGTACTCGAGTACTTATTAAAAAAACCAACAATAGACAATAAACCCGGCCGGAACATCACTCTGCACCCTCGTCGTCATCCAGCTCCAGTGGTTGTTTCCCCGCTCTCTTGGATCCTGAACATAAACAAATGTTCACCCCTAAAGGGGTTAGCACAACGATGCTAGTACAAGTACAATAATCATACAATAGTGATGTAATCAACAATTATCATAACAAGTTTCTCCAACGAGAAATAACAATAACACTTATCACATCACAACAGTCTCAACATACTGATGGTATTCCAACGATCCAGTGCACACAGCTATAGATTCCCATAATGATCCCGTCGGACCAATGGATGGTGGAACTACCTGTCCAACGATCCAGCGCACACAGCTATAGATTCCCATGATGATTCCCGTCGGATCAACGCATGGTGTACATTTAATCACAACACATATACACAATACAATCACAATATAACTGTCATAATATAAACAATTCTAATTAGAGTACTTGCCTCGGTTCGATGACAAGAATAAAACTTCCACGAATATCAAAATACTCGAAGGTCGTCCCCTTCGATCAATCACGTTGCTATGCTCGAACCTTAACAAAAGAAATAATATAGAATTCATCTCAAGTTGAACGAACATCAACAATCCAAATTACGGTCGGAAGTTCTTAAAATGAAATCTGTCTGGCTTGCTTAACGCACACTACGAATCCTATGTAGCGTACGTTAAGGCTACTAGTTAGCGCACGCAATTATACGCAGCCTAGCGTATGCTAACCATGCACGGTCAGTACCTCACTGATCAGTCGATTCACTCATCTGATGATATAACGCACGCTAAGTTCCAAGTGTAGCGTACGCTAAACATGCCCGATAGCGTACGTTAATTTACATAGCTTAGCGTACGCTAAGCGTGCATTGCAGTTTCACTACTGGGCAGCAGATTTGTTCTAACGGTGATGAAACTTATGAACTCCTCAGTGATTAACGTACGTTATCTGTCTGCATGCCATGTTCATAAACTTATGAATGATCTTACGGATTCAAACATCTTTGAATTTCAAGGAAATGAATATTATCACCACTCTTATATTCAATCTCGATTATCATTCTCATCTGAAGTTTGGTGATCTCAGGTTGATGCATTAGATTCCATTATCATTATCACATTCAGACTTCATCTTGAAGGTGAACTAACAATTCCAACTTATACGAAAGGATACAACCTAAGATGATTCTTTCTTAAGTCCTTATAACCAAAAGTGATATCACCTCCAAGTTTATGATCAATATGACAACATAAATCATACGGATAATCAATCTCAGAATGTTCCTCTCATCATTTGACATACTAGGATTCCAACTACGAGGTTTTCAACGACGATATCAAAAGCATAGTTATTCCGACTTCTAGGCATGATGTTTGTTTAATAATTCACTAATGGAACTCAATATCTTGATAGCATAATTCATTTTATTCTTCAGAACACGAATTCTAAGGCTGGAGAAAGAATTAACATACCTTAAGATGAAGAAATCACTGAGCCAAAAAGGTAGAATCCAACCCCGGTTGTTTGTGTGTCAATCCAAGGTGCTACTCCACTTCAATGATCAATCACAAGTGATATCCAATCTTTAATGAATCAAGTAGAGGTGGTCTAAGTGTTTAAGGAGGATATAATGCTCTCTTGTCTATCAAGAACGAAGGATAATCGAAGGAAATGTAAACCAAGTAAAATGGGTTGCTGTCCCATTTATAACATTTCTACACATTAGCTGAATGGCGCACGCTATCCTACTTTCCTTAGCGCACGCTAATAAGCATTGACTCCAAAACTGTCCAGTTCCGCCCACAGGAATCTTATCCGCACCCATGTCCAGCTGGCGCATGTGCTAGCCGTCTAGCTCAATAATTGACTGCCTAGAGCACGCAATTCTTCATTTGTAGCGTGCGCTAGTTGTAGCCGATAACGCATGTTAAGCTACATTCTAAGTGCGCACTATCATGAGTTTGCATGAGAATTTTGCATGTTGATATACTTATGTACAAGGATACAAATGTGAGAAATATCATACTCCAATTATCGAGATCACAATTCCGAATAATACAGGGTTCAAATACAGATGAAATACACAATAATAAATCCGGATATTACAAACACGTAACCTCTCACTTTTATATTTGCTCATGCACAATCGAGGAATATCAGAAGGTACACGACCATTACATTACCAGCACCCAACCCACCGAATACATTACATTACATTTACCCAGTGATTTATGTGTAATACTTTTTTTTGAAATTTTTGTCTTATGCAGCTCGTTATAGATTATTTTAGGCGAATGTATGCTGGAATTCCCTATGGATCCATAGCAATAGACAGGTTCATCAATTTATATAGTAAATGTGTGTTCATCAATTTATATAGTAATTTGTATCTGATTTCTCTCGACCTCCGTAATCGATTACAACACTTTAATTATTTAATTAATTGCATATGAAGAAGAAGTTGTGCATCTCATAATGTTGTTTTAATTTTTATTTTTCTACATGCTACTAGGCGCATGCGCTGTTTAGAACACAACACAGCAGGTATCTAAGTTTATATATACCAGATTCCTACATATTTGTTCCTATATACATACATACATACTTATATTAATAAGGATGGACATACATACATATATTAATAAGGATGGACAAATTCCTACTCTATGGGTTCTGATGAGTACAAAGAGGCTGATCAGATCAGCAATTGAAGAATGACTGAGCTGGGAAAATGAATCCATGGTGTGGTTGACTCTTTGTCACATCAGTTTATGCTTATGCTTATGCTTATGGTCTGTTTATTTGCTTGTTGGACCGAATTGTGATTCATTTTGTTGCATGTAAAGCCACATAAAATATGCTCCGGGGTCGGGTTATGCACCTTTGATTCATTGTGTTTCGTTCATGTTTCGTACTGCAGGTTATGCATGATATTAGTGGAATAAGCAGAGGTTCTGGATTTGTTGCATTTTCAACTCCAGAAGAAGCTTCTCGAGCTATGAGTTGATACACTTCTAGATGACATTTCATTAGAAAATGCATGGGCTCGTTAATATAATGCTTTTACGATTTCAGCTCTTTGAGATGGACACGAAAATGGTGATCAGTAAGCCACTTTATGTTGCACTTGCACAGCGGAAAGAAGAGAGAAGAGCAAGGTTACAGGCAATTGTCATGTGAATTGCAAGGCAAAACCAGACATGTCTTTTCCGGAAACAAACAGTCACAATAATTTTGCCTAGGACCGGGACGAAGCCACGAATCCCACTCGAGGCCTCTAAGGACCCTCCCGAGCTGGCCACATTCATAAAACAAATCAAGCACCACACGTCACCTAGGACCGGGACGAAGCCACGAATCCCACTCGAGGCCTCTAAGGACCCTCCCGAGCTGGCTAGCGAAACAAACTCATGAATCCAGGACGAAGCCATAGATTCCCTCGAGGCCCCGTCGGACCCTCCCTAGGTGAGTAAAGCACACACAATATACACTACCGTTTCACGTTAAGCATAAAGGTTTCCAAGAGTATTTGCCTTGAATAATTGACGACGCAACGAATGGAAAGGAAAGTCACCAACGACGCTAGGAACCAACGAAACCGAACCTAACGATTCGAAGAATACAATCACAACCATTTCTAAATGAATACGGAATTGGAATACACCCGAAAACCCGCCTACGATTCATGTATATTCGTATATAAACAACGAGGGCGGACCACAACCAAACCCTCTCGATTCCGAAAGATACTACGAAATACACCATGAATCCATAGGAAAACGAAGGATACCAACAATATTAATCATACTCATCATGGATAATTCAACAAAACGGAATGGATCGGACGAAAACGTGAAAACCCCCAAATCATTCCTAAAATAGGGTTCTAGGAAACTTTTCCTTGATTTGATGATGAACAATGAATGATTAGTGCTAGGTTGATGATAAGAAGCTTGAATATACTCCTACAATGGTGTTTGGGCTTAAATCAGGCGAGCCCTAGCTCTCCAAGTCGTCCCGTCGCGAAGAGAAGTGAGAGAGGTGAGAAATGAAAAAAAATACGGCTGCTGCCAGTTTATATACTGGCCGGTGTTACGGCCGTAACATCCATAACATACGGCCGTAACATAGGAATATTACGACCGTAACTTTCCTGCCTTACGGCCGTAACTTTTCCCAGGAATGAAACTGGGCAATCTGACGAAGCTGACATACGGCCGTATCAAGATGAGGTTACGGCCGTAACAATTCTCACGGCCGTAACTCTAACGTGTTACGCCCGTAACCCCTCCACTGGACCCAAGTGCAGAGAAACGAACTCTTATTACGGCCATATAAGGAAAACTTACGGCCGTAACTCTCGAGTATTACGGCCGTAACATATACGGCTTACGGCCGTAACATGGCCTGTGACAGCAGGCAGAGATCTGAATCACTTCTCGACGAGGAAATGATCGGGAAATAACGAGACGTATCCGCTACCAACTGATACACTTCCGACGGATTCAAACCAACGACAAAAGGGATAAAGTGAAACGTGATTCCGACTACTCGAGGGTTCGGAACAGACAGGGATCGAAACTACCCCGTAACTTAGGGAAATTACAAAATGGCCCAAATGTCCAAAAATCACGATACGTGATCGAATAACCAAACCGAAGTTCACAACACGTCTAACAAAGTTAAACGGACTTACGGGAAACTCGAAACAGCAGTTTCGGACGAGATTCGCAAGAATCGAACTCAAGTGCGGAAAAGTCGCTAAAAAGCACGGAACTCAACAAAACAACACCGAAACGAACTCGGATGGCAAAAAGTGTAGAATTAATCATTCTCAGAATTACGAAACGGTCATGAACGAGTCGTCAAAATGGACTTCCGCCGAAAAAAAGGAAATTACCGGAAATCGAAATTACGGGTATTACATTCTACCCTCCTTAAAAGAAGTTTTGTCTCAAAATTTAAAATAAGTAGGGAGAAGCAATATCCCCTGCCAGGAAAACTCGACGAGATACACAAAAACCGAAAACTCGCGCCCGACGGCGAAACGCTGCAAGAAGCGCAAAGAGACATACGGCATGAAAATACGCCCCACGGCGACTAACACAACGCTATCGATAGAGACAGAATAAAATCAACAAGTGACAAGCGTCGTCAAACAGACAATACAATCGAGTCGATTATCCGAACAATCACAAAACTCAACGAACGAAAATCAATATGATTGACCAACCCAACGGTACATCAAAACACGAGCCAATGCTGAAAAAATACGGAATTCCACCGCCCAAGGGTTGGAAGATCGAAAACGAGACTAATTTCCCGAACTTAAGGGAATTACGAAGGAGCCTGAACGCTCAACAATCACAAAACGAGAACAAAAACCGAACAAACAAACGATTGAGACAACAAAAATCGAACAATCATGTCCGAAACACGTAGGATAATAAAATTCAAACAACAACTCCCAGGATGACCTGGTGAGAACAGCAAGACGTGCATTCCCATAAGATCCACATGAAAGGGAATAGCGATTGAAAAGCCACAACGACAGACGAGTTATTCCGAAACAATACCACCCTCGTTCGATCAACAAAACAAGGGATAGGGAAAGTTCAGAAATGTTAACGAGTATAAACGAGTCGATAGAGCCGAAAATACAGAAGTTCAAAATCCAATCCACTTCGAATAAAAGAACTATTAGAACCAAAAGATGTTACTTCCGAACAAGGTTCACAAGAATCGAACCGAATTCGGAAAAGTCACAGCGATAAACGGATCGACCCAAAACCAGATTACAGCTCGTTCGAACGATGAATCCAAGGTACAAAACAAGTTCAGAAGGTATCAATGAACACGAGCGAATCGATAGACTGGAGAAAGAGAAAATACAGAAGTCAAAATAGTACGGGTATTACCTTGGACCTCGCCCCCAAAACTCACAACAACGGAACCAAGGTAACAATACAACAAGCAACCGACACAACGCGTAACAACCACCGATGCACACAATCATACCAACCCGAGCTCTAACAGCTCGCATATATGCGATAATGCATAAACCGCTCCGAGGCGACAACATCCAATACCAACATCACACCCCTCATAGAGGCTACCATGACAACTGTGTGGCGAACGACTCAACGCTCACACCACCCATTCAACCACAACTCGGGGGTTAACACCCTAACGAGAGTACGAACATCACACATATATTCCCGGACTGCAAATAGGAACGATAGGTTTTGAAAACGAAAACCACCTTTGAAAATAATTTGCAAGCACCAGTTGATGTTGAGTATCATATATCAAAAGTAGTACAAACATCGTCATCGAGACTTGGAAAAAAAAATCATCTTGCGTTTGATAAAAATGAGGACACCTTTCTTTAAATTAAAACTTTTCAGCAATATTCGACCTTCGGGTCTAAGCGAATGCGTTCCTAAATCATTAGAAATATCTCAAAATATTTTGATCCTCAAAGTAGAATAATTTTGAAACATAGCGTGGTGCTAGTAGGCATCTTGAGAACACTGTGAGAAAATAATTCATTTTAAAAGTACGTCTCGAGATTTATTTTCTAAGATACTCAAGGTTTTTCAGAAGTACAATTGGCCAAAATGCCCAAAATTTGCACGTATCAACATTCACTTAAACACATCATATTACACGCATCAAATCGTTCAAAATCACGACAGTGATATACAACCCCTAGGATATGTTTAACAACCTCGTTAAGACAACAATCGGTTTATCAAAACTGGATGGAAAACGACATCAAGAACAAAACTCCAAAAAGTCAACTCTAGGGATTCAAGAATATACCTAGATTCGGCGAAGAACAATGGATTAGATGATGTTAAAAATCATCTAGGATACTCCAAAACACCTTTGGATGGAAGAAAAATCAGCCCAGATGCGAACCCTAGTCGCTACGTCTCAAACTCATGGAGGAAGAAGAAGAAATGAAGAAAAATGCAACTTCTAGACTGGTGTCCAGTATTTATACTGGACACAATTAGCGTGCGCTAATCATTAAGGTTAGCGTGCGCTATCACGGCACCAAACAAAACTCCTGACCAAAAATACCTTTGTTAGCGTCGCTAACCCCAAGTGTTAGCGTGCGCTAACGAGAACTTCGACCAGTCCGGTAGCTCTGGCCGCCACGAACTACCAGGTAGCGTGCGCTATCCTCCCCTTAGCGTGCTACCAACGCACTCTCGCGCGCGCTAGCCGCAAAGCGTAGCGTGCGCTAACGACCCACAGAGACAACAACAGAACATATCAGAAAAATTACATGCCGTAAACCTTTCGCACACGGGTTTACCAGGCTAAGCACAATTTCCCACGTCATTTCGAAAATGCTGAAAAGACCAATGACGGTAATATTTTCCAAAGCTCACAAAATCATTTGTCAAACCGTCATAAAATGTTCAAGGCCAAAATGCCAAAACTTGATTTAGGGAATCGGTTTTACGAAATAAAACTCAGTTTGCAAAATACCGAAAGCCGTTTGAAAGAACTCACGCAGCAGATAAAATGCGGTACGAAAATACATCAGCAGCAACGACACTCCTCGTATAAACCAAATACGGGAGTCGAATAAACACATATCGTGAAATCAAAATCCACAGAAGGATTCCATCATTTAACAACTAATCAAACAAATAACTCGTGTCACGCGAGGCACAACACAAAGAAGGGAGTTTAACATCCATAGGTCGCACGTAAGTGACGATCGCCCCTCGATACTAATCACGACTACTAATCTCAAACGACGCGTCGCGATGCGACTAAGTCAGACAAAATCCGATGAGACAAAACTCAACAAACACAACTTGACTCGACAGCCTAGGTTTCCCCAAGCTAATCTAATTTTAAAATCATATACTCTAGTTATTCGAAAATAAAACCGATAAGTTTAAAAAAAAATCGTTTTCAAGACCCTTTCAAACACGACAAAGGTTTAACAGCGGTAGCATTTTATAAAATGTCCTAAAACACTTTTAAACATGACCTTTAAATACCGACACAAGGTTTTATTTGAAAATACAAGGCTGGCTCGCCCAAATTCATGTCACTTTTCAAAAACCCACAATACGATCAAGTCTAAGAAATTTTCAAGCATGCACGCCGCATGTATTATTATTAATAGAAACACATTGGTTGTAAATAATAATAATTAGACAAGTACTAACGATTTCTGAACACACGCATATACGACATTCAAAAATCACCAGTTCAACAAGCGCAACTCGGAAATACTAATTCCAAGCATATGTCAAACTATCTCTTCAAGTTTAACAGCGTAACCAAAGAACACCGATTTGGACATATGTCGAAACCAGCTATGTGAGTTTCTCAACAAACTATGCCATCGATACCTTTTCCGGAACATTTCAATGCTCAAAACTTCTATATCATATTGCACCCTTCGGTGTCCAAACCATCAGTACATTCGGCTCGACATACATTTAGTATATCGCAATTACCAAACACAGATGCCATCATACAACAAAAGACTAGAGAGTCAAGCCCTCTCACAATATACCACGGAGCAAATCTCGGATCTTTCGATCACCAACGATCCCACCAATGCTAGGAAGTTTAGCGATGGAAGGCTCGCAAAACGACAAACGGTCAAGCCCAGAACGGCGCATATACTCCAGAGAGATAAAGGACTGCGCAATACTAGAATCAAAAGTACGCGAACCAAATGGATCCAAAAAAAAAAAAAAAAAAAAAAAACTCGACGATAAGTACTAGAGAGGCAATCACAGTTCAAGAAGTGGAAATTCAATACGAGAAAACAAGAGAATCGAGTAAGGAAAACTTACGAGCACTGGATGTACTGAGATGCCGGCAGCGGTGTGACAATGTGCAAAACAAAACACAACTAGACCCAAATAACCAACAAGCCTAGGTATCCATAAACCTAGAGCTCTGATACCATTTTCTGTAACACCCCCAAGATATTCGAGGTGTATTACAGCGCCGTGGACCCCTACATGGGACCCACCAGGCTAATCACAAGAAAACACCACTCGACTAACCGTCTCGGTTAGCAAGGAAACAATTGTTAACAACAAGAACATAAAACAACACGTCCGGTACAACCAGCATAATAAACATCAACCGACAAATACAGTAACTCCAACGAAGACCAATCATAATCCGAAAGGAAAAGCCTAAGTACCCGCGAGTACAATCTATAAGCTTACAATTTGGAAAACATCCGCATCAAAAGAGACAGTAGGAAATAACAAGACTCAATTGCACATGTCAACAACCTTGGCCGACATCCTCGTACCATTCCAGCGCCCGATCGTCTGACTGAACATAACCTGAAATCCATAACAAGAATTTCCCCAAAACGGGTCCCCAAAGGGGTTAGCAATTACGCTAGTACAAGTATCCAAGGCAAACCAATCGCTTACACATTTCATAGTACATGCACCAATATCAATTTTCAAAAGCCAAAACCAGACATGTCTTTTCCGGAAACAAACAGTCACAATAATTTTGCCTAGGACCGGGACGAAGCCACGAATCCCACTCGAGGCCTCTAAGGACCCTCCCGAGCTGGCCACATTCATAAAACAAATCAAGCACCACACGTCACCTAGGACCGGGACGAAGCCACGAATCCCACTCGAGGCCTCTAAGGACCCTCCCGAGCTGGCTAGCGAAACAAACTCATGAATCCAGGACGAAGCCATAGATTCCCTCGAGGCCCCGTCGGACCCTCCCGAGGTGAGTAAAGCACACACAATATACACTACCGTTTCACGTTAAGCATAAAGGTTTCCAAGAGTACTTGACTTGAATAATTGACGACGCAACGAACGGAAAGGAAAGTCACCAACGACGCTAGGAACCAACGAAACCGAACCTAACGATTCGAAGAATACAATCACAACCATTTCTAAATGAATACGGAATTGGAATACACCCAAAAACCCGCCTACGATTCATGTATATTCGTATATAAACAACGAGGGTAGACCACAACCAAACCCTCTCGATTCCGAAAGATACTACGAAATACACCATGAATCCATAGGAAAAACGAAGGATACCAACAATATTAATCATACTCATCATGGATAATTCAACAAAACGGAATGGATCGGACGAAAACGTGAAAACCCCCAAATCATTCCTAAAATAGGGTTCTAGGAAACTTTACCTTGATTTGATGATGAACAATGAATGATTAGTGCTAGGTTGATGATAAGAAGCTTGAATATACTCCTACAATGGTGTTTGGGCGAAAATCAGGCGAGCCCTAGCTCTCCAAGTCGTCCCGTCGCGAAGAGAAGTGAGAGAGGTGAGAAATGAGAAAAAATACGGCTGCTGCCAGTTTATATATTGGCCGGTGTTACGACGTAACATCCATAACATACGGCCGTAACATAGGAATATTACGGCCGTAACTCTCCTGCCTTACGGCCGTAACTGTTCCCAGGAATGAAACTGGGCAATCTGACGAAGCTGACATACGGCCGTAACAATTCTCACGGCCGTAACTCTAACGTGTTACGCCCATAACCCCTACACTGGACCCAAGTGCAGAGAAACGAACTCTTATTACGGCTGTATAAGGAAAACTTACGGCCGTAACTCTCGAGTATTACGGCCGTAACATATACGGCTTACGGCCGTAACATGGCCTGTGACAGCAGGCAGAGATCTGAATCACTTCTCGACGAGGAAATGATCGGGAAATAACGAGACGTATCCGCTACCAACTGATACACTTCCGGCGGATTCAAACCAACGACAAAACGGATAAAGTGAAACGTGATTCCGACTACTCGAGGGTTCGGAACAGACAGGGATGGAAACTACCCCATAACTTAGGGAAATTACAAAATGGCCCAAATGTCCAAAAATCACGATACGTGATCGAATAACCAAACCGAAGTTCACAACACGTCTAACAAAGTTAAACGGACTTATGAGAAACTCGAAACAGCAGTTTCGGACGAGATTCGCAAGAATCGAACTCAAGTGCGGAAAAGTCGCTAAAAAGCACGGAACTCAACAAAACAACACCGAAACGAACTCGGATGGCGAAAAGTGTAGAATTAATCATTCTCAGAATTACGAAACGGTCATGAATGAGTCGTCAAAATGGACTTCCGCCGAAAAAAGGAAATTACCGGAAATCGAAATTACGGGTATTACAGGTGAATAACTATAATTCGCATGACAATTGCCTGAAATTTTGTTAGGAGTGTCTTTATTACCAAAGGTTTGTCATTGAAGTTGTTGTTATGTGTGCTCCTTTTTCTCTTGGTCCCGTGAGGACGGGACATATGGAATGGATAAGCTTATGTAATGTTCTTAACAATAATGAAGTCACAAATATGTATCTAATAAACATCAGAATTAGGGCTTATGAATGTAATATATCAGGCTTGACTTTGCTATTGAAGATTAAGTGACTAAATATATATGATTGTTATTTGACCAAGGTGTGTATATAATAAATCATTCTTTATGAATTAAAGCTAATTCTTCTAGCTCTTTTTATTTGAATGTTCATAGATATATTGATAGCTTGGTTTACATGATAGCAAACAAATCAGCTACTGGGACGAAGAGCTAGATATGCACAGCCTTTGTTTTATTTTGGTTTTTAGTTATATTAAGGCTTTCATAGAGCTAGTAATATTGATTTCTTGCACATGAATATTGCCTTGTTTAAACTGCTGACTTACATGCTTAGTTTTTTGTTAAATCATTTTTATCGTGCAGATAGGAATCGGGTTACTTCTTTTCCAACAGCTATCCGGAATTAATGGTATGACTGTGGTTGGACAAGGAGCATTTCACATTATACAGATATTTTTATTACCCATGTTTGGCATGTTATAACGTTACTGTTATGAAATTTTTAGGCTGGATTTGGTTACCAGCAACAGCTTGTTCCTGGAATGCGCTTTGGTGCTGCCCCCATGCAGCTTGTTCTCTTTTGCTAAGATTCTGTAGAACTTTGATTTCGTTCTACTAGTAGTTTAATAAGATTTTGAGTTTTGTATTCTCTGCACTTTTTTTCGAGACTAAAACGTCATCGACTATGTTGATTATTCAATTTAATAATGTATTTGGGATGTTTTAGAAGTGAATTGTCTGTTTGATAATTTTATTTTATGCTAGATTTTTTCATATAATTAAACCGAAAAATGTAGTTAAGATAAAAATAGAATTGAGATAAAAATAGATTTTTTTTCACAAATCTGAACATATATTGACACTAAAATAGTGTCAGTAATTATTTTTACTGACACTTTCAGTAATGCTAAAGCCAGAACATACTGACACTAATGTTTAGTGTCAGTATTTCTGACACTTGTATTACTAACACTAAAAATTAGTGTCAGTATTTTTTAGCTTTAGCATTACTGACACCATTATAAAGTGTCAGTAAAAATAATTACTGACACTATTTTAGTGTCAGTGAAAGGGATATTTGTACTAGTGAAATATATCTAATACCATCTAGGATTGAATAATTAGGGTGCTAAAGTGTTGAATAATTAGGGTTTGTGTTTGATGAGAGAGAGAGAGAGAGAGAGAGAGAGAGAGAGAGAGAGAGAGAGAGAGAGAGAGAGAGAGAGAGAGAGAGAGAGAGAGAGAGAGAGAGAGAGAGAGAGAGAGAGAGAGAGAGAGAGGTTTGTGTATTTTTTTTTTTGCAATTGTTTAACTGAAATCGAAAAAAGAGGGGGAAGCTTTCAAGTTGTGCGTGTTTAGGTTTGCTAGAGAAAAAAGATGAGCGGTTGTGGAATAAATGAGGGGAAGAACTGAAGAAGGGGAGAGGGAAATGAAATTTTAGTTAAGGGGAAAAATGAATTATTGGTTGAGGAGGAAATACGAGTACAGGAGGAAATAAATTTTGGGTTATTATTAATTTGATAGGAAATAAAATTATTAGTTGTTTCTAAATTATAGTTAATATATTATAGAGAAAATATTATAAAATATTGTAATAATTTTTAGAGGGTTGATATGTGAAAATATGCTAAGACGTGAAAATAATATAAATATTACATTTGTTATTTTATAGGGTTGATATTTTAAAATAATATCAAAAAAGATCCTATAAAATAATTTTATAGAGATTAACGGAATTAATGATTTTTAACGAGTTAGTGATATATTTTAGTTTTATAAAAATTGATAGATGTGATTTATTCAATTGAAAAATAATTAAAATATTATTTAAAAGCGACCGTTGGTGGTGGCTTTTATATAAAAGTGACCGCTGTTGGTGGCTTTCGATGCTAATTTTGACATATTCGGTCACATTTAATAATTTTTGACAAAATACAAGATTCATTCGTATTTTTTAATTTTTTTTCTATGATTCAACCGCATGGATGTTAAGATCTATTTATTTGTGTGATGTGCACAAGAAATTAGAAAATTTGAAATTAATCTTGTATGCTTTTATATAAACGTCTCAAAAGTACTAATTTTAACTAGTCTCGTCCCGAATGAAAATAATTTATTTTTAAAATACTTCTCGATGATCCAACTGTACGGATGTCAAGATATATCTAATTGAGCGATATTCCCAAATTGTCAAAAAAGAAAAAATTAATTTGGTTTGAGATCTTAGCAAACAACTACTAAATTGACTAGTACTCGTAACTAGTATTTTATCCTGAAATTTTATTTCTATTTTTTAAAACACATTTCTCGATAATCCAACCAGACAGATGTCAAGATAAATCTAATTGAGTGATATTCCCAAATTTTCAAAACATACAAAATTAATGGTTTGAGATCTTAATAGGTCACTACTAAATTGATTAATATTCGTAACTAGTGCTTTGTCTTGGATTTTTATTTCTATCTTTTAAAACTTATTTGTAGACGATCCAACCATACGGATGTCAAGATATATCTAATTGAGTGATATTCCCAAATTTTCAAAAAATAAAAAATTAATTTGGTTTGAGATCTTAGTAGGTCATTACTAAATTGACTAGTATTCGTAACTAGCGTTTTATCACGGATTGTTGTTTCTATTTTTTTACAAAATATTTATCAACGATCCAACTGTACGGATGTCAATATATGTATATATAATTTAGTGATATTCCCAATTTTTCAAAAAAGAAAAAATTAATTTGGTGGGAGATCTTAACAAACCACTACTAAATTGACTAGTACTTGTAACTAGTGCTTTGTCTTGGATTTTTGTTTCTATTTTTTTGAAAAATATTTCTCGACGATCCAACCATAAGGATGTCAATGTATATCTAATTTAGTGATATTGCCAAATTTTAAAAAAAATAAAAAATTAATTTGGTTGGAGATCTTAGTAGATCACTACTTTTCTAACTAATACTCGTAACTAGTGCTTTGTCACGGATTGTTGTTCCCATTTTTCTAAAAATGTTTCTCGACAGACCAACTGTGCGGATGTCAATATATATCTAACTTAATGATATTCCCAAATTTTCAAAAATAAAAATTAATTTAGTTGGAGATCTTAGTAGATCACTACTAAATTGACTAGTACTCAAAACTAGTATTTGTCACGGATGTTGTTTCTATTCTTTTCAAAATATTTATCGACGATCCAACTGTATAAGTGTCAAGATATATCTAATTGAGTGATGTTCCTAAATTTAAAAAAAAATAAAAAATTAATTTGGTTAGAGATCTTAGCAAACCACTACTAAATTGACAAGTACTAGTAATTACTGCTTTGCCCCGGATTATTGTTTCTATTTTTCTAAAAATATTATCGACGATCCAACCATGCGTATGTCAAGATATATCTAATTGAGTGATATTCTCAAATTTTTAAAAAATAGAAACTTAATTTGGTTAGATATCTTAGAAAACTACTACTAAATTGACAAGTACTAGTAACTAATGCTTTGTCCCGGATTATTGCTTATATTTTTTTTGAAAATATTAACCGACTATACAAATATATGGATGTCAATATATATCTAATTGAGTGATGCTACCAAATTTTCAAAAAATAAAAACTTAATTTGGTTAGAGATCTTAGCAAACTACTACTAAATTGACTAGTACTAGTAACTAGTGCTTTGTCTCGGATTATTATTTATATTTTTATAAAAATGTTTATCATCAATCTAACCGTGCAGATGTCAAGATATATCTAATTGAGTCATGTTCCCAAATTTTCAAAAAATAAAAAATTAATTTGGTTTGTGATCTTAGCAAACCACTACTAAATTGACTAATACTAGTAACTAGTGCTTTGTCCCGGATTATTGTTTCTATTGTTTTAAAAATATTTCAAAAAATAAATAATTAATTTGGTTTAAAATCTTATTGGGGCACTACTAAATTGCCTAGTACTCGTAACTAGTACTTTGTCCCAGATTTTTGTATCTATTTTTTTCAAAATATTTCTTGACGATCCACCCGTATGGATTTCAAGATATATCTAATTGAGTGTGTTCTCAAATTTTTAAAAAATAAAAGAATAATTTGGTATGACATCTTAGTAGGGCACTACTAAATTGCCTAGTACTCGTAACTAGTGCTTTGTCCTGGATTTTCGTTTCTATTTTTCTGACAATACTTCTCTACGATCCAACTGTATGGATGTTAACATATATCTAATTGAGTGATGTTCTCAACTTTTCAAGAAATAAAAAATTAATTTGGTTTGAGATCTTAGTAGGGCACTACTAAATTGACTAGTACTCGTAACTAGCGCTTTATCCTGATTTTTTGTCTCTATTTTTTAAAAATACTTCTCGATGATCCAACCGTACAGATGTCAATATATATCAATTTTAGTCATGCATAAAAAAAATATTTTTTTATGTTTATTCAATATGTTTTTTAACAAAACTGTCAAGATCGTAATTCTTGTCTTAGTAAAAAGGTAATTTTTGTCCTTTAGTCTTTAACAGACAATGGTTTTTAAACACATGTGTGTTATATGAGTGGAAACGACCCAATGGTTACATACATAATACCGTTGCAAAATATCTATTGTCTAAAATAGGCACACACGCAACGTTTTGGGGATAACTCATTGTATGTAAGTAGTTTGGACAACGTTTAAATTGTTATATAATGTTTTATTATTTTCAAAACTGTTGTGTTAATACATCTCACACAATAGTTTTTTTGTGAAGAAAACATTGTCTGAGTTTTTGCTATGTGGTACTAGTGGAAAAAATAATATCTTTTGTGCCACATGGCACATTAACGAAGTAACATGTGTCTTTTCGGGTATAATAAAGTACGTGCTTTATATAACGGTTTTAATGTTTCGTTGTTTGAAGCATGAAATGTAAAATATTAAAACACACTTGTCTAAGTCACACAACGGTTTTATGACATGTCGTGTGAAATGTAATAAAACAAGCATAGTTAATAGGGAAAACTACATTTATTGTCCTAACGTATGGACCTTTTTACGTCCGTGTTCTAACCTAAGCATAATTGCAAATTGCCATATAACGTATTCACAATTTTAATGTCCGTGTCCTAATGACCGGAATCCGGCTAATTTGCCTATGTGGCACACCGGAAATGTGACGTGGCTTGATTACATCATTTTAATAAAATAAAATTGGCCACATCAGCTCCAAATCATCACTTTATCACTTAAAAAAATTAAAAATTAAAATATTATAAAATAAAATTGAAAAAGTAAAATTGTAAAATACAATTGTAAAATAAAATAATAAAATTAAAAAAATGTTAAAAATTATAAAAATTTTACATGTGGTCAATTAAAATTTTATAATTTTATAATTTTTTAAAATTAAAATTATCAAATAAAACTGTAAGAGAAAATTATCAAATTGGTCCCGTATGTGGGACCAATTGACCAAAAAACTCCATCTATCTCCGGCGGACCAAAAAACCTCACATCTCCCCCCTGCTTTAGCCAATTTAGTCCTCCGTCGCCGGCCGGAGTATTTTCCGGCCACCAGAGCTGACGTGGACGACACGTGGCTCACACGTGGCCAAAAAATATAAAAAAATCTAAAAAAATAAATAAAAAATATGGAATATTAAAAAACCTAAATTTAAAAAAAATTAAAAAAAAAATAAAAAATTTAAAATCTAAATTTTTTTAAAAAAATATAAAAACATAAAAAAAAATTAAAAAAAATTTAAAAAATGTAAAAAAAATTAAAGAATCTAAAAAATCGTAAATTTTTTTTAAAAAAATTAGAACCTTAGGTAATTATTTTTAATTCTGAAATATTAATATAAATATATTAGAATTTTTATTTTATTTTTAATTTTATAATTCTGAAAAGAATTTTTTTCAGAATTTTTTTTAATTGAAAAGATTAATTTTATAATTCTGAATTTTTTTTTTGAAGAAAAAATTATATTTTTTTTTATTTTATATTTTTTTAATTTTTTTTATTTTAAAATTTTATTTACTATAGTTTTACAATTTTAATTTATAATTTTACAATTTTTTATTTTTTTATTTTTTTTACAGTTTTAAAATTATTTTTTACTTTTTAAAATATTGAAAATTTATAAAATCAAATTGTCCACATTTACAATATTTATAATTTTTAATTATATAATTTTAGTTCTGATTTTATTTTATAATTTTAATTTTAAAAAATTATAAAATTTATAAAATTTTAATTGACCACATTTAAAATTTTTATAATTTTTAACATTTTTTTAATTTTAGAATTTTATTTTACAATTGTATTTTATAATTTTACTTTTTCAATTTTATTTTATAATATTTTAATTTTTTAATTTTTTTTAAGTGATAACTGATGATTTGGAGCTGATGTGGCCAATTTTATTTTATTAAAATGATGTAATCAAGCCACGTCACATTTCCGGTGTGCCACATAGGCAAATTGGCCGGATTCCGGTCATTAGGACACGGACATTAAAATTTTGAATACGTTATATGGTAATTTGCAATTATGCTTAGGTTAGGACACGGACGTAAAAAGGTCCATACGTTAGGACAATAAATGTAGTTTTCCCTAGTTAAAAACGCTTGTTTTATTTCAACAATGGTTTAACGTGACATTGTCTTAAGTTAATTCCCACAATATAGTTTTAAAACGGTTGTCTAATCCTCCAAGTTTGCACAACCCCACCGATAAAAAGCCTTGTCTGATTGGTTTTTCTAGACAATGATTTTTAAACCATTGTAATGTACTTGGATTACACAATACTTTTTCGAGGATGAAAATAAATCGTTGTCTGTTAATTTCAACCAACGCTTCTTCGACCGACTATTGTCCTATTAGTGTTGTCAGATTGCGTTTTTCATGTAGTGGTAGTGAATATTCTTAAAATTTATCTTCTCATAGAAGGATTATGGTTCATTTTTCCTATAGATATGTGGATTAAGTTAATGTTGACCTTTTTATGTAAATGCTCATGATATTTACCTGCATATGATATTTAATTATTATTATTTGTGTTAATGGTGTTACTTATTTGTTGTATCTTCCCAACACTAGAGCTTCTACAACAATAAAAAAGACTTCCAGATTGACACCAATTTAAATAAAGTTTAAATCAATATTAATATTTACGTAATACCCTCAAGATATTTGGAGTATGTCACAGTGTCGTGAATTCCATCTGGAACTCACAAGGCTAAGTTTGTACGACATCCATAACAATGAATATCAAACCATCGATCATTTATCGGGTTAACCGATGAAATTCCAACGACAACATTTAAACCACAATAAACAACAAGTTTAACATAAGTGACGGCAGAAAATCACCCCCTATAGTACTCGAATACCAGCTAACAGTTTGTGACAAAAATCGAAAATCTCAACAACCAGACTCAAAGAAAATAAGTACGACAACAACTTCACAGTATCACGCCTGGCCTTCATCCTTGTACTATCCCGGTACTCGTCCAGTCGCATTCTTCTTACCTGAAATACGTGAAACGTATTTCCCTCAAAATTGGGTCAGACGTGGAATAACTAGTACAAGTAATACAAACGAACTCTATATCTTACAATATCAAAGCACATGCATCAATAGTTTCGAAAGCAATTTAGATAATGATTTCCGGAAATGCAAAATCTATAATGTACCATATACAAATCCTCCCGATTAACTGTGGACCCGACCATGCACGAATCCCTCCGAAGCCCCGATAGACCCTCCCAAAGGGTTAACCCAAAAGTTTTTGTACCCAACCATGCGTGGATCCCTCCGAGGCCCCGTCGGACCCTCTCAGAGTGAACATAGACACTCTAACACTCAAATAAATAACTTTGCACATTTAAGATTGTAATTTCGTAAGGATTACTTGCCTTTGAGACATGACGGATTATTTTGATATGGTAAACGACCATCGTTGAAGGAACTCGAAAACTTCGAACCTAGACGATTCATAAAACAACAACCAACAACAGCACGAGTGGAATTTAACATTGAAATATGCCCGAAAACCCCACCTACGATACATGTAATCCAACAATATATCCAACGATGACGGATCGCAACCAAACCCTCTCGATTCTCAAAAATTCCAAGAATATACCAATAATCTTGTAGGTACGAAATCATCATAAACTTATTTGATGTTATAGTTTATGTATTTGTATATCGTTAGTTTATTATCTTGTACAAGGCCCACTTGTGTTTGTGGAAGCCCAACCCATTAGTTGTAGTCTAGAACACTCTATTGTAACTATATTAGTGTGATTATTCTGTGAATGCAAGAAAATCAATATTCAATATACAAATACATAAACTATAACATCTAATACGCCCCCGCAGTTGGAGCGGGAGGAAGCCGGACGCTCAAACTGGATCAAAATTCTTCAAATAAAGCGGAAGGTAATCCCTTGGTGAAGATATCAGCATACTGGTACCGGGAGGGTACATGTAGAACACGCACTTGGCCCGCAGTAACCATTTCACGCACAAAATGAATTTCAATCTCAATATATTTTTTCCGTTGGTGTTGAACAGGATTGGCAGACAAGTAAATGGAACTAACGTTGTCGCAGTAGACAAGAGTGGCAGACGACAGAGGAGAGTGTAGCTCACAGAGCAAATTACGAAGCCATGCAGTCTCAGCCACAACGTTAGCCACACCCCTGTATTCGGCTTCGGCACTAGAGCGAGAATGGGTGTGCTGACGCTTTGATGACCAAGATAATAAATTATCACCCACGAAAACACAATAACGAGAAGTAGACCGTCGTGTAGATGGGCAACCTGCCCAATCAGCATCTGTATAGCCAACAAGAGATGTAGTAGATGATGAATATAAGTGTATACCAAAATCCAAAGCCCCGCGAACGTATCGCAAGATATGTTTGAGGGCAGTAAAGTGAGGTTCCTATAATATTCGCAATTTTCGATTTTCGGTAAATTTCTTTTTTCGGCCGAAGTCCGTTTTGACGACTCGCTCATGACCGTTTCGTCATTCTGAGAATGATTAATTCTACACTTTTTGACATCCGAGTTCGTTTCAGAGTCATTTTGTTGAGTTCCGTGCTTTTTAACGACTTTTCCGCACTTGAGTTCGGTTCTTGCGAATCTCGTTCGAAACTGCTGTTTCGAGTTTCCCGTAAGTCCGTTTAACTTTGTTAGACGTGTTGTGAACTTCGGTTTGGTTATTCGATCACGTATCGTGATTTCCGGGCGTTTTGGGCCATTTTGTAATTTCTTGAAAGTTACGGGTATCCGTATCTGTAATTGTTGTCTCGACCCGTTTCTTGGTCGCGTATGACTAATTATGGTATTACGTTTTCATTTCGAGTCGTTGATGTCGTCCGTGAACTTTTCGTCGTGTTCGTTAGTGCGTTTAGGAAATCGAGACGTCGGGTCGTGGCGGTGGCGGTGGCCGGACCGGTGCGGCCACTGTCGGAAGTCTTGGGCAGCCGAGCAAGCACGGCGAGAACCGTAGCGCACGCCTTCTGGCCGGGGCAGCTGCAGCGCGCTAGCTCGCGATGTAGCGCACGCTGTCGAGTCGGCCAGCGTCGCTATCGGGCACAGGCGAGGGATTACGAGGTTCTAGACTCGGTCGGGATCGGCGGAGTAGCGCACGCCTCTTGTCGGTCGTAGCGCCACGCTAACCGGCGAGGGTAGCGCCGCGGCCGGCCGACTAGCGTCGTTACAGGTGAGTTTGTTAGTCCGGTGGCTCTTTGGGCCAGTGGCTAGCGCGCGAGCTTCCGGCCGTAGCGCACGCTAGCGGGAGTCGGGCGGACGAGTCATGGTCGGCAGAATTGGTCGGTGGTGCCGGGTCATGCGGGCCATGGCCGAGAGTGCTCGGCCGATACTGGCCGATAGCGCACGCTAGTCCGGGAAGGCTAGCGCACGCTAGTTCCGGCCCAGTATATAAATGACAGACCAACGACTTTTTCAGTCATTTTTCATTTCATTTCTCTTCGGTCCGCGGCTGGGGTTTTGGAGGAGACGAAACCATGTTGTTGGACAACAAATCCATGAAGTTTCTGAGTTTATATCACCGATCAATCATCCTATAACATCCTTCGATCCAGCGAATCAAGGTTAGATCTTTGGAACCCTACTTTTGGGTAGATTTGGGGGTTTTTGCGTTTTTGTCCGATTCGTTCCGTGTTGTTGATTAATACACGATGGGTGTGATTAATATTGGTAGTATTCTTGTGTTTAACATCATTTAATCTATTGTTCTTCGTCGAATCGAAGTATATTTCTTGATTTCCTTCGAATTGACTTTTTGGGGGATTTGTCCTCGATCTCGTTTTTCATCCGTTTTCGATGGATCGATTATGGTTAAATGATGTTAAACATATTCTATGGATTGTATATCCATATTTCAACTTGGAATTCCGTTTTCGTGATTTGACGGAACGAATCGTGTTCTTGGCCGTTTTGGGGGAAATCCTTGAACTTTCGTCATTCGTTCTTTGAATTCAACGGCTTTGAGTCGTGTTATGGAATTCATTTCATTGTTATTATTGTCCTTCGTAGTTTATGATGTGAGTTGGCGATCGGTGGAGTCGGCGGGTTCGTAATCGATTCGTGTCAACCTACTTTGGTCGATTCTCCGCGTTGTTCTTATTCGAGGCAAGTACCTTGTCCATACTTTTCTTGTTTTGTGGATATGATGATTGGTGATCGTCTTGGTTTGTTTGTTTGTTTGAAATGAGTTTTCAAAAGATTTGGTTAGCCTCATTAAAGGCCCTCTTTCAAAACCGTGTGTGTTTTGTGATTGGTGTGATTCGTGAACGAGTATGTGAATCTTATGGATATGTTTGGTGTTGATGATGCACTTGGTATTTGCGTGTGGATGTATATTGTTTCATTTCGGTGCATTGTGGTTTGACGTGTTGTTTTTCTTGAGTGTTTGATGCCTCAGGTGAATTGTTTGGATATCCTTGGTGTGATATGTTACTCGTGCTTGAGATTATTTCGCTAGCCTCGGGGTCCGATGGGATCACGGAGTGGGATTCGTGGCTTCCCGGTCTGGCGACGTGTGGTGCTTGAGTATTTCGCTAGCCAGCTCGGGGGGTCCGACGGGATCACGGAGTGGGATTTGTGGCTTCGTACCGGTCCTAGGCGATGCGTGTACATGTTTTATGAATGTGTTTGCTCACCTCGGGAGGGTTCGACGGGACCACGGAGGGAATTCCAATGGCTTCGACCTGGGTTCACGAGTGAAACTTCACCGCTACGTGTGTATATTTTGTGATTGTTTTTCGCTCACCTCGGGAGGGTCCGATGGGATCACGGAGAGACTTCCATTGGCTTCGACCTGGATTCACGAGTGAGGTTGCTTATGTTTTGTGAATGTGTTTGCTCACCTCGGGAGGGTTCGACGGGGCCACGGAGGGAATTCCATTGGCTTCGACCTGGATTCACGAGTGAAACTTCACGGGTGCGTGTGTATTTTATGTCCGTCGAGGACGCGCGACGTGGGTTTCAACACTGTGTATTATTGTCGGTTTTCTATTTGCGAAAACAAAACCTTTGGGCTGTGACCTGTGACCCTGTTGATTTTTGGAAAGATAAGGATTTGATAATCCTAAGTTGTTTTCTATCAAAACTCTCGATGGCATTTAAACGGTTTTATAAATTGTTTTCCCTTAATTTGTGACCTTTCAGTTTTAGATTGTTTTACCAAACTCTTGCCTCGGGAAGTACTTTTCGTCACGTTTGGATTTTTAAGGATTCCTGGTTATTGTTATTTGTGAAATGTGAATTGTATGGCTCGTATTTGCACTTTGTTCTTGTACTAGCAAAACAGTGGAGTTTTGCTAACCCCCGAGTATTCGGGGGGTGGATGTCTATTTTTGCATTCAGGTTTTGGAGCATAGCACAGGGTCGGCACGAAGGATGATGAAAGATGAACGATACTAATCACACGAGGATCCATTGATGTCGTATTGGTCTAGTTGTATTTTCTTTTCCGCTGCATTATCTTTTCCCCGTTGTACGGGAGTTTATTGTATTTTGACCCCTGCGTGGGTATGTGTTCGGAATTGAGTTGTATGTTATTATTGAAAGACCAAGTCGGTCTACTGAGTCATTTTAGCCTTAAAGGCGATGTTTAGATGTTCTATTTTAGTTATCAGCCTGGTAGATCCTCGAGGAGAGGGTCTACGACGTGTAATATCCCTGGGTGGATTGGGGGTGTTACAGAATGGTATCGAAGCTTAGGTTGTGGAAACCTAGGCTGTCAGGTTAGTGGTGTCTATTGAGTTTTGTCTTGTCGGATTTTGTCTGACTAAGTCGTGTCGCGACGCGTCGTCTGAGTTTGTTGGTTGTGATTAGTATCGTGCGGCGATCATCATCTTCGTGCGACATGTGGCTGTAAGTCTCCCTTCTTTGTGTTGTGCCTCGTGTGACACGAGCTATTTTTATGATTTATTTGTTAAGTGACGGAATCATCTTACGGATTTTGATTTCTTGGTATGTGGTTATTTGACCCTCATATTTCGTTTATGTGTGGAGTAGTGTTGCTGGATTGGGCATGTTTGACTTTATTTCTTTTATCCGCTGCATGAGTCCTTTTGTAATGGCCTTCGGTATTTTACCGACCGAGTTTTATTTCGAAAATCAATTCCATTAACCGAGTTTTTGATATTATGGTCTTGATCATTTTAGCGAAATTCTTATGATGGTATTTAACACTTTGTAAATGGCTTTTGTAAGTTTTTGAAACATTACCGTCATCGGCCTTTTTGGCGTTGTTGTAAATGGTTTTTATCCTGGTGGGTTCCGGCACGGGACCCACGGTGCTATAATGTTTTGTGTAATTGCCTGAAATTTTTGGGCATTCTAGCCCATTGAATTATCCTTGAAAATCTTGAGTATCTTAGAAAATAAATTCCGAGACGTACTTTTAAAATGAATTATTTTCTCGTGGTACATACAAGGTGCCACAGCATGTTTCAAAATTCTTCTACCTCGAGGACCAAAATGCTTTGAGATATTTTCAATGGTTCATAAACACTTTTACTTAGACCCGAAGGTCGAATATCTTTAAAAAGTTTTTCACTAAAAGAAAGGTATCCTCATTTCTGTTCAAACGCAAGATGATTTTCAAAGTCTCGATAATGATGTTTCACGTTTATATTTTTTTTTGAAAGGTGATACTCAAGACCAAACGGTGTTCTTCTAAATTATTTTCAAAATGAGGTTTTTGTTTTTAAAACCTATCCATTCCCGTTTAAGGGCTGGGTATGTATGTATGATGTTCGTGTTGTCATTTTGATATTTGCTCCCGAGTATGATCGAATTGGTGGTGTGAGCGTTGAGTCGTTTTCTACATATTTGTTGTGTTAGCCCCCTGTGAGAGGCAGGATGTTGGTGTTGAATGTTGTCGCCTCGTGGTGATTTCTGCGTTGTCGCGCATGTGCGAGCTGTCAGAGCTTGGTTTGGTATGACCGTGTGCACCGGTGATGGTTCCGTTATGTGTCGGTTGTTTAGTGTCTTGTTACCTTGATCCCGTTTTTGTGAATTTCGTAGACGAGGTCGGAGGTAATACCCGTACTATTTTGACTTATGTATTTCCTCTTTCTCCAGTCTATCGATTCGCTCATGTTCGTTGATGCTTTATGAACTTGTTCTGTATTTCGGTTTCATCGTCCGAACGAGCTGTGATCTTATTGTGGGTCGATCTGGTTATCGATGTGACTTTTTCGGGTTCAGTTCGATTCTTGTGAACCTTGTTCGGGAGTGACATCATCGGGTTCTATTAGTTCTTTTATTCGAAGTGGATCGGATTTGGAACTCTTGTGTTTTCGACTCTGTCGACTCATTATGTTCGTTGACATTTCTGAGCTTGTCCTGCCCCTTGCTTTTGTTGATCGAACGAGTGTGGTATTGTTTTGGAATGAATCGTTTGTCGCTGTGACTTTTCAATCGCTATTCCCTTTCCTGTGGATCTTATGGGAATGCAGGTCTTGTAGTTCTCACCAGATCATCCTGAGAGTTGTTGTTTGAATTTTATTATCCTTCGTGTTTCGGACATGATTGTTCGATCTTTGTTGTCTCGATCGTTTGCTTGTTCGGTTTTTGTTCTCGTTTCGTGATTGTTGAGCATTCAGGCTCCTAATTCCCTTAAGTTCGGGAAATTAGTCTCTTTTTCGATCTTCCAACCCTTGGGCGGTGGGATTCCGTATTTGTTCAGCGGTTGGCTCGCGTTTTGATTGATGTACCGTTGGGTTGGTCAATCATATTGATTTTCATTCGTTGTGTTTTGTGATTGTCGGATAATTGACTTGGCTATATTATCCGTTTGATGACGCTTGTCATTTGTTGGTTTTATTATATCCCTAACGGCGACGTTGTGTTGGTCGCCGTGGAGCGTGTTTTCACGCCGTATATTCCTTTGCGTTGTTTGTAACATTTCGCCGTTGGGCGTTAGTTACGCATTCTTGTGTATCTTGTTGAGTTTTTCCTGGCGGAATATTTCTTCCCCCTACTTGTTTTAAGTTTCGGGACGAAACTTCTTTTAAGGAGGGTAGAATGTAATATCCGCAATTTTCGATTTTCGGTAAATTTCTTTTTTCGGCCGAAGTCCGTTTTGACGACTCGCTCATGACCGTTTCGTCATTCTGAGAATGATTAATTCTATACTTTTTGACATCCGAGTTCGTTTCGGAGCCGTTTTGTTGAGTTCCGTGCTTTTTAACGACTTTTCCGCACTTGAGTTCGGTTCTTGCGAATCTCGTTCGAAACTGCTGTTTAGAGTTTCCCGTAAGTCCGTTTAACTTTGTTAGACGTGTTGTGAATTTCGGTTTGGTTATTCGATCACGTATCGTGATTTCCGGGCGTTTTGGGCCATTTTGTAATTTCTTGAAAGTTACGGGTATCCGTATCTGTAATTGTTGTCTCGACCCGTTTCTTGGTCGCGTATGACTAATTATGGTATTACGTTTTCATTTCGAGTCGTTGATGTCGTCCGTGAACTTTTCGTCGTGTTCGTTCCGTGCATTTCCGGAAATCGAGGCGTCGGGTCGTGGCGGTGACAGTGGCCGGACAGTGCGGCCCTGTCGGAAGTCTTGGGTGCGGCCGAGCGAGCACGGCAGCAGTGTAAGCGCACGCCTTCTGGCCGGAGACGCCTTGCTAGCTCTTGATGTAGCGCACGCCGTCGAGTCGCGAGTGTACGCTATCGGGCTTGGGCGAGAGGATTCGAGGTTCGACTCGGCCAGATCGGCGGTAGAGCACGCTACTCGGTCGTAGCGCACACTAGCCGGCGAGGGTAGCGCACGCCACGGCCGACTAGCGTCGTTACCTAGGTGAGTTTGTTAGTCCGGTGGCTCTTTGGGCCAGGAGTCAGCGCGCAGGCTTCCGCCGTAGCGCACGCTAGCGGAGTCGGGCGGACGAGTCATGGTCGGCGGGGTGGTCGGTGGTGCCGGGTCATGCGGGCCATGGCCGAGAGTGCTCGGCCGATACTGGCCGATAGCGCACGCTAGTCCGGGAAGGCTAGCGCACGCTAGTTCCGGCCCAGTATATAAATGACAGACCAGCGACTTTTTCAGTCATTTTTCATTTCGTTTATCTTCGGTCCGCGGCTGGGGTTTTGGAGGAGACGAAACCATGTTGTTGGACAACAAATCCATGAAGTTTCTAAGTTTATATCACTGATCAATCATCCTATAACATCCTTCGATCCAGCGAATCAAGGTTAGATCTTTGGAACCCTACTTTTGGGTAGATTTGGGGGTTTTTGCGTTTTTGTCCGATTCGTTCCGTGTTGTTGATTAATACACGATGGGTGTGATTAATATTTGTAGTATTCTTGTGTTTAACATCATTTAATCTATTGTTCTTTGTCGAATCGAAGTATATTTCTTGATTTCCTTCGAATTGACTTTTTGGGGGATTTGTCCTCGATCTCGTTTTTCATCTGTTTTCGATGGATCGATTATGGTTAAATGATGTTGTTAAACATATTCTATGGATTGTATATCTATATTTCAACTTGGAATTCCGTTTTCGTGATTTGACGGAACGAATCGTGTTCTTGGCCGTTTTGGGGGAAATCCTTGAACTTTCGTCATTCGTTCTTTGAATTCAACGGCTTTGAGTCGTGTTATGGAATTCATTTCATTGTTATTATTGTCCTTCGTAGTTTATGATGTGAGTTGGCGATCGGTGGAGTCGGCGGGTTTGTAATCGATTCGTGTCAACCTACTTTGGTCGATTCTCCGCGTTGTTCTTATTCGAGGCAAGTACCTTGTCCATACTTTTCTTGTTTTGTGGATATGATGATTGGTGATCGTCTTGGTTTGTTTGTTTGTTTGAAATGAGTTTTCAAAAGATTTGATTAGCCTCATTAAAGGCCCTCTTTCAAAACCGTGTGTGTT
The DNA here is from genome assembly GCA_033398695.1 of Orobanche coerulescens. Classification (NCBI taxonomy): domain Eukaryota; kingdom Viridiplantae; phylum Streptophyta; class Magnoliopsida; order Lamiales; family Orobanchaceae; genus Orobanche; species Orobanche coerulescens. The sequence continues at coordinate 126,443,829 of CM065809.1, forward strand.
TTGTGATTGGTGTGATTCGTGAACGAGTATGTGAATCTTATGGATATGTTTGGTGTTGATGATGCACTTGGTATTTGCGTGTGGATCTATATTGTTTCATTTCGGTGCATTGTGGTTTGACGTGTTGTTTTACTGAGTGTTTGATGCCTCTGGGTGAATTGTTTGGATATCCTTGGTGTGATATGTTACTTGTGCTTGAGATTATTTCGCTAGCCAGCTCGGGGGGTCCGACGGGATCACGGAGTGGGATTCGTGGCTTCGTCCCGGTCCTAGGCGACGTGTGGTGCTTGAGTATTTTGCTAGCCAGCTCGGGGGGTCCGATGGGATCACGGAGTGGGATTTGTGGCTTCGTCCCGGTCCTAGGCGATGCGTGTACATGTTTTGTGAATGTGTTTGCTCACCTCCGGAGGGTTCGACGGGACCACGGAGGGAATTCCAATGGCTTCGACCTGGGTTCACGAGTGAAACTTCACCGCTACGTGTGTATATTTTGTGATTGTTTTTCGCTCACCTCGGGAGGGTCCGATGGGATCACGGAGAGAATTCCATTGGCTTCGACCTGGATTCACGAGTGAGGTTGCTTATGTTTTGTGAATGTGTTTGCTCACCTCGGGAGGGTTCAACGGGGCCACGGAGGGAATTCCATTGGCTTCGACCTGGATTCACGAGTGAAACTTCACGGGTGCATGTGTATTTTATCTCCGTCGAGGACGCGCGACGTGGGTTTCAACCCTGTGTATTATTGTCGGTTTTCTATTTGTGAAAACAAAACCTTTGGGCTGTGACCTGTGACCCTGTTGATTTTTGGAAAGATAAGGATTTGATAATCCTAAGTTGTTTTCTATCAAAACTCTCGATGGCATTTAAACGGTTTTATAAATTGTTTTCCCTTGATTTGTGACCTTTCGGTTTTAGAATGTTTTACCAAACTCTTGCCTCGGGAAGTACTTTTCGTCACGTTTGGATTTTTAAGGGTTCCTGGTTATTGTTATTTGTGAAATATGAATTGTATGGCTCGTATTTGCACTTTGTTCTTGTACTAGCAAAACAGTGGAGTTTCGCTAACCCCCGAGTATTCGGGGGGTGGATGTCTATTTTTGCATTCAGGTTTTGGAGCATAACACAGGGTCGGCACGAAGGATGATGAAAGATGAACGATACTAATCACACGAGGATCCGTTGATGTCGTATTGGTCTAGTTGTATTTTCTTTTCCGCTGCAGTATCTTTTCCCCGTTGTACGGGAGTTTATTGTATTTTGACCCCTGCGTGGGTATGTGTTTGGAATTGAGTTGTATGTTATTATTGAAAGACCAAGTCGGTCTACTGAGTCATTTTAGCCTTAAAGGCGATGTTTAGATGTTCGATTTTAGTTATCAGCCTGGTAGATCCTCGAGGAGAGGGTCTACGGCGTGTAATATCCCTGGGTGGATTGGGGGTGTTACATTCCCGAAGGTCATAATTCATATAAAGACATACCTGATGTACTGCATAAGACAAATCCGGACGAGTAAATGTAAGGTATTGAAGTCCACCTGCAAGACTGCGATACAAAGTAGGATCCTGAACAGGAATGCCCTCAGGTCCCAGTTTAGATTCTGTATCAACTGGAGTCCGAGAAGGGTTACAATTAGCCATGTGGGCCCTCTCAAGGAGCTGAGAAGCATACTTTCGTTGAGACAAAAACAACCCTGTGGAATGTCGAACAGCAGATATACTAAGAAAGTAATTAAGTACCCCGAGATCAGTCATATCAAACTCACTGTGTAGGGAAGCAATAATCTGCTGCAGGAGAGCAGGAGAAGAAGCCGTAAGAATAATATCATCAACATATATAAGTAAGTAAGCAACCTGAGAGCCATGTCGATATATAAAAAATGAAGAATCGCAACGACTATGGTAAAATCCGACTCGTGTGGCATAACCTGCAAATCTTTGAAACCAAGCATTAGGTGCTTGTTTCAGTCGATATAATGATCTCTGTAAAAGGCAAACATGTTGAGGATAATGAGAATCAACGAAACCAGGAGGCTGATGCATATAGACAGTCTCAGATAAATCACCATTAAGAAATGCATTCTTAACATCAAGCTGATGAACCGGCCAATTGCGGGATACCGCAAGGCTAAGGACAGTATGAATGGTAGCTGGTTTGACCACCGGGCTAAAAGTCTCATCCACATCAACACCTAGTTGCTGACTGCTTCCATTAGCAACCAGACGAGCCTTGTATCGGCTCAAAGTCCCGTCAGCATGAAACTTATGCTTAAATAACCACATAGAGCGAACCATATTAACACCGGTGGGCCTTGGTACAAGAACCCAAGTGCCATTTTTAACCAACACATTATACTCATCATACATAGCATTACACCACTGGGATCTTTTAATGCGTGAAAATAAGATTTAGGAATAGGAGAAATAGAGAAAGTGTTTAGGGACAAGCGTTTGATAGGTTTGACAATGCCTGATTGTGACCGCGTGATCATGGGATGAGTACGGGGTTGTTCGTTTACGGGCTGTGGGGAGTGGGTAGTAATTGGGTCGGTATTGGGCTGGATAGTAGTTGAATTGGTGGCGGGTTGTGGAGTTGGTGAGTCGTATTGGTGTTGGTGTTGTTGGGTCGATAATGGACTGTGTTGTTGGGTTGGAGAAGGGTCGGGATGTGGGTCGTAATTATTGGACCGGGTGGTGGCAGTAGTTTGTTGAGTTTGGGTAGGTGAACGAGGGTGAGGTGTTTCATTTTGGTGTTGTGGAGGTGCGTGGTTATGATTGGAAGGAGTTGAGTCGGAGATGATTGAAGTGAGGAGGGGGGACGGTGTGGGTTCGAGGAAGGTGTGTGAGGGTGGAGAGGAGGGTGTCATAGATCGGTATGGAAATTGGTTTTCATCGAAAGTGACGTGCTTGGAAATTATGATTCTGTTTGTTTTTAGGTCTAGACATCGAAAACCACGATGATATGCGGGATAATCCAAGAATATACATGGGGTAGCTCGTGGGGCAAGTTTGTGGGGGGAGTGAAGGTGAGGGTAACATAAGCACCCAAATATACGTAGGCGGGAGTAGTCAGGCTCTTTGTTATAAAGACGGGTGTAGGGTATTTCGTTGTGAATTGCGGTAGATGGCAAAAGGTTTAGGAGATAGGTGGCCATATGTAGGTCTTCGACCCAAAAAGTGGGGGGGAGGTGTGCTTGGAACAAGAGTGTACGAATGACATTGTTTATTGTTCTAATCATTCGTTCCGCCTTGCCGTTTTGTTGGGAGGTTTTTGGGCAAGAGAATCTAAGTTGAATGCCATGGTTAGTGAAAAGGGTATGGAGTCGGTTATTGTCGAACTAACCACCATGATCACATTGAAAACCTTTAATTTCGCATTTAAATTGATTTTTACCATAATTACGAAAATGCAAAAATTTATCAAACATGTCAGATTTAGAACGAAGAGGATAGATCCATAGAAAGTGTGAGAAATGATCAAGAAATAACACGTAATATTTAAAACCACCAGAACTAATAATAGGAGATGTCCATAAATCAGAATGGATAATATCAAAACAATGTTCAACAACAGAATCCGAACTATGAAAAGGGAGCTTCACATGTTTGCCAAGTTGGCACGCATGACAAACATGTGTAGACTTTTCTTTATTACAAGAAATAAACTGACGAGAGACAAGAGAGCGTAGCACTTCATCACCCGGATGACCAAGGCGTTGATGCCACGTGGACGAACTTGTGGAGAGGAAAGCTGTTATAGTTCTGAACTTTCAAACAACATCTAATTATCAACGATATGTACTGTTATTAATATTAATCTATTATCGTAATTTATAATTTTCAACAACTTAATTATCAACTAATCAACTAAATTTTAAAGTAGTTTTGAACTGTCAACCAAACAATTAATGCTATTAGTTATTTTGCAATTAACCAATTAACATAAAACTCACAAAAGTACCATTTTTTACGTCAAGATCAATAAATTAGAAATCAATCTCCAAACACATTCAATACTAACAGCTCAGAACGTCAATATATGTTCAACATCGAAAAATTCAAGAATCATAGAGTCAAGAAAAACTTAATATAAACTCAAGAATGCTTAATATAAATAAATATTAGTAAACTCGAAATTAAAAATTAAAGGTAAATACCTTATGAATTGGTTCGATATACTAATGTGGAGGAAAATAAGCTTTTAACTAATAACTTTGAATGAAAATTGAAGAGTTTTTAGATTTTGGAAATTAAGATTTTGGGATGACATTTTTTTGAAGAAAGAAGAAGAAGAACAGAAAGGAAGGAAAGGAAGAAAATAAGAGCAAGAAGAGAGGCATAGTCGACCCATCAAAATTAGAAAAAAAAAAATTCTTTAGCATTGGATATGTGACGCTAAGGATTAGTATCCGTTGCGAATGGTGCCACGTATGTGATGACAATATGATAAAAATCTAAAAAAAAAAAAAAAAAAATTAGGGTCAGTAGTCAAAATGGTGTCACATATGTGGTGCCAATGTTGTTAAACTTATCTTGTAAGCACTTTTGACCGATTTCGTCCAAAATCAAAGGCGTAAGTTATTTGACACCATTGTTTTAAAAAGTATGATGCTTCTTTTGTTTTGTTTTGAATGTGAAGTTAATAATGTGAAACTAATAAAACATGTCTTTAGTAGTGATTCAGGGAACTTCTAAATTTAACAAACTGCAGCCCATGGATGCATGCAATCTGAATTAATTCTTGTGATTTGATTAATTGTTGAAATTTGGTTGTACTAATTCCTTGCACATTCCAACAATTATCTTCAATCTCTAAAATAATATTTTTATTCTTTTGTAATCATGCAAATTATTTCACCTATAAATCAAATGGCAGAGTCAAGGATCATCAGATCCCTCTCTCATCGAAGAACAGCTTTCCAAAACTCTATACGATGGCAAACTACATCTTACAACTTCTCATTATTTCAACTATCCTTCTTCAAGTCATACCCTTGACGACATGCAAACATTGTAATTTAGGGATTCCGTTTACGGTTTATATTACCAGCTACCTTCCCCAAATATCCCCACCGTTGAAGGTGCATTGTGCATCGAAAGACAACGATTTAGGAAACCACACACTGTATATGAATCAACTATTCACATTTGATTTCTGCTCCAATATTTTCAGTACATTATTCTACTGTGATGCTTGGTGGGGGGCAAAGCATGCACATTTTATTGCCTTTAAAACTGTCCCATTTACGGCTACTTGTAGAAGAGATACATGCTTTTGGGTAGCAAAGACTGATGGTATATATTTCTCTCACTATTATCCTCCAAGAGGCTTGATGAAAAAGGCCGATTGGTCATGATTTGCCGGCCAGCCATGGTTTTACCGATAATGTAATAAAGTGATACCAATAAATCTTATATGTACTCCATGTGTCTCTGTATGGTGATAATGTTTCTATGAGACTTGCTAATGTCAATGTGTGTGTGTGTGTGTGTGAATGGTAAGTGCAAGAAATTATATATTTCGGAGGGAATTGATATACAAATTTTGTGGAGGATGTGCGATTGCTACCTTGAGATAGGGGACTTTCTTAGTTTTAATTATGTTACTAGAAAATTCAGTGGTGTTGCGTATCAGTTAAGCTCATATTTTTCTTTCATGTTTAGATTGAATACAACTTGTCTGGGTGGCTTAAAGATCTTGTACTGATTGATATTTCGGATGGCTGATACGTGTTCCGTTCAGAATTAATTGTATCAAATGAACTTTTATGGAGTTTAATATATAATTTGATCAATAATTCCTACTCACATTTGATTCATTTATAATTTTATACGTAAACAACATAAACATCACATTAAAAATCACTAAAAATTTATATAATAATTCAAAAATTTGGAAAAATTCCGAAAGCTTGAAAAAATATATGAAAATAAAGTTTATTTTAATAGTAAAATCTGAAAATAAGAAACAACTTTTAAATACCTAAAAATAAATTATTAATAATCAAATACAACAATATACTATCGAAAATATTATCTCCCTGTTTCGAGAATTAGGATTCTGTCCTTCACAAGACACAATAGGAAAATTGCAATCAGACAACACTAATTAGACAACAGCCGGCCGAAAAAATATTGGCTGAAATTAACAGACAATTGTTTATTTTCATCCTCGAAAAAATAGAGTAATCCAAGTACATTACAACGGTTTAAAAACCATTGTCTAGAAAAACTAATCAGACAAGGCTTTTTGTCGGTGATGTTGTGCAAACTTGAAGGATTAGACAACCGTTTTAAAAATATATTGAGGGAATTAGCTTGAATAAGACAAACGTTTTTAACTATGCTTGTTTTATTACATTTAGACAACGTGTCATAAAACCGTTGTGTGATTCATACAAGTATTTTTTAATATTTTACATTTAATCATGCTTCAAACAACGGAACATTGGAACCGTTATCTAAAGCACGTACTTTATTATACGCGAAAAGACACATGTTATTTCATTAGTGTGCCACGTGACACTCAAGATGTGTTTTTTAAAAAATAGATTCAATATCTCACACAAAGTACTATTTACGACTACTAGTCAATTAAGTAGTGCCCTAATAAGATTTTAAATCAAATTAATTTTTTATTTTTTGAAAATTTGGAAATATCACTCAATTAGATATATCTTGGACATTCGTACGGTTATATCACTGAAAAATATTCTTAAAAAATAGAACAATAATCCGAGACAAAACACTAGTTACTAGTACTAGTCAATTTAGTAGTGGTTTGCTAAGATCTCAAACAAAATTAATTTTTTATTTTCTGAAAATTTGGGAATGTCACTCAATTAGATATATCTTGACATCGGTACGGTTGGATCGTCGATAAATATTTTTTAAAAAAGTGAAACAATAATGCAGGACAAAGCACTAGTTACTAGTACTAGTTAGTTTAGTAGTGGTTTGCTTAGATCTCAAACCAAATTATTTTTTATTTTTTTGAGAATTGGGGAACATCACTCAATTAGATATATCTTGACCCTCGTTCAGTTGGATCATCGATAAATATTTTTAAAATATAGAAACAATAATCCATAAAAAGCATTAGTATTTTGCTAAGATCTCAAACTAAATATTAATTTTTTATTTTTTAAAAATTTGGGAACATCATTCAATTAGATATATATTGACATCCGTACGGTTGGATCGTCGACAAATATTTTTTAAAAAATAAAACAATAATCCGTGAAAAGCACTAGTTACTAGTGTTGTGCGGCGATTTATACGCCTCGACGGCGATCGGTATAGAAGCCAAGCGACCGAGTCCACGACCAAATGAGTTACGGCAAACTTGTCAAAACGAAGGTAACATTCCACCTTCGAGTATCTAGCGATCAAATCCCAAGGCGATCGCCTTTTGGCACCTAGCGATCGACTCTGGTGTCCGACCAAAGACGACCGTCCTGTGCCACGAACAAGGCCATCGTCCGTCAAATTCTACGAAGACTGGTTCACGAAGCAAAGGACCCATGTGCAGATCCGCGAAAGGCGCCGCAGAAATCGTTGACTCCAGTCCATCAGCAGCTGTTAGTGACAAGAACGGCCTCACCTACCGACAAACCCGCCGAAAGGTCCTAAGTAGGGCCTCCCAAGACAGCGACAGAGACGCGTGTTGGCTTCTCGTTGGTCCGCACTTCTGGCAGCCAGCAACTTCTGCGGACATTAAGGAGACCAATCCATGTGCTAAAGACGATCGCCTGCTTATTATAATACAGCAAAGGCGATCGCCCAGTGTCTCCCAGTCCTATAAATAGAGAACCTCCAGCAACTGGAGAAAGGTTCACAACTACGTTGGCAAATACGTTTAGAAAACATTGAGCAAAGTATCTCCTCTCGGCTTTCTCTCTTGAATCTATTTTAGGATTTCTCTCACAGCACCTCTCAACCAAATGACGGTCGGCATAGGCAAGAACTCCCTTCAGTTCAGATTCGAAGAGACTCGCAAGTCCAGGAGCTCAGACATTCAGCTAATACACACTGTGAGAGACCGTCGATTTCTCACAGTCGTCACAGCACCCCATCGTTGTTACAAGAACTCATAGAGCATCATCTCTAGTTCTTCTGACAATCTTCACGCCCAATAGCTAAGATAACTAGGGTCTTTACACTCATTGTAATTGTACTCTAACATTAATATTTGTACTCCCAAGTATTTGTATTAATAATATCTCGTGAGAGCATTCAAGCCCGGGACTAACAACCCCGGCAAATCTTATGTTATTTACTTTCCCCACGGACGTGCTCTCGCATTTGTTTATTACTCGACCATTCCAGCAATATCATCTCCGGATAATATTATGGGTAACAACAATTGGCGCTAGAGGAAGGGGATCTTAACCTTCATTTTTCATTCCTACCGTCTCGAAAACACTCACTGTTCTCGGGGAATACACTTGAAGAAACACTCACTGTTCTTCAAAGAAAAGCCTTCAGAATAATGACGTCACTAGTGAAAAAATACCATTTTACATCGCACTTTCTAGATCGGTTGCAGTATAACCGATTTAGAAAGTGATTAGGTTTCATTTTACATCGGTTATTTGGGAACCGATTTAATATATCAGTCTTTTACATCGGTTAATAGAGAACCGATTTAATATATCAATCTTTTACATCGGTTAATAGAGAACCGATTTAATATGTCTATGTTTCACATCGGTTAATAAAGAACCGATCTCATATACCAATACATTAAACGGCCCTCCACTGCCCAATTTAGGTCATTCAACCTTCATTCAACCTTCTCCTCCGCTTTCAACCTTCTCCTCCGCGATTCATCTCCTCCCCTCACCATACTACACCCTTTATGCGCCTCTAGAGCATAATATAGCTTCGAAACTCTTCTTCGAAGCAGTGGTTCCAATCGGAAGGAAGAAATATTTCTCTGCCACTTTTTGGCTTCATACATCTCCGATGAAACAAAAAGAAAGCATTTATGCGCCTTCTAGAGCATAATATAGCTTCGAAACTCTTCTTCGAAGCAGTGCACCTCCTAAACTCGTTAACTGTAAATATCTGAACTTTTTTTCTTTTTTCTTTGAATTGATTCGTATAATGGTATTGACTTCGTTTTTTTTTTTCATATTTTATATAAAAAAATCGAAACCACAGGTGATTTGATTTCAATGGCAGATTCCCAAGGGTTGGAAGGTAGCTGCGACTTAATTCGATTTCTCACATTTCTAGGTTTTCGTACGAATGGTTAACTGTATGTGTTCGTAAAACCGATGGGGATCTTAATCGAATTACACAATGACGACAGATCTGAACCATGTTTTCCAGTTTGGTATTCAAAATCCACAAAATTCAATTGACAAAATTATCCAGATAATTATCTTATATTTCTTTACAAAATGTTATCCCGGTTTGATAATGTGTGGTGTTTCATTGATGCTGGGCATTTCATCTCCTTATGTAAGTTTATGTTTGTTGTGAAAGTAAAATTAGAAAATGCATTAGATATCAGAATGCATTAATTGATAGTTTTTGATTGAGTAAATTTCCCCCATCCCTACCCCCAACCCCGCCCCATTTTTCTGTGGTTCTGAATGTGATATGTATTTTCTTTAATTGATTTCTTTTATTATTTGGGTCAGAAAGTTCACCAATTAGAGTACTGTTACTTCCAGAAGTTAGAACTAAAGCTGTAGTTTTCGTATTTTGTTGATGCAAACTTTGCAAAGTCTGCATTTTGCTTTTGGTGCAAAAATAATATGAATTATTCTGAGTGTGTGAGCTTGTACTTTCATTGATTCTAGCTGTCATTTGTATATTATTCCATCCACCCCACTAAGAAAAGCTTGTATACTGTATGTGTTCGTGAAGCCGATGGGGATCTTAATCGAATTACACAATGACGACAGATCTGAACCATATTTTCCAGTTTGGTATTCAAAATCCACAAAATTCAATTGACAAAATTATCCAGGTAATTATCTTATATTTCTTTTTACTAGTCATTGGAGGTATAAAAAGAATATCTGTAAACATAGATTTTGGAGTTGGGTTGGATCGATTCTATTTTTAGCATTGACAGTGCACCAAGCATGGATTGACCTATGATCGATTTCATTCTCATGCATACGTTTTTTGTTTTTCTATTATTTTTTAAATCCAGTCATTATTTTGATAAATATAATAAAAATATAAAATTCTTAAATGGAATATTTTTTAGAATGGCCTAACATTCCATGTACGTATTTTTGAGAAATTGGATTCAAAGCCATTCAAGATTTCGGATATGCAAAGCTTGTACATTAATTTTCTAGGAATGGTTTTGTAAATACACCAAAACATCTCTCTAAGCACCCTTCTGGAATTATTCCAATCCTCCAGTAAGAGATCATGTTCTAAGTGTTCAGTATCTATATCTTTTTATTGTCATTAATGGTGCTCTTCATACTGAGGTAGTAAAAAAATGTAAAACATCCCACTTAAAGTAGGATGGAGGGAGTGTGGAAGGTTAACACTTTGATTCAAGCAAATTGCCTGCTTTAACTTTGACCACAACCAAAGAATAGCCTCATTGATTTTACCATGACCACTAAGAGTGTCTTTTCTGCCTTTCTGTTGCCATGCGAAGGATATTTTTATTCCATAATGTGGGAAAAAATGCTTATCACACACACAGACGCACTCTCTTATTTCTTGGTAGAAAAGATATTATAATTGCCCCTTTTGAATAGATATCATAATTGCCAATCTGAATACTATTTAGTACATAATCGACTAAATTCTTGTATTTCACTTTCATTCCGGTGAAAAATACAAGTAGACATTATCTTTGTTGCTTTTGGGGAAGAGTGAAATGGGTTTGAAAATATTCAAACCAACAATTTCAAATTGCAATCGATGTGTTACGCAACTCCTCTCTCATGTTTTTGCTCAAACATGCGGTTCGAAGCGCATTTTTAAACGATGTCGGTTCGATAACCTGAATTTTTATATCACATATGTTTTAATTAGAGTCCTTTTCATTCACATGTTAATGACTACGTAAGCATTTTGTAATCGGATTTGGTCTTCCGTTAAAAATTGCTTTCGATTGCAAAGATTTTAGCTCAAGAATCAATAGTGAAAACCGAAAACCAAAATGAAACGAATTAGGTAACCGAACTTCATTTGAACCACAATTCCCAGTTTGATTATGCAATTCGGTTCCCACCTTTCTCCATTCATGAAATCATTCCAACAAAAGTTAAAAAATCAGATTTTATGATCTAATAAAAATGAATCACTTACATCGTAACTGTTCAAGAAAAAATTGCTATAAGCATACATCTTTAGGAACAAAACGGAAAAAGGTCAAAAGGAAAAATAACAATCCTAAGACATGAAAGGCAATACACAATTACAAGTATGACCATAGATCTGGATTTTGTTTATCTCTTCTTTACATCTCATACGATTCTGGATGCCTCCCACCATTTGCCATCCTTTAAGAGCTTGCATGAAATTTCAGTGACTAGTTAAGAAGTTCGCTCTGGTTTGGTTAGTTCGGGCTTTGTATTTCAAAAAGCCAACTGAACCGTTAAAACCGTTGCCCTTTGGATAATTAAAGCCAAAACGAAACCGAATGTAATTCTAACAGGGCTTTGACATTTCCGGTTGCTACATTTATTTGTTATTTTAATTTTTATATTTCAAACCTGGTAGAAGTTATGGGTTGAGCCAAAACCGAAGGGATGATATTGTATTCTAGATGTTAGTTTTCTGTCTTAGATGCTTAATTGTGTGCATATATTGATAGGCTCTGTTTGAGTATAATGCAGGAATATTGTTTCAACAGTTAATTTGGATTGCAAATTAGATCTTAAAGCTATAGCATTGCAAGCTCGCAATGCAGAATACAATCCTAAGGTAGGTGCTCATGTTATGTCTTAATCGGTCGGGTTTATTCGACTTCTGTTACTTGCCTGATTCCATTTAAGTTATGATGATAGAATGCATTCGAGCTCCTCATTAGCTTTCATTTTTAGTTCCTTTGAGTAATTTGTGGAGCAAAATTTAGTATTACTTGTGCGGTGTATCAAAGTTACTTAAAATCTGATATGATGAAACTTATGCCGATTGCACAGAGAAAATCAGTAGTTCGAATCACAACAGAAGCCAAGCTCTTGATGAACTTTTAGGTATTGAAAGTGCTGTTCATATCAATTTATTTTCATGGTATGCTCGTCATTTATTTTATTGCATCTTTGAAGGTGGGATAGAAACTCTAGCAATTACGGAGGCATTTTGAGAATTCGGGTGACAAGCTACACTATGTTCCATTGGCTTGATCATCAAATAAAATCGCAAGAAAAAAATGAATGAGTATATATTATTTTGAATGATGGCCGCCTTTGGGAAACGGAGGCGGGATCATTCAGAGCGATTAGTAAGAGGCTAAAAATCGATGTGCGGTGCGGTCGTAAAAGAAAGCGATGTGCGGTGCGAGCTAAAAAGCGATGTGCGGTGCGGTGCGGTTTAATGAAGATAAATTACAAAACAATTTTAAGTGTTAGAAATGGTTACAAAACGTATTGTACCATTAGGTCTTGGAGACGATGATCAATGCACCGAAGATAATTTACTTTAGTTTTGGTGTATTATTTACTTTAGTTTGACATAAATATTTAGAAAATAGAACCCCCATCCCACTTCTTTTCTGTGTTTTTACCATAAAAATAGTTGTTGACAATAAAAGGAGAAATGGCAAAATATCAGCTGTTCAAAATCAAAGACATTAAAATGTTTATGGATATTTGATCAATTTGTGGCCTCTTGTTAATTTGCAGACATTTGATATGGAAGAGCCTTATTCGAAGGATGATATTGATGACGTACGAAGACGTTGGACTCAATATTTTCTAGATTTTATATCTTTATCGAAGTAGTAAGAGAGGAATATGGGAACCGGGTACGTAGGGATTTGCTGCGTAGGGATCATTCATCATTTTGTGATTGTATTTTTTTTTTGCAAGATTTATAAATCTCTTGTAGTAACTGTTGTTGTACATTTTTTGCAAGATGTAAAGAGGGTTTTGTAATAGAATAGTGTGAACTTGCTAATTTGGGTAGAATATATGGCGTCTTGTTGGAGATTTTATTGCTCATGTTAAGTTTCATAGGAGGAATTCTGTCGTGATCTGAAAATTGCCACTTTTGTGAACAAAGCTTTTCTAAATCTGCCATTTTTTGAACCAGAATATCAATTTTTCTAAATCAGTTAAAGCAGTAACCTATTTAGAAGATTACACATTCTAAATCGGTTAAAGCAGTAACCTATTTAAAATATTACACATTCTAAATCGGTTAAAGCAGTAACCTATTTAGAATATTACACATTCTAAATCGGTTAAAGTAGTAACCGATTTAGAAACTAAACATTATAAATCGGTTACTGCTTTAACCGATTTAGAAACTAAACATTTTAAATCGGTTAAATAACCGATGTTAAAAGTATTTTTTACATCAGCTAAATAACCGATGTTAAATGCGTTGATTTTCTACATCGGCTGGATCTATAACGGTTCGAGACCCGATTTAAAAGGCCTATTTTAACCGATTTAAAAGGTGTTTTTTCTAGTAGTGCGTCTGCCACCACATCGAAGAGAGCCGCTCTCTGAACTGCCGGACATACTCTGGCTCGATCCGGGCCCCAGCCGACGGCAGAGGGTAGCTGCGGCAATGCGAAACTCTTGATCCCGCACCTAAGGGACGACCCCAGCCTTTCGCTCGACAAGTTCCAAACCGCCCGAGCCCCAGCCATGCGCAGCGCCCGCTATAACCCCCTCGGCCATCCGACGCGTGGGCAAACGGAAGTTCAAGGGACTACTGGGCGAGCGATCATCAGAAAGCCCCGATTCGCGAGAAAAGGCTCTCGCCAGGTGAGACGGTTCCGTATTCAGTCACTTGGGAAGCGATCCATCATGGCGACCGGGGCATTCTGGCCCCATCCACGAGACGACGGAATCCGAGTCCGTGACCAGGAGTTCGGCCTACCCAACTCCCAGCCAAATACAGGACAGCCGTTTGGCCCTCTTCCGCGGAAGAGTTGAGCCACGCGGCAAGGACATCATGGACGCCGCCTAGGCGAGGGGACGCCTCCTGTCCTAAAGATGACGATCGTCAAAACCAAAAAGGCGGTCGTCAAGCCACCCGGTGATCTCAAGGCCTTCGAGGATGTGGAAGCCCATATCCTCCACAAGTTCAACCGAACTCCGGCCCACATTTTTTACGCCGCAAGGGGCACGAACCGCTAAACAAGCCAAAGGCGATAAGGGACAATGGTCATCTGGACCATAATCAATATTGTGCTTACCACAAGAGTCCCGGCCACAACACCAACCAATGCCGCGACCTCCTCCGACAACTCTGTAGATTGTTCGAGGAGGGCAAGTTGGACAGATTATTGGCTTAGCCGGAGCTCCATCGATCCCCTGACATGATCGCCAGAGTCGAACACAAACAGGCCGGAAGGCTCATACGAGTCGACCCCTCGATCAACCTAGGCAACCGGATCTATATGCTTCAATCAAGAGGGGGAACTTCGAAAGTCTCTCCCCAATTGCCGCCTCGTCAAACCAAAGGCTACTGCCTGAGCAAACGCTTCGAAAAAGAGGATGACTCGCTCGCCCTCTAAAGTCCTCGTCATCAACATGATGGACCTAGGCGGCGATCGCCTCCCCTAGCACAACGTATACCATCGAGGATCGTCAACTGACATGATGGTCCGAGGTAGAAAAGTGCTGCCATGGTCGCGAAAATCGATGAAACCGATGATCCGTCCATGCAAGGTTCCTTTGGGCTTCGATCGCTCGCCCTTCGTTTAAATACGAGGCGGGCGTAGCCGAAGGACCCTCCAGAAGCAAATCAGAGGATTACTCGCTCGCCCTCTAGAGTTCATCATCAACATGAAGAGCCTAGGCAAGCGATCGCCTCTCCTTACACAACATATACCGTCGAGGATCGTCATCTGACATGATGGTCCGAGGTAGAAGAGTCTCGACATGGCTCTGGAGGACGATGGAACCATTCTCTGTGCCCGTGCAAGGTCCCTTTGTGCCACGATCGCTCACCCTTCGTTTAAATATGAGGCGGGCGTAGCCGAAGGGCCCTCCAAAATAGATCTATGGACACGTTCGACCGCCCTCAAAGATCCATCACTTAACATGGTGGATCCAGACAATGCGATGCGTCCCTCCCCCCGTCACAACGTATACCGTCGAGGATCACCATCTAACATGGAGGTTCGAGGTAGAATAGGGTTAACAAGCTGCGGTCGTGGAGTCGATTAATCCGATGATGCCCCGCACAAGGACTCCTCCAGACCAAGACTGCATGCCCTTCATTTAAATACGAGGCGGGCGCAGCCTACCGAGGACCCTCACAATTTAGTGAGTCGCGAGAACTTAGCCATCAAACGGGATGTCGCTCGCGCACAAGCACGATCGTGGAGGTCGGTCCATCGAACTCCGTGATCGTGCATGGTTCCTTTAGACCAGGATG
This sequence comes from Orobanche coerulescens, assembly GCA_033398695.1. Lineage (NCBI taxonomy): Eukaryota > Viridiplantae > Streptophyta > Magnoliopsida > Lamiales > Orobanchaceae > Orobanche > Orobanche coerulescens. Next base: position 126,459,371 of record CM065809.1, read on the forward strand.
GACGGCCTTCCTCGAGGAATCTGCAAAATCGAAGACCGCTCACTCAACGATTTATTTTCGTCCCCTTACTTTCACTAAGTGAACAAAAACAAGGGGGAAAGACGGAGCTATATAAATGACGATTGTCCCTATTCAATTACATATGGAGATCGGCATTTTTCAGATGTATGTGCAGCGATCGATTTTGTTGTAAAAGTTATCAATATGAGTTTATCAATTCACTTGGAGTTATACACGCAACAATCTCTCTTCACACATTTGTAGAAAGTCATGAAAAGACTCAGAAAAAAATCATTCAAGCAATAAACCGAAGAAGCAAACTTTCATTTCATTACTTGGAATATGCAAGAGTACAAACACGGTCTCCCGAAGGCCTAAGTACAACAAAGCTACAATAATTACAAGCCAAAAACAACAAAAACAAAAAAGGACGTAGAGCCTCAAGCTGCCCCTGCCTGGCCTTCGCCTTCGACCACCGGATCGGCCCACGATCCCTCGCCGGCTTCTAGAGCTGTCTCCCCATCCTCAGGAGCATTTGGATGAACAAGGTTTTTGGGATTCGGGTACCAGCTCAGGTCTACGCCGATATCCGAGAGGTCCAAGATCGGCACGGAAAAGGCAGGATGAAGAGGGTGCTCTAGCGCGTATGCCTTGAAGTTTTCAGCAAGAGGGCCGACCTCCAGCCCTCCATTCTGAGCAGCACGGAGCGAGTCAGTGAAGGCCATGTAATAGGAAAACTCGCTGACGAACTCCACGTTGAGAAAGGGATCGGCCTCGGTCGCCTCTAGCTTTCCTTTCAACTCCACAACCGCCTGTTGCGCACCCTGAAGCTCGGACTCCTTAGCAGCCGTCTCTCCCCTCGACGACGCCAGCTCGCTAGTCATCCGAGCGACAGTCACCTTCAGCTGATCGACCTCCTTCTGAGCAGCCGCGTACGACCGACGGGCGTCTGTCATCTGATCCCGAAGCCGGTCGACCGTCGCCCGGGCTCGTTCAGAATCCTGTCTCGCCATCTCAAGATCCGGACTTGCCCGCTTAGCTTCGTCCAAGGAGTCCTTCTCTATATCCACGATCCTGTCGGAAAACTCGGAGTTCTATTTCCGAGTGGCCTCGAGGTCCGCCTGAAGACGGGAAGTAGAAGGACGCCCTTCGAATTCCTTCACGGCACAGGCGACCATCGTCGTCGCCGCTGGAGGAGAGAGCGAAGCGGCTGCATTGTGTTCCCGGATTGCTGGCGGGCGATCGCATCCAAGTCGGTCGTCCAGGCCTTCGGCAAAGCAGAAACATCCCGGTTGACGTATTGAGGGACATCACAAGCCTCGTGTGGAGATCGGCTCGCGAGGAAATCCAATACCAGCGGCGGGCAAGCCGGGTTAGTGTTGCGGATCCAGCATCAACAACAGAGGAGTTAGCACATCTCCTGCGCAAGTGACAAAACTCAGCAAACAAACAAAGTTTACCTCTCGACTTTCTCGGGGTCACGACCAAAGTACGATTTCCCGCGAGGGGTCTCGGCCTCGGAAATCGCCATGGCCTGAAGGAAAGCCGATGAAGGCGTAGGGTCGTCCGCCAAGGGGACCGCGGAGAGTGGAGGCGCGGCGATCGGCGGCTCACCGACAGGGGTAGAGACTGGGGGCTCCCCCGACCTCTGTCGCTTACGGTTCAGCCGGAGTCCCTCCTCCCGAACCTCCCCTTCCACTATGATCGGCTCCACATTAGGCCTCACCTCCGGAATAAGAGGTAGCGCCACCGGAGGAACTCTACTCGACTTCTTCTGGCGTAGGCAACTCAAAACTCCAGGATTCGACATAGCAATCTCCGGCGGAGGCTCCAAGAAGCGAGGGAAGTGGACTTGTGCAATAAGGAACGACCAAACAACGGTTAGACACATTCTTCAAACAGGACGATCGCCAAGCAAAGGAGATCGTAAAAAGTCATACCTGGGACCGAAAGATGTCGCGAAAAATGGAATAACCGAGCAGATAACCAACGACTCTCTTTGTTAATCCGACGAGCGTCTAAGTCGTTGTGCGGAAGGCTTCGTATCCGCTCCAGATGACCAGGAAATCGAAAGGTAGCTCGTCGGCCGCCGGAATGTGAAAACCTGTAAAAGGAAAACCAAATTAGATCATTTCAGAACATATCCGAACAAAGGGAGAGTCAGAACCCTTACTCGGATTCCTCTCCCAAAAGCCAGTGGGTATATCCAGCTCGCCCATGGGGTTGTTGCTCGCCGATGCCTTCCATGCACCGCCGACCCAGAACCACTTCGCCGGATCCCCCTGCACCTTGTTCGGGACCCCAAGGATCACCCGACTGGAACGGCCCTGGATATGATAGCCACCGACGGACCCCTTCTGAACCGTAAGCTTGAATAGGTGGTTCATCTCCAACGGTGAGGGAAGGCGGTACAGTCGATGATCGCCGAACAAGGTGAGGGCACAGACGATCTGGAGCCAGGCGTTCGGCGTTAGCTGAAGCGGCGCCATGTTCCAAGCGGCCAACAGATGGGAGACAGCAAACAACAGAGGGAACCGCAGCCTGGCCTCCATTATTGCCTCATTTACGGCGACCATACCCTCCGGAGGCTAGTCAGCTCGCTCGTTCTCGACCGACGCAAAATGATCTACATCTGAAGGGATATGGTACCTCGCCCTCCAGACGGCCAGGTACTTCCTGGTCGCCGAGCTCCTGATCTGGCCGAGGGACCAATGAGAGCGTTGCGTGGCCCGAAACAGCGACTGCTTTGTCGATTGATAGGGATGGGCGATCGAGTACTCCCGATAGTCAAACTTGGGGCACGGACTGGCCAACCTCTCCATGATTTCTGCGAAGGCCAAATAGGCTTGGCCAAAGGCGCTATGTTGTTCCCAATACGCCCTCACCACCATATCCTTCTCCGCCAGCAAATGTTTCTGCTCAGCTGCCGCCTCCCTGGCAACATCGGCCTCGTTGAATAATGCCTCGACTTCCGCGGGATTAATACCGGCGCAGATAGCCTCGGCAGCCGTCTCCATATGGAATTCCGTGGAGGATCCTCCCCGGACAGTAGAAGTCCCAGCGGCAGAGGCGATGTCCATTCCAGATGATGAAGGTACTCCAGACATTCTCGAAAAAAGAAGAGGAGAAAAGGAGTGTTTCTTACCGAAGGGTTGAGTCGATCGATGATCGGCAGGCAAAAGCTTTAGAAAATTTTCGACTATCTTCTTCTCCGATGAAATCACATAAGGTTCTTAACACTGTAACCCAACCCCTTTTTATAGGATAAGGTGGGGGCTTCCGTGCAAATAAGGAGAGTCTCGGGGGCTGAAGTGCAATCGTCGTAATTAATGCCTCCCTTGAAACTCGCGTACGCATCGTTTCAAGGACACGCCAGGCGAGGAGTCTTAACTAACCGTCGGTCTCCCCCAACAGGAACCCAACACGTGCCCCGAAGACTTTTCCGCAACTGCTGTCATATCCCGCTCATTTCAACGACCGACCAGGTCGTCCAAATTCAAAACCAACCCGCTCAAAGATGATCTCCAGTTCCGTAAAATGCTGAGTCACTCGTCAAAGTTAAGCGATCGCCAGTAGAACCACATCACCCCACGTCTCCAACATCGGAGCAAGCTGGGGGGCAATTGTTGTGCGGCGATTTATACGCCTCGACGGCGATCGGTATAGGAGCCAAGCGACCGAGTCCACGACCAAATGAGCTACGACGAACTTATCAAAATGAAGGTAACATTCCACCTTCGAGTATCTAGCGATAGAATCCCAAGGCGATCGCCTTTTGGCACCTAACAATCGACTCTAGTGCCCGACCAAAGACGACCGTCCTGTGCCATGAACAAGGCCATCGTCCATCAATGTCTACGAAGATTGGTTCACGAAGCAAAGGACCCATGTGCATATCCGCAAAAGGCGCCGCAGAATATGGATCATTGAATCCAGCCCATCAGCAGCTGTCAGTGACAAGGACGGTCTCACCTACCGACAGACCCGCCGAAAGGTCCTAAGTAGGGCCTCCCAAGACAGCGACAGAGATGCGTGTTGGCCTCTCGTTGGTCCGCACTTCTGGCAGCCAGCAACTTATGCGGACTTTAAGGAGACCAACCCATGGACTAAAGACGATCGCCCGCTTATTATAATACAGCAGAGGCGATCGCCCAGCGTCTCCCAGTACTATAAATAGAGAACCTCTAGTAACTGGAGAAAGGTTCGCAACTACGTTGGCAAATACGTTCAGAAAACATTTAGCAAAGTATCTCCTCTCGGCTTTCTCTCTTGAATCTATTTTAGGATTTCTCTCTCAGCACCTCTCAACCAAAAGACGGTCGGCAGAGGCAAGAACTCCCTTCAGTTCAGATTCGAAGAGACTCGCAAGTCCAGGAGCTCAGACATTCAGCTAATACACACTGTGAGAGACCGTTGATTTATCACAGTTGTCACATCACCCCATTGTTGTTACAAGAACTCATGGAGCATCATCTCTGGTTCTTCCGGCAATCTTCACGCTCAATAGTTAAGATAACTAGGGTCTTTACACTCATTGTAATTGTACTCTAACATTAATATTTGTACTCCTAAGTATTTGTATTAATAATATCTCGCGAGAGCATTCAAGCCCGGGACTAACAACCCCGGCAAATCTTGTGTTATTTACTTTCCCCACGGACATGCTCTCGCATTTGTTTGTTACTCGACCATTCCAGCAATATCATCTCCGGATAATAATTTGGGTAACAACAACTAGTACTAGTCAATTTAGTAGTGGCTTGCTAAGATCTCAAACCAAATTATTTTTTTTTATTTTGAAAATTTGGGAACATCACTCAATTAGATATATGTTGACATCCATACGGTTGGATCTTAGCTTCTAGTAGAATATAATCATTTGTCTTGTATATATTATGAGATTGTACCTCATTTAGTTTAGTTGCAAGTTGACGATTGATTCCCATGAGTTTTTCATGAGTGACATTGCATTTCTCGCAATCTAAAGACATATTTTCATAATTGTTTTTCAGTAGGTCATTTTCATCCACTCAGCTCTTGATTGGAAAGAGAGAGCTGTAGATTTTCTTGTTTGAGCATCTCAAACCAAATTAATTATTTGAAAATTTGGGAATATAACTCAATTAGATATATGTTGACATCCGTACGGTTGGATCATCGAGAAGTATTTTTAGAAAAATAGAAACAAAAATCCGAGACAAAGCACTAGTTACGAGTTGTAGTAAATTTAGTAGTTCTCTACTAAGATGTCACACCAAATTATTTTTTTATTTTTTTAAAAATTTGGGAACATCACTCAATTAGATATATCTTGAAATTTGTACAGTTGGATTTTCAAGAAGTATTTTAAAAAAAAATAGATACAAAATCTGGGACAAAGTATTAGTTACGAGTACTAGCCAATTTAGTAGTGCCCTAATAAGATCTTAAACTAAATTAATTTTTTATTTTTTAAAAATTTGTAAACATCACTCAATTAGATATATCTTGACATCCGTATGGTTAGATCGTCGGTTAATATTTTTAAAAAAATAGAAACAATAATCCGGGACAAAGCACGGATTACTAATACTAGTCGATTTAGTAGTGGTTTGCTAAGATCTAAAACCAAATTAGTTTTTAGTTTTTTGAAAATTTGGGAACATCACCCAGTTAGATATATATTCACATCCGTACAGTTGGATCGTAGATAAATATTTTTAATAAAATAAAAATAATAATCCGTAAAAAGCACTAGTTACTAGTACTATTCAGTTTAGTAGTGGTTTGCTAAGATCTCAAAACAAGTTAATTTTTTATTTTTTTTCAAATTTGAGAAAATCACTCAATTAGATGTATGTTGACATCCGTACGGTTGGATTGTCGAGAAGTATTTTAGAAAAATAGAAATAAAAATCCAGGACAAAGCACTAGTTACTAGTACTAGTCAATTTAGTGGTGCCCTACTAAGATGTCACACCAAATTAATTTTTTATTTTTTAATAATTTAAAAACATAACTCAATTAGATATATCTTGAAATCCGTGTGGTTGGATCGTCAAGAAGTATTTTCAAAAAAATAGAGACAAAAATCGAGGACAAAGTACTAGTTAAAAGTAATAGTCATTTTAGTAGTGCCCTAATAAGATCTTAAACCAAATTAATTTTTTAGTTTTGAAAATTTGGGAACATCACTCAATTATATATAGCTTTACATCCGTACGGTTGGACCATCGATAAATATTTTTAAAAAAATAGAAACAATAATTCGGGACAAAGCACTAATTCTAATACTAGTCAATTTAGTAGTGGTTTGCTAAGATCTCTAACCAAATAAAGTTTTTTTTTTGAAAATTTGGGAATATCACTCAATTAGATATATCATGATATCGGTATGATTGTATCCTCGATAAATATTTTTAAAAAATAGAAACAATAATCCAGGACAAGCACTAGTTACTACTACAAGTCAATTTAGTAGTGGTTTGCTAAAATCTCAAACCAAATTAATTTTTTATTTTTTGAAAATTTAGGAACATCACTCAATTAGATATATATTGACAACTGTATGGTTAGATCCTCGATAAATATTTTTAAAAAAATAGAAATAATAATTCGTAAAAAGCACTAGTTACTAGTACAAGTCAATTTAGTAGTGGTTTGCTAAGATCTCAAACCAAATTAATTTTTCTTGTTTAAATATTTGGGAACATCACTCAATTAGATATATGTTGAGATCCGTACGGTTGGATCGTCGAAGAAACCGAATATTATCTGTATTTGAATCCGAAGATTCTGGATGCGTATATGGATATAGGCACATCCGTATCTGAAAATATTCGTATCTGAGATTAATTATGTATAATATATAATATATTAATTATATATAATATATAAGATATTAATATAATGCACTATACCCATTTTAACCTACCCGACCCACTTCTATTATTATATATCCTTACCGGGATTAATCGTGTCCGTCCATCTTAGCCGTTTGTTTCTATTTATATATATACACAACACATTAGTAGTCTAGTAGAGTATCATTCACCGTGTGTGTGTTTCTTCTCTTTTGTGTGGTTGTGTCTCTCACTCTCTCCTCGTCTCTATCGTTTTTATCTCGACTTCTCTCCTTAATTGATAAAGCTCCGATAATCTAGGATGTTTAATCCTCCGATTATGATTATCGACTGTTTATATCACCAAATCAAGGGCAGATACTGTAACACCCCCAAGTTATTCAGGGTATATTACAGCGCCGTGAGTCCCGTCGTGGGACCCACAAGGCTAAACATACGCGGAACTATGAAACTTGACCGAGAAGGTCTACATACAATGGAATGAAAGACAATACAAATGGTATTAAAAACTATAACCAATGAAACCATATACATCACCACACAAATCAATACCTCGGCAACACAGGCCGGAACATCAAGTAAACTGAAAATACAATACTCGAGTATTTAAAATCCATTCCAGTACAACAACACTGAATGGAGGAATCCAAAAAGATAACCGGAGACAAGACACAGTATCACACTTTCCCATCATCTTCATGCCGACCCGATACCTGCCTGTCCGATCTCATGGAACCTGAAATACATAAAAAGTATTTCCCCCATAAAAGGGTTAGCCGTCGAATAGCTAGTGCAAGTATATCAAGTATGAAATATAATACTCCTCGATAATAAAGTAAATGTAACCGTCAATTCATCAATTCAAGACTAGTATTCCGGAATAACTAAATCTCATAGCATCACATCAATACATATAGGAATACCGTGGAACCGCACCAGAGGCTACGGAACCTTCAGAGGACCCGTCGGTCCGTCCCGGAGTGGTTAATTCATATTATCCATGGAATCGCACCAGAGGCTACGAAACCCTCAGAGGACCCATCGGCCCGTCCCGGAGTGGATATACATAATCATGCCATTAATATTTCTTACTTTCAAAGTCGAGAACGCCCATTCATAAATATATACTTGCCTTTGAGACATCGAGAAATCGAACGGAGGAAGGGTATGAGTTCGGTAGGTCCAAGAACGCGCTTCCGGCACCTAATTGATTCGCAAGGAAATGATAATTAATTATCCATACTCAAATTACACGAAGAGACTCCCGAAACTCATCTACGATTCAAGAGAATACACGGGTGAACAACTAAAGGTTGGGAAATCGCCCAAACTCCCACAAGTTCGAAAACGGTACAATCCAACCCGTAAAATCGTAAGAAAAACACGCATACGGCATAGATATATCATAATCTCAAGGTTCTCAAGCTTCAAATCGGATAAATCGGACGAATCTACGAAAACCCCAAAAATCCAACACAATATTCAAAGTGTTCTTGATTAATCTTTCAATAATCTGATGAATACTCAAACATGTCCATAATCATGCGTATATCACTTCATACACCATGATTTTAACATCCAAAACATCATTACCCAATACAAAATCGAAATCCAAGATGTTGAAGAAATTACCTCTTTAAGATCCAAGCACTATGATTCGAAGAGTACGCGATAGATCGACGATCCGAGCTTCACAATCGAAAAGAGATGAAGAGAAATCACACACTCAAGTGATAGGTGAAGAAACTTCTCTCTCTCAAGCCTTCTCTCTCGTGCCCAAGTGAAGAAATGGGAAAAAATGAGGTGATCCGCTCAAGAAAACGCAGATATAGGGTTGACTGTCATGTGTGCCGCGGCTCAGTCGAAGTGTGCCACGGCACAGGCCCCAAAATTGCTCCCAGGGGTCGGCAGTGTGCCGCGGCTCAGCCGAAGTGTGCCGCGGCACAGGGTACAGACGGTTTTGGCCGAATCTGGAAAATGAGAGTGACTTAGCTATTTCGACCATAACTCCCTCGTCTGGACTCCGATTGACTCACCGTTTGAACCATTGAAAAGTTAACTCGATGCTTTATAATATTCCAAAGATTCAGAATTTTTGGAGTTTCCAAAAATTAATGGTGATTTAACAAAGTCGAACTCATACGTGGAAAAGTCGCTAAAGAACACGGAATTCAACAGAACGATACCCTACGAACTCGGATGACAAAAAGTGTAGAATTAATCATTCTCAGGATGACGAAACGGTCCCAAGCAAGTCGTCAAAACGGACTTTAGTCAACAAAGAAAATTTACTGGAAATCGAATTCGCGAATATTACATTCTACCCTCCTTAAAAGAAGTTTTGTCCCGAAACTTAAAACAACTAGGGAGAAGCAATATCCCGCCAGGAAAACTCAACGAGATACACAAGAAACGTGTAACTTACGCGCAACGGTGAAACGTTACAAGTAACACACCAATACATTACCCGAAGGTAATCCAAGCCAACGCTGAAGTAAATACGAATCACAATTTCTGAAGGCTCCAACAGAAAATACCAATACATCGCAATGGCTTGAAAGCCCCTCAACCGAAACTGTATATCACGATGGCACGAAGGCGAATGACATTAAGTGTAAATCATCACAATACAGATCTCAAAGAAACAAACCTGACTGTCGAACATACCCCTCTGGCGTATGAACGCTTAATCACAAAACGTCGAACACATCCAAGCAATCATGGCCTATGAACGATCAAAAATTGTACGGCTCAAAGATGGACATCACAGTACGCCCGATCCATAAATGTATCCGTGCACATGTCCACCCCGTATACGGAATCTAGAATATACATGTGACAATGTACCTAATTAGCCTTGCGAACTACGTCTCGTGTGCACGGTCCATTGCGGAAACATCCACGCATGACCATCGTGTGCCGGGTTAAAAATCCTACACATAACCAATCGGCACGCAGACATGATTCCAGATATGCCACGGTACAATATGACAACGAACTCAAAGGATAACATATCCAATACGGATCTTACGACTCACCAAGTGAACGATGACACACGAATAATGAAAGATCGACACGACCAACAATATTCAAAACAACCATCTTGGGATCAAAATCATTAAGGACCGATTAATACGAGCAATAATCACAACACAACAATTCGGAAAATCCTCAACCTTCAACGATCACAAAATTACAGAGTTCACAAGAATAATAGTGTGCTGCCTTGAGTCGGCCAACACGACAATAATAATTCAACGGATGGGAACTATCCTCGACAGTCCCAATTCAATACTTCGATTACCGTAGAATGGCCAATCGATAACAACGATACAACAGATGAGAATATTTTTGACAACGGATGGGAATTATCTTTGATAATCCCAATTCAATATATCAATTACCTTTAGAGCGGACAATCGATAACAATTATACAACGGATGTCTCAGCACCTTTAATCGGTTACCGATAACGAAGATGATAATCGAATACGTCAATGCCTTCAATCGGCCAAAACGACATCAATAGAAAAACACTGGTATCAATAACGACGATTCACAAAAAAAATATCTTGATGGAACATCGATCAATAATAACAATCGATACTTCGATACCGCGAACCGGCTATCGACAAATATTACCAACAAGTATCGCAATGCCTTAAATCGGCCATTTACGAACAACAATAATATTTGGCATAATTTGTCGACGGGTGTCGTATCAAACGATCCCCTGATATCAATACAATCATAAAGAGGCCAAGTCTCGAAATGATTCACACATTCGTACACCTACACGATAACATTAATCTCATTGATTAGTACAAGTATAAAACTTGCCTCGATATCAATACAACGAACTGTTACCAACTCAGTTGCTTTCGTCTATGATTTCCTCAGTTCCAACCAAGCTAATTACGAACTCTTCAACCTCAACCGCAACATAACAATCATAATCCATGATCAAACATCATATCTTATTGTAAAACGAAGTGTTAATAAACAACAGGTTCGATGACGATTAATATCAATATAACAAGGCCCCAACTCACCGGTTCCACAATATCTCGATTAAACACCGTCTGAATTATCCAACTCAGACCCTCACGAATCCATGTCCACAAGACGAGCCGAAATCCGATGATCATATCAGCAACCAAATCGGACCAATAATAAGGGTCTAAATGTTATCGATTTCAAACTCAATTCTTAAATACGAATTGACAAGGTTCCCTTCTCGTAAATCCATCGTGAAAATTTTCCTATGATTATCACTAATTCGAACCATCCGACTGGTTCGAAACAATAGATAAAAATATTAAAAAGGTTATCAAACAATCCAATCATTCGACTTGAATATTTGCTCCACACGTATGGGCTTCAAAATTCAGAGATGAAAAAAAAATAGTCTCATCAAACTCATAATCACATTCATATTCCTATACGAATATTATTTCAAACACATAGTTTAGCTCTAGATATGAATATTCCATATTCATTTTCAAAACATCAACACTTTCTTAAAAATTTCCATCACCTCGTATAATTCAAGAGTTCTTCAAGAACATGAAATATCCGAAATCACGTTCAGAACAACATATCCGAGGTATATATCTCCATGTTACCATTTTCCTCATCATGCCATTCATACAACCTCAAGAATCGCAACAAAACCCTTATCATCATATGAAGAAGATCTCAATAATCATATCAACATCCGAAATCTCTTATTACAATTCCAATAGATCTCATATAACATTATCACATGATACCATAATTGTAACACCCCAGATCCTCCTGGGAATATTACACGACGTAAACCCTTCTCACAAGGATTTGTAATACCCCCAAAACCTTACGGGAGTATTACACGCCGTGGGCCCCGCGCCGGAACCCACCAGGCTAAAAACCATTTACAAAAACGCCCAAAAAAGCCGATGACGGTAGTATTTTCCAAAACTCACAAAATCATTTGAAAACACCAACTACCGTCAAGACAATCAAGGCCAAAACTCGGTTAAGGGAATCGGTTTTACAAAATAAAAAATTCAGTTGGCAAAATACCAAAAGCCATTTCAAAATACTCACGCAGCGGATATAAGTACAGTCCAATTTATACATTTACATTGAAATAAGACGAACATCAAAATACATGATTCCCAACATACTCCCTCTCAAGTAGTAATCCTTAAAAAAAAATGAACCACGAAGAAGTATAATTGAACTCCATTTCAAGAATCATCAAAAACTTCAAGAACAATACTTAAATCCGAGCTCCCCAATCTTAATCTTGTTTAAGAGAATTATCTCTCAATGTTTAGGAACTTCAAGTACTCCCCAAGGCTCTCTCTATTGATTGAAGGAAGGAGAATGGACAAAATGCCTCTCAGCATTCGTCTATCCTCTCTATAAAACACATCACTAGCGCGCGCTAGACCTTATATTTAGCGTGCGCTGTAGAACTAGCGTGCGCTATCCTTCTTTGATAGCGTGCGCTATCGGGAAGTCCAGAAGCTACTGCATTGATTCGAAATTCATCTAACGTACGTAATGCCCATGCATTAACGTACGCAAATAGGCGTTGACTTGCTACAGTGGAATGCTCAGTAGCGTGCGCTATTCCTCGACCAACATCTCGACATACCAAACGATCATACGGCATAATGAACACATAAACGCATTCAATAACATTGTCATACGTTCACATCATCCTCAAGAACAATTATCCATCAACGACATCCAACATATAAACGAAAAAAAAAAATATCCGAAAAATCGGGGTATTACACTCTACCCCCCTTAAAAACAAGTTTCGTCCTCGAAACTTGCAATCACTCGCACAAACAACGTTTCAACGAGAATTCAAATTCACCAAGAATTATCGAATAATCCGAACAACATACTTACAAGTCTGTGAAGTCGAAGATCTCCCATGGTACTAGCATGCGACTCCTAAACAGAGTCTCAACATAACACCGATACACACCAATATCGCAATTAGTAATTTAACCAAATCTCAAGGAAGAGTTCATGTCCGTGACCATGGCCACGATTCTTCCTACTTTCAGTCAACATTCTGAAGGGCACACACGTGCATAAGTATAATCCAAATCACACATTCTCGAAGTGACCCATTCCCAAGAATACCAAGTTACAAATGAAACGATTAAGAAAAATACAAGAGGAGTGAGAGGACTTACAAGTACCGGTCGCACTGTGATGATGGCAGAGTAGTGATACTGTGGGCAAATGACGACTCAATCGACCCAAAAGACCGACAGCCTAGGTATCCATAAACCTAAGCTCTGATACCATATTCTGTAACACCCCCAAGTTATTCAGGGTATATTACAGCGCCGTGAGCCCCGCCGTGGGACCCACAAGGCTAAACATACGCGGAACTATGAAACTTGACCGAGAAGGTCTACATATAATGGAATGAAGGACAATACAAATGGTATTAAAAACCATAACGAATGAAACCATATACATCACCACACAAATCAATACCTCGGCAACACAGGCCGGAACATCAAGGAAACTGAAAATACAATACTCGAGTATTTAAAATCCATTCCAGTACAACAACACTGAATGGAGGAATCCAAAAAGATAACCGGAGACAAGACACAGTATCACACTTGCCCATCATCTTCATGCCGACCCGATACCTGCCTGTCCGATCTCCTGGAACCTGAAATACATAAAAAGTATTTCCCCCATAAAGGGGTTAGCCGTCGAATAACTAGTGCAAGTATATCAAGTATGAAATATAATACTCCTCGACAATAAAGTAAATGTAACCGTCAATTCATCAATTCAAGACTAGTATTTCGGAATAACTAAATCTCATAGCATCACATCAATACATATATGAATATCGTGGAAATGCACCAGAGGCTACGGAACCCTCAGAGGACCCGTCGGTCCGTCCCGGAGTGGTTAATTCATATTATCCATGGAATCGCACCAGAGGCTACGAAACCCTCAGAGGACCCGTCGGCCCGTCCCGGAGTGGATATACATAATCATGCCATTAATATTTCTTACTTTCAAAGTCGAGAACGCACATTCATAAATATATACTTGCCTTTGAGACATCGAGAAATCGAACGGAGGAAGGGTATGAGTTCGGTAGGTCCAAGAACGCGCTTCTAGCACCTAAACGATTCGCAAGGAAATGATAATTAATTATCCATACTCAAATTACACGAAGAGACTCCCGAAACTCGTCTACGATTCAAGAGAATACACGGGTGAACAACTAAAGGTTGGGAAATCGCCCAAACTCCCACAAGTTCGAAAACGGTACAATCTAACCCATAAAATCGTAAGAAAAACACGCATACGGCATAGATATATCATAATCTCAAGGTTCTCAAGCTTCAAATCGGATAAATCGGACGAATCTACGAAAACCCCAAAAATCCAACACAATATTCAAAGTGTTCTTGATTAATCTTTCAATAATCTGATGAATACTCAAACATGTCCATAATCATGCGTATATCACTTCATACACTATGATTTTAACATCCAAAACATCATTACCCAATACAAAATCGAAATCCAAGATGTTGAAGAAATTACCTCTTGAAGATCCAAGCACTATGATTCGAAGAGTACGCGATAGATCGACGATCCGAGCTTCACAATCGAAAAGAGATGAAGAGAAATCACACACTCAAGTGATAGGTGAAGAAACTTCTCTCTCTCAAGCCTTCTCTCTCGTGCCCAAGTGAAGAAATGGTGAAAAATGAGGTGATCCGCTCAAGAAAACGCATATATAGGGTTGACTGTCATGTGTGCCGCGGCTCAGTCGAACTGTGCCGCGGCATAGGCCCCAAAATTGCTCCCAGGGGTCGGCAGTGTGCCGCGGCTCAGCCGAAGTGTGCCGCGGCACAGGGTACAGACGGTTTTGGCCGAATCTGGAAAATGAGAGTGACTAGGATATTTCGACCATAACTCCCTCGTATGGACTCCGATTGACTCACCGTTTGAACCATTGGAAATCTAACTCGATGCTTTATAATATTGCAAAGATTCAGAATTTTTGGAGTTTCCAAAAATTAATGGTGATTTAACAAAGTCGAACTCATACGTGGAAAAGTCGCTAAAGAACACGAAATTCAACAGAACGATACCGAAACGAACTCGTATGACAAAAAGTGTAGAATTAATAATTCTCAGGATGACGAAATGGTCCCAATAAAGTCATCAAAACGGACTTTCGCCAACAAAGAAAATTTACCAGAAATCGAATTCGCGAATATTACAGATACTTGAGATTATGAGTCCTTTATTCTTCGATTTTGAGAGACACATAGTTGGGTTTAATGGGTTATATACAATTGGGGTTCTTATTCAAAAGGTATGTTCTTAATTGTAGGTGATGAATTGAATGGAGGTTGCTGATGTGTCGTGGCTGTTGGGGGAGAAGGCGGCAATGAAATCAGTGTGTAGATTTGTATTTCCTTTTTGTTGATTGTAGTGATTTGGGTCATCTGATTATTGACATATTTGGACTTGCTAATCTGTTGGTTTAGAGTTACTCGCCTAATATGATTTGTTCCTTTTTTGTAGATCTAAGCTTGTGTTCGACTTTTCACTATATGTCTGTTTATTTTTGTATATATTGCTAGTTGATTCATCCCATGCTCTTGTTAATATGTTTAGAGTTATTTTTGTATGATTTCAATCTTTATGTCGGTATATTTTTTAGTTTGTGCTTCAGATCTTTTGCTAGTTGATTTATAAATGTTGTCTAATGATTTGTGTATGTTAATATGTTTTAATGATTTGTGTTTGTTAGTATGTTCAGATTATGCTTTAGACCTGGTTTATGCAATGGTTTCATCAGAACCTACTTCTGAACAGGTACGAAGAACTCAATATCATAATCTAATATTCTATGAAAGGCTACTTTCTTCATTTCCCTATTAGTAACTCACTGATTTTATGCTGTGTGCAGGACACCAGTTATGAATCTAATGGTGACCTATAAATCCAGACATGCAATAATCTGGATTGTGCATTTGTGGTGGTTTAGATATTAGGATTTGTTTATTTTTAGGATGAAACCGATTTTTTATTTTAGTTCTGTTAAGAGACTTTTGGATTTTGTTTGTTGATTTAATCTTTAATCATGTACTATTCCAAGAAGGAAATTGATTTGTATTTTTGTGCAAGTATTGGATAAAAATGTATTTGGTATTTGTACTTTATAAATTAGTGAACTGAGTAACTCTTTAATATGTAGTTCGTATGGTTTTTCTAGTAATGCGAATTTCATAATTTTTTTTATCATTTTTTGAAAAATGGATCAGGATTCGGATATTATCCGTATCCGATAATAGTTATACACTTAGAGTGTTGTAATCACAAATCAATAGCTTCATCACCTAGCTCCAGCCGTATCCTTGGAGGATAGCAAGGTGATCGTCGTTCCGTTCGTTTCTCCGGCGCGTGGCAAGTAGAGACGCGGTGCTATCGGCGTTGGATCATTCAAGAGCTTGGAGCGGATTAATTTGCAGGGAGATCGCATAAAGCTTGAGGAATAGCTCAAGCGAAGGATACCATTTAATCAACAGACTACAAGGGTATGTTTTCTCGTATCTCTTGTGTTTCGTATTATATTCGTATATACGTAGCTCGATCGATCCTCGTAGGATTCAGATCGAATTAATTTTCGTTTTACCGCTTCCGCTGAGCCTTCGATTTAGGCACCGAATCCCAACAGTGGTATCAAAGCATAGGTATTGCGATCGTATATACGATATTGGCATTTGGAATGCTCGATTAGATGGTGAATGATTTGGAATTATTTTAGTCATAATCGTGGTACATGTTTTTCGTTCGTAATAATTGTATTTTTCATAAGTTTATGTCTAAACATAAATCTTAAATATCTGGGAAATATGATTTATATTGAAGATATGAAAGTCGGAAAATATTGATATTAGATATCCGGTCGAAAATCTAGCCCCGAATTGTCATCGGACGACTTTTTGGACAAAAAGGGTAATCTGGCCGAAAGTGACTCGACCGTGTCCTGGGTGACTCAGTCGTGTCCGGCAGTCTGGCCAGGCCACTGCCAGGCAGACCCGACTGTGTCAGGCGACACGGGCCGTGTCTGGCCGGCAGCTTCCGGAAGTGACTCGACCGTGTCAGGCGACACGGGCGAGTCTGGCAGGGAGGTCTTGGACACTGCCAACACGACCCGACCATACCATTCGGCACGGGCCGTGTCCGTCCGGCAGGCTGCCGGCAGTGACTCGGCCATGGCAGGCCATTTTCGCCCCGGCTCGATTTTTTCGTGTATTCTTGAAAATTAATCTCCCTCATGTTAAATTGGATTTAATATGATTAAAATGATTTATGGTATTTCATTTTATAAGGGAAATTTGATTAATTGGAATATTTATGGTCGACCGAATTATTTTGAACGTTATCATATTACCGATTGTGTGAATCGATTGGATTGGTTCGTATTGTTGATTGGATCAGTGTATCTCTACGCTTTCCATTTATATAGTATTTATTGGATGAATGCTTTTGAATGAGGATGTGGTTCGTGGACTTAGTTTTGAATCGTTCGTTTTATTTGATTGGGTTGTAAATGCCGTTTTGAGCCTATTTATTTTACTAGAAATGTTTGTATCTAGGATGCAATTTTCGATGTAAAATATATATGTAATGACGAAGATCGGAGGAAGATCCATTTCGAGAAGACGAAGATTCAAGACGAAGACTTGTAATTAGATTACGAAGTTTTTGTTTTCTAGGAACGGTCCATGAACCACATGTTGGTAGCAACTAGGTTGTGAATGGTTGTTTCATATTGTATGAATGCCACAAACGCGCTTAAATGATTAATGTGCAAAGTGTAACGTTAATCGCGATAATTCTCCCACAACAAATTATTAAGTTTATAAGGTTTCAAGGTTTTCCTTCCCTCCATCGAGCTTTCGGGAAATTGAAATCCAAACGGGATGTGCTATGCTTCCAAGTTATCGGGGTAGTCGTTCGGGGAGGATGGATAAATTAATGGAGCGCATCGATGCCTTCGGTTGGAGCAAATTTTATCCCTAGAAACCTGATAGGTTGCCGGATAAGATTCAATTGTGAAACTTATTTGCGTCGATGGTGTAAACTTAACTTGTTCACGAACCATAGAAACCGTATATGTTGAGGGGAGTGAACAAGGGGAAAAAGAAGATCGAATCATCCATTAGATGGGCTGGTGTTGGACACCACTTTATGAAAATTAATAGACTAGAAACCTGTTCGGTTGCCCTCTATTAAGATTTATAAAGAACTCGATTACCACTATGAAGTAGAGCGACGATACTTCCGGATTTCACATGGGAGTGTGTTGTTTCGATAAAAATAGTGGGAGCTGGGTAAAAAGAATAGAAAAGACATTAATTCTATACTCAGAACATAATTGAACGAGTCACTAATTAATCTGTCGTACTTAATGCAGACATAACTCTCAATATGACAATGAACCCACTCGCAATTCTACTCGAAAAGAACACCTTAATCTGACCTAACTTTGTGGATTGGCTCCACAATCTGATGATAGTCCTCAGTATAGAGGCACTGGGATACGTCTTGGAGACAGATATTCCGGCGCCTCCTGTGCGGACCCGAGCCAATCAGGAAGAGATTGAAAGCCACGAAAAGTGGGTTAAGGATGACGTGAAAGTCCGTGCTTATATGATGGCTTCCATGGCTAATGAGCTTCAGAGAGCTCATGATAAAATGACTTCTGCTAGGCAGATTCTATCTCACTTAACCGAGCTTTATGGTCAGCACAGCAGAACTGCTAGATATGAGATATCCAAGCAACTGTTCGGTGCAAGGATGAAGGAAGGTGAGAAAGTTGGGGAACACGTCCTCAAAATGATATCCATGATCGATAGATTGGAGGCTCTTGATTTTAAAATGGATACTTCTCTCCAAACCGACCTTATCCTACAACCTCTCCTGATTCCTTCTCATAGTTTGTTATGAACTTCAACTGCAATGAGATTGCATGTAACTTAGCTAGGCTAATGAACAAACTGGTGACCGCTCAGTCTCAGATGAAGACTCCGCGGATGAAGGAGTCTGCCCTTGTGATTTCTTATGGACTTCGGAAGTCTAAGGATAAGAAGAAAAAGACCAAGAAGCAGATTGGACCACAAGTTAAGGACCTTAAAGGAAAGGGCAAGGCCCCGATGGTTCCAAAAGGCAAGAAGAAGAAGGATTCTTATCTCAAGTGCGGTGAGCTGGGCCACTGGGCTAGAGACTGTCCGATTCTTCATGGCACTTCAGGTACAGAACTTTTAGTTTTGGAAACAAATTGTTCTGCTACTGTATTTTCTACTTCCTGTATACTGGATTTTGGCGCTAGTTCATATATTTGTACCGTGAATCAGAATCTGGAACAAAGTAGGAAGCTTGGAGCTGGAGAAGTTATGATCACAGTCAGAAGCGGGCATAGTGTCGAGGCGACCGGCATAGGATCACTTCTTTTGGGTTTAAAATCGGGCTTTGTTTTGACTTTAGAAGATGTACTTGTTTTGCCCAAGGGGCACAAAAACATTGTATCCATTCCAGTCATGGACCGAAAAGGCTTTTCATTTTTCATTGGTGATGGTTCCCGCAAAATTTATTTCAGAAATAAACTAGTAGGTACTGCTAGATTGTTAAATGGATTGTATCATCTAAATCTCAGCAACAAAGTAGTTATGAATACTATGACTAGAAAACGTGGTAGGGATGAAACCAATCAAGTTTTGAAATGGCATCTTAGACTTGGTCATGTTGGTCAGACCAAGGTTTACAAGATGGAAAAAGATGGACTTATGGGTCCATTGGGATCATATCCCTTTCCTACTTGTGAATCTTGCCTTAAAGGCAAAATGAGTAAGTCCCCCTTCACAGGGAGTTTTGAAAGAGCCACTGATAAATTGGAATTAATCCATACCGACGTATGTGGTGTTTTGGAAGCAGCGCGTGACGGATATTAATATTTCATTACGTTTACAGATGATCATACTAGGTATGGTTATGTATACTTAATGAAACATAAATCCGCGGCTTTTGAGAAATTCTAGGAATTTAAAGCCCTAGTCGAGAAACAAACTGGTAATCATATCAAAGCACTTTGGTCGGACTGAGGTGGCGAGTATATGAGTACGGAGTTTGACGAGTTCCTTAAGGAACATGGAATAGTTTCACAACTAACACCTACAGGTACTCCTCAGTTAAATGGTGTGTCAGAAAGAAGGAACCGGACCTTGTTGAACATGGTCCGTTCCATGCTGGGCTATACTGACTTACTGATTTACTTGTGGGGGTAAGAACTCCCGAGTGCCGCTTATATCTTGAACAGATGTCCTTCCAAATCCGTTCTTAAAACTCCACATGAGATGTGGGAGGGCAGGAAACCAAGTCTTAATCACGTTAGGATTTGGAGATGTCCCGCCTATGTCAAGAAGACTAAAGTGGACAAAATGGAAGCGAGGTCCATGAGGAGATGTTTCATTAGATTCCCATATGAGACGATGGGTTATCTACTCTACATGCCCAAAGATCGAAAGATCATTGTTGCTTTGCATGCACACTTCCTGGAAGAAGAGATTCATTCAGGAAGGCGGAGCAGGTAGAAATATTTCTTTCGAAGAATATAATGAAACTCCTCAGGAGACACCTGTGCAAGAAAAATGGAATCGAACCTTCTGAAACACAAGTACAACCACCTCGTTGGTCTAGTAGGGTGTCTCATTTACCTGAGAGGTATAGTTTTATATACTTGGAGGAACTGGGTTTCCACGAGGTTCCAAGTGATAAACAAGAGAACGACCCGCCACTAATGACCTAGCAATGGTAGATGTAGACTCCATGAAATGGACTGTAGCAGTCTTCATGTAGTTGGGACCTTCGTTTTGACGAGGCGGTCAAAGAGTTTGACTTTGTGCAAAATGAAGAGGAACCTTGTGTATACAAGAGGGTTAGTGGGAGCAAGATCGCATTCTTAGTACTATATGTAGATGAGATTCTACTAATAGGAAATGATGTGGGAATGCTCAGTTCTGTGAAAGATTGGTTTTCGAGTAATTTCTCCATGAAAGACTTGGGAGAAGAAACCTATATTCTTGGGATTCGACTCTACTGGGATAGATCGAAGAGAATGATAAGTTTTTTCCCAAGCTCTCTATATAGATTAGATCTTAAAGAGGGTTCCTTTCGATGCGACATGGAATAAAACTCACCTTGAAGATGTGTCCTCATAGTGAGGAACAATGAAAGGAAATGAGTTATATACCATATGCTTCAGCAGTGGGTAGCCTTATATATACTTTATTGTGTACACGACCTAACATTGCGCATGCTGGAAGCGTGGTAAGTAGGTTTCGGGCTAACCCAGTTAGGGAGCATTACACCGCCGTAAAGAACGTTCTCAAGTACTTTAGAAGTATTAAGAGATCTAGTTCTTACATATGGTGGTGGAGAACTGAATGTAATGGGATTCACTGTATTGGACTTCCAAGGACAGAAAGATGATTATATGTCTACTTCTGGCTACATTTACTCTTAATGGAAGAGCAGTATCTTGGCATAGTGCCTAGTATAGCGCGACTGCTGATTCCATCAGTTAGGCTGAGTATAAAGCGGCCTCGGAGGCCTCCAAAGGAAGGGTTAAGAAGTTACTAGGTAAACTTCTCGTGACACCTTGTGCTGCGCTGCCAGAGCGGTAGCACAGGCCTAAGAGCCGAGATTTCACAATAGTACCAAACATATTGAGAGAGTATTATCTCGTAAGAGTATTTGTTCGCAAAAAGATACATTGTGCTGCATAGAGTAGAGTCAGCCGACTACGTCGCTGATCCACTGACCAAGCCACATTCTCAGATTAGCTTGGAGCATAATATGGAGAACATGGATATTAGATACCATAGTGTGTGGCATTGAGTGCAAGTGGGAGATTGTTAGGAGTATGCCCTCGAATGCCACTCAGAGGATGATTGAGTGAGGGCATTGTACTTGTAATTATGTAAATCACTAATATAAGGCAATGGATGTTTCTTTATTTACTGGTAGTTACTGGCTTTCCTAACTCGTAAATATACATATAGAAACTAGTCCATGTATTTGAGAGCAAAACGTTCCACTCCTTATTGGATAAGGGGGTCGGCACTGGAAAGGTTTATAGCTCAAATACTTAATCGTTCGCAAGTAAATGAAACTTGACTGGGCGTTAAGTTTATGTGAAGACTTGTATGACGTGTTCTTTGACATGGAGAGTGCCTGTCGAACACTAATGGTTAGTGGGAGCACACGTTATAGGTATGCTAATTGGACTAGTATACTCGAACCGACTCACCCTCGATTCGTCACACGGATTTCACTCTGGGACAATCAATGACAGAATCGAAAGGTTGTGATAGGTATTCGTGAACCTTGGACTTGAGGATTTAGTAGGGATGTGCTTGTGACGTCAAGATTTTCATTAGAGTAGTTCGACCCTGTAAACCGGAAGGCGGGGGTCAACCTCGACGTGCATCTTGATGGGCAAGTAACAGGTCCTACTGAATACCAAGATAGAATTATTTCTCTCGTTAGTGAGCGGATTATATGTCCTATGCGGTTATTGGCAGATGAGATCATAAGTGATTGGCCAAAGCATTGGAGCTAGTTATATTAGATACACAACAGCTCGATGATCTCGATTTGCATTAACACATGCATAGCGTCAAGTACAGATAGGTTTTGACTGACCGTGACCCTATAACTTGATCGAGACATTTGAAAGAAGGGTTTTTACGTATACTGGTATTCACGACAGAATGGTTCTTGAATGATCCCAATATTCGTTCTCAGTTGGGGTACGGTGTAGGCCGCTAGGCTGGCTAGGTGGTGCTACTACTCTTTGGTTCCTCCCATTGCTGACTGAGTCGGACCTACCGAGTCGCGCAATAGGATTGATGATGGAATGAATCGAGCTTATTCTCTTATTATAAATATTAGATATTGGATATCTAATTTGGGACATTAGATGTCTAAATGAATTTATTGGATAAATTAATTTACGGCCTAATGAATTAAATAAATTACTGGGTGATTAATTTAATTCATAGATATAATTATTTCTTGGAGAAATTAATTATGTTATTATGTATTTGATATGATTAATTAATTAGATTAATTAATTAATATAAATACATCGGAACGGAATCGGAGTTTATCTGTTTGGACTCACGGGAGTCCGAACCGAACCGAACTCTTCAATTCCCTTCTAGATGGCCGCCCCCCCTTTCCACCAAGCTTCATCTTGTCTTTTGTCTCCATTTTTAAATGGAGGACAATGACTTGTGGGGTGACCACTCATGTGAATGAGTTGTATGGCTTGGTTGAAAGTGTATAAAGAAAGAAAAGGAAGACTAATCACAATTACTTGATTCTTGGCATCATACGGTTCTTGTGGGATAGGAAAGAGAGAGAAAAGTTCTTTCTCAAAGTCTTATTCTTCTTCATATGTTCTTGGTGATTCTTGGAGAAAAATCAAGAAATTAAAGAGAAAGTGAGTTATACACTTAGAGTGTGGTAATCACAAATCAATAGCTTCATCACCTAGCTCTAGCCGTATCCTTGGAGGATAGCAAGGTGATCATCGTTCCGTTCGTTTTTCCGGTGCGTGGAAAGTAGAGACGCGGTGCTTTCGGCTTTGGATCATTCAAGAGCTTGGAGCGGATTGATTTGCAGGGAGATCGCATAAAGCTTGGGGAATAGCTCAAGCGAAGGATACCATTTAATCAACGGACTACAAGGGTATGTTTTCTCGTATCTCTTGTGTTTCGTATTATATTCATATATACGTAGCTCGATCGATCCTCGTAGGGATTCAGATCGAATTAATTTTCATTTTACCGCTTCCGCTGGGCCTTCGATTTAGGCACCGAATCCCAACAATAATATCCACCGAATTCGGATACGGATATAATCTTTTCAGATATTCCCGGATTTGGATACGAATGTGTGAAATCAACAAACACAATCACTTGAAAAAATAAAACTATTGTATATAAACCAGACAAACAATGGTCCACCTGAATAAAATCGTTGTATAGAGACCAAGGAACAATTGTTTGTCTTGTAGAAACCATTGTGTTTCTATATATCTGTCAACAGTTTTATTACGTGCTGTTGTTGTTTCTAGGTATTATACAACATTTTATAAAACACAGGTCGTTGTATTCAGACATCTTTCACAACGGTTTATTAGCCGTTGTCTGATATGCGTAACAGATGGCGTCTCAATAGACAACGGTATTCAAGGGCACAACGGGCAAAAATACTTGTAAAATCCAGTTTTCCTTGTAGTGAGATGTGAACTTACCTAATACTGTTTAGACTTGGATATCTAAGTGGCTGGGATTCTAGATCTCTAAATGTAGTAGTCTTTCCTTGTAAGAAATCATATGTATGGAAGGAGTCTCATTGTAAAAAAATGATAATAAGTCCCTTATATCAGTATTATCTACACAATTATTCTATTGATTGCTCATCTTTTATTGGTTTCTTATGATTTCCTAAAGTATGTTATCAGCACATATCAATATAGATAAATTGTTCAAAATTCTGAAAGAAAAAAAATTGGACCTGCCTGAAAGGCGTCGTCGTCGTCCGTGTTGTGATCTGATTTAGGGCTGATGGGATCAATGTCACTGGTCTTAGATTTTTCCAGATAGAAATTTGAGATGAGCTCGTGGCAAAAATGGTTTCCTATTGAATCCGGAGTTGGATATTTTCAGTGTCAGTGACCTCCATAATGAAGATCTCTTCATCCTTCCAGTCGCTCCAGTTGTACAGGATGTCGTAAGGTGCGACTCTGTACGACTTCCATTGGACAAAGCGTTCAAAAGCTTGCTCTATTTACAATTGAAGCAAGGTATCATTAATAAGAATAGTGTGGGAGGGACTGCGTACAGTACGTGGGGATACTGTAGGCATTAGGTCCACAACAGGTGTGGGAGCTTGTTCTGGAGATGGATACCGAACAGGGGTTGGAAATCTGATAGGAGATGGATCCTGTATGGGTGTGGGTTCCTGTATAGGAGATGCAACTCTCGACTCCGAAAGGGCAGCCGATTAGCCTGTTCCCTCAAGCTTGGCAAGTAATTGATCATCCGTCATAGCCGCCAATGGCTCAGGATCTACATCATGCGCAGAGGTTGCGCCCCGTAGGTGTTGATCAGCGGGTTGCACCGAAATTGATTCATCTATAGCAACAGCTGTAGTCACTATAGCTCTTGCCTTGGAAACCTTCCTAAGTTTCTTCCTCGGCTTCTCAACAACAAGAGGAGATTTGCTGTGAGATGATCTCTTTCTCTTCTTCTTTGATTTCTCCTCACTCCCGTACTTCGGAGTGGTGTCCCTTGGATCGTAAGAAAGGGGCAGATACTGGGCAAAAGGCCTTTATGAAATTAATCCGTCTTTGTTGTATATACGGAGGGCTTGCTTCCTCCGATGTACTTGCTGTGGCTGATCTTCTTAGAAGCTTTAGATGGCAGCACGCCACATTTGGTGAGAATGTTGTTGAGGATGAGGCCGAATGACTTCTTATGAGTGGCAGGCTTAGACACTTCTTCCTGTAGCCTCTTGAGGACTATCTGGCACCAATTGACTTTTTCACCAGACATGATGGCGACCATCATCCTGGAACGCAAGTTGGTGCACATCTCGAAAGCACCGGTTCTATTTTCAATAACACGGCAGCAAAAATCATGTAAGTACACAAATGGCAAGCAAAATCTCTTTTTGTGGAAGGATGCATGGACGTTCTTGTCTGAAGCATCACTAGTAAACAATTCCCAATAAGCGGTGAGGATTTCTTGAAATCACAAAGGTCGCAAGTTCTTCCATGGTCAGGCCATCAGATGGCAGCCTGTACAAATTCTGCAGAAGTTCACGGTCAATGCAGATCTCAACTCCACGGACGGTAGCAAAAATGTCTGAAACGTCTTCTCCTCTTTTCAAAGAGAAGATTCTGACAGAAGCGTCGAGATAAAATTCTTCGACGCAACGTTCATCATAGATCTTAGCAGAATGACTTCCAAGGCGGTATAGGCCTTGTTATTGGATTCTTGAAACGATGATTTCCATGGCATCAACATCCTCAGTTTCGGTGCGAACACGTTCAATCACGATAGATATGGCGAAGATTTGCCCGTCAATGATGGAGTCTCTCTTCTTAAGCGACAGAGAAGATATCTTAGATGATTCCATTGATTCTGCAGAAAAGTGGTGAAGAAACAAAGAAAACAAATTGTAGAAGAGTGCAGAAAGTTATGTAGGCTGTTTGCTCAAGAACTCGTTTAATTTGCAGGAAGCGTAAAGAGTCGAATAGAGCAAGAAATAGTCCTTTTATAATGTGCAGGGATGATAGGGTTTCTGACAGTGAATGGTCAGATTTAAAGGGTGGGAACTATCATTTGAATGAACGAACAGGATGAATCGAGTGTAACTAGTACATCTTATCCATCCGATTTTGGAAACGACAACCGGTCCCACTTCTGACGATTCGACTTTCCCTACTGCACGAAATGGCGGTTTGAATTTATTAAAATCGCGTCATTTGAGAAATAAAATCCAGATGTCGTGTAAAGCATTAAATGTAAAGTCGTTTGAATTTTAAAATAGGGCACGTGGATTTAAAGCTATTTTCAAGAAAAGAATGGTAATATAATATTAATTGATGTCTCAGTATGTATGTATTGTATCCGCAAACATACAGTGTTCCCCCTTAAAAGACACATATATGATTCAATTCTTACAGCAATGTTCGGATTAAAACTTTATTCATGGATCATACTGTATTCCCCCTTAATTAATGCACACGTCAGTTGTAGGAAGATTTCGTCTTCGTTGTCCTACAGTACTGTTTGACTGTCTGAGTGTACAGTTAATCAACAGTGGATACTGTATTCTTGGGTCTTACAACATTTCCCCTCAATTTATGAGTAAAAGCATAAAAACTTATAGGGAGTCAGGCTGTAGCATTCCCAGTTCTTGTCGAAGCATACAAAATCTGGCTGTGTTGAGAGGCTTGGTAAAGATGTCGGCTAACTAGATATCTGTATGAACTTTGTTGAACCGAACATCCTTGTTATCAACATGATTCTCGATAAAGTGATGCTTCATATGAATATGCTTAGTTCGCGAGTGTAATACAGGATTGTGCGTTATTGTAATTGCACTCGTGCTATCACACATTATCGGTGTTTCCTTGGCAATGATTCCATAGTGTGACAACTGTTGTTGCATCCAAAGGATCTGTATACAGCAACTACCAGCAGCATAGTATTCCGATTCAGCTGTGGAAAGCGAGTTTGTCAATTGTTTCTTACTGAACCATAACACAAGTCTAGGTCCAAGAAAGTGACAAGTACCGTTTGTAGTCTTCCTATCTAGCTTGCATCCTCCAAGATCCGAGTTGCCGTAGCCAACTAAATCGAATCCACAGCCCTTAGGATACCATAGTCCTACATTGACGGTTTCTTTAACATACTTAAGGATTCGTTTAGTATTTGTGAAGTGTGATTCTTTAGGTGCTACTTGATATCGCGCACACTCCTATAGCAAACTGGATATCGGGCTTGCTAGCTGTTAGGTACAAGAGTGAGCCTATAAGCTTCCTGTAGAGTGATTGGTCAACCAGCTTACCATCTTTGTTAACACTAATTTGCACGGAAGTGCTTATGGGGGTTGACGATGATTTGGAATTATTCATTCCAAATTTGTTGAATAGCTCCTTGCTGTACTTCTCCTGGTTGATAAAGATTCCTGTAGGTAACTGTTTCACCCGCAATCCTAGAAAATAACTAAGTTCCCTCATCATACTCATTTCAAATTTACTTTGCATGAGATGAGAGAACCTTTGCCATAGAGCAAGGTTAGTGGAACCAAATATAATATCAACTACATATATTTGTACCATCAATAAATCGTCACCTTCTTGTATTTTGAACAGAATCTTGTCCACAATACCTTTCTCAAATACATTATTAGTTAGGTAAAGGGACAGAGTCTCATACCACGCTTTAAGTGCTTTCTTAGGTCCATACAGAGCTTTACGTAGTCTGTATACAAGGTCTCCGCCTTCTGTGTTGACAAACCCTGGTGGTTTTTCAACATAGACTTCTTCGGCAAGGTCTACATTCAGGAATGCGCTTTTGATGTCCATTTGATATACAATAAAGCTCTTGTGGGCGGCAAAGGCTAAGAAAATCCCAATGGCTTCTAATCTGGCTACAGTGGCAAATGTCTCATCATAGTCTATGCCTTCTTCCTGTCTGTAGCCTTGTGCGACTAGATGGGATTTGTTTCTAATAACAAGTCCATTCTCATCCTTTTTGTTTCTGAATATCCATTTAGTTCCAATAACTGCTTGATGTTCAGGTCTGGGTACAAGATACCATATATTATTTCTTCGAAACCATTAAGCTCTTCTTCAATCGAAGTAATCCAATGCTAGTTATTCAGAGCTTTCTTGGTAGAAACATGTTCAGATTGAGCTAAGAATACAGTGAGGGTACACATTGTTAGTCTCCTAAGTTCAGCTTGGGACTTCCATACAGGAAATGGAGAATTCTCAGATTCAGTTTCCTCTTGTGCACACAGTACAGTTCCTTGTGTACTCTGTATTCTCCGCCGGGTAGATACTCCAGCATATATGTTCCCTATGATTAACTCATGTGGGTGATCTTTCAACCATATTCTGTCGGGTTCTAATTCGGCATCCCGTATAGTATATTTTGGTGCTGTAGTTTCAGCTTCAGCTTGTACAACATCGGCTTCGACTACCTCTGTTCTTACAACTATGGGGTTGATTTCTAAGTCAACGACATGTTCTGTTGGAGTTGGAGGGTCATTAATGGAAAGTGTTGGATATCATGGGTCAAGTCTTCTACTACTGTAGGATCATGGTGAGGTTCGTCTAACACTACATAGACAGATTCCTCGATAGCCAACTTTCTTTTATTGAAAATCCTGAAAGGTTTGCTGACAGAGAAATATCCTACAAATATCCCTTCATCCGACATCTCATCAAATGTTCTAAGATGATCCTTCCAGTTGTTAAGAACATAACATCTGCATCTAAATATGTGGAAATATGAAATCAATGGAGTTTTTTTATTCCATACCTCATATGCTGTTTTGTTGTGATGCTTGTTGATGATACAACGATTTTATGTATAGCATGCTGTATTTGTTGCTTCGCCCCAGAACCGTTGCGGCAGCTTGCTTGCGGCAATCATGGTTCTTGTGGCTTCTTTCAGTGTTTTGTTCTTTCGCTCGGCAACACCATTTTGTTGAGGTGTTCGGGCTATTGAGTATTCTTGTTGTATTCCATTATCCAAACAGTATTGCTCTATAAAGCGGTTAGTGAATTCCGTACCTCTTTCAGAACGAATGGACACGATACTCAACCCTTTCTCATTCTGAAGCTTTCTCAGGTGCTCGGGAAGCTTTGTTGTTGTTTTCTTCTTCTTGCTCAAGAAGATTGTCCAAGCATACCTAGAATAATCATCAGCAATAACTAAATAATATTTCTTACCTCCCAAACTTACAGGGTCTACAAGACCGTAGAGATCCATGTGTAGCGTCTCCAAAACTATGTGAGTGGATAAGTATGATTTGCTTTTCAGGGTGGATTTGACTTGTTTGCCTTTCTAACAGGGTCTGCAGACACTATCCTTCTGGAATGACACATCGGGCAAACCTCTGACCATTCCCTGTCTGGCAAGCTTGTTGATCGTCTTGAAGTTGATGTACAACATACTCTTGTGCCATAGCCAACTTTGATCTGCAGTGCCTTTGGCAACAAAACAAGGAATTGTGGAGCTCGTAGACTTCCAGTCAGTAATATACATATTACCTGATCTGCTTCCTGTGAACACAACTTCTTTGGTCAGAATGTCCTTACTCTACAGATATATCTAGAATTTCATCGAGAACCGTTTGTCACAGAACTGGCTAATACTAAGTAGATTATACTGTAAGCCTTCAACATAAGCTACATCGGTAACGTTGAATTTTCCAACAATGAGGTTTCCTTTCCCTTTTGGTCTTCCTTTGGACTTGTCACCGAAGCGCACTTTTGGACCGTGACCTTCTACATAATCTGACAGCTTGCTTCTATCTCCTGTCATGTGCCGAGAACATCCGTTGTCAAAATACCAGATGTCCTTTTCCATGATGTCCTGTAAGAAAGAAAGTTAAGTAGATTTAGGTCCCCTTTGATTTTTGGGTCCTGGTATGTTAGTGCCTTTCGGTAACCAAATTTTCTTGACATCAATAAGTTTGTTGTAGGTTACTTTTGGTCCATTGTTGCGATGTCTACATGGGGCAGGCATGTAGTCGTTGTAACCTTGTTAATTATAATTCATGTGAAATCGAGGGTTATTATTATTAATACAGTACGAATGCCGTCTTGGAGGTGAAGCCATTTTCTTTGGCCTTCCACCTGCCTTCTGGGTCTCTAGTTGGATTCCCAAAGTTGTTGCTAATATTGCGTTGCCACCAGCATTCTGTATGGATAGCGAGGCTCCTGTATCCAATATCTGGGCGTGCTGTACTGTGGGAAGTACTGCTGTGCAGGCCTTTGATATTTGGATACAACCTTCTTTCTGAACGGCTGTTGGCGCTTTTGATATGCTAGGGGAGCATGCTATTGGTTATGCCTCATAGGTCTGGATGACTGAGGATTCCGTTGTCTATGATATGACTTTGGTGGCGTAATGGCAGCCTTTGCTGTATGATGACCAGCTATTGCCTTTGCGGGACTCGGGATTTTTTCCAGTACAGGAATGGGTTCCACACCCCTGACGAACACTGTACAAGTTTTCCCTTTATGTGAGAATGAGTTGTATCCTAAGCCACTTTTATCGTGAGCATGTTGCCTGGTGCTTAGAATTTCTTCCATCCTTTTAGATGATTTCTCGAAAGATTTCAAGATGGTCTCAAGTTCTCCTTCTCGTTTTTCGAGAGTTTACTTTGGCTTCGAGCAGAACAAAATCATTTGTCTTGTTCTCATGATGAGACTTGGTCTCATTTACATCGTGAGCAAGTTGATGATTGCTCTCCATGAGTTTTTCCAATGTGATCTTGCTATTTTCACAATCGATAGACATATTTTCGTAATTATTTCGTAGCAAGTCATTTTCATCTTTCAACTCTAAGTTAGAAATTTCGAGCTGTATATTTTCTCGTTTTAATATCTCATGGGCTTTTTGAATATTTTAAATTCATTCATCATATTTTCGAAAGTATGAGATGCATTAATAGGAATATTAGATGTTGAGCTTACCTCATCATCGCTATCTTCATCATCATCAATATTTTTGGCCATAAAGCACATATATGATTTATCTTCGAGCTCATCATCGGACTAGTCACTGTCAGTGACTGCCTGAAGACATTCCTCGGTCTTGGTTTGTGCGGGCGAGGCTTCTGAATTCTCCGATCAGGGCTTTGAGCTTGTTCTTCCAAGCATGTCTACTTTCGTCTTTTTCTTGTTGCTAGGCTTCCGACAACTTTTGGACTTTAGGCTGCGGACACTTATTCGCATAATGTCATGGTTTCCTACAATTATAGCATAGATTAGAATCACCAGATGGAGAATATTCAGTACTTACCTTATGAAAAGGCTTGGGCATGTATGCAGTCTTTCCAGACTGTTTGATGAATTTCTTAAATTTGTGCATAAGAAGGGCCATTTCATCTTGTGATAGGATATCATCGTCACTGTCAGCATTCATGTGTATAGATTTAGATTTGCTGGGCTTGCTGTGTCTCCTGTTGGATACAGCGGCTAATGCTGTAGTTTTAGCAGGTGTCTCTTCGGCATTCTCTCTCCTGTCAATATCATACCCAAAAGCTTTTAGGTCAAAGAAGAGGTCAAAAGTAAAAATGTCATTAAGATTGCGTGACATACGCATAGCTGTGGTTTTTATGTCCCATTGGGCAGGGAGTGATCTAAATATTTTCAGAATTTTCTCCTTTTGGGTGTACACTTCACCCAATGCTTCAAGTTCACCGACAATTCCAGTGAATCTGAGTTCAAGTTCCTCAAGAGTTGCAGATGATTTCATTTCGAACGATTCAAATTGCTTAGTGAGTTTTGAAATTTTATTTTTCTTTTGAGAGCTCAGTTCCCTCACAATCATCTTGAGTTTATCTCAGATTTCCTTGGCTGTCTTACAACTTTTTACCTTTAAGAATGTGCCTTTGTCGAGAGTGACAAATAGCGCATTCTTAGCTACGTTGTCGAGGTTTGCGCGCTTGCATTCGTATGTCGTCCATTGGTCACGCTCCTTCTCGAGCATATCTGCATGGGGTTGACCTTTTATCCTAGCGGCAGGATTAACCTTCATGATCTTTATGGGACCATCTTGAATGATAAATATCATTTCTTCGTGCATGGCTGCAAGATGTGCTTCAATCTTAATTCTCCAATCATAAAATTCGTTAATCGAGAACATAGGAACCTTGTTCATCATAGAGGTATCCATTATAAGAGAATAAGGAATATTAAGAGAATAAAATTCTCAGAGTTGTAGTAACTATAGGGGTATTAAACTACTCAGTCATACTATGAAACTTTGGGAAAAAGTGGTGGAATGCAGGGTTAGAAGAGAAGTTGTGATCTCAGAGAACCAATTTGGCTTCATGCCGGGGAGGTCCACGACTGAGGCCATTCATCTCGTCAGACGCCTTATGGAGAAGTTTAGAGAGCGGCGTAAGGACCTCCATATGGTGTTCATAGATCTAGAGAAGGCTTATGATAGCATTCTGCGTGATGTTATTTGGAGGAGCCTAGTAGAGAGGAGGGTGTCGTTGCCGTTCGTTAGGGCGATCCAAGACATGTACTCCCAAGCTAGGATGTGCGTTAGGACCCCAGTTGGTGACACCCAGTATTTTCCGATTGAGATAGGGCTACACCAGGGGTCGGCGCTAAGTCCTCTTCTCTTCGCTCTAATCCTTGACGTCATTTCGCGAGGGATTCAGGATGGCATCCTGTGGCGCATGCTTTTTGCTGATGACATTGTGTTAGTGGCGGAGTCGAGGAGGGAGGTGAACTCGAAGTTGGAGCTTTGGAGGGCTAAGTTATAATCCCAGGGCTTGCGTGTGAGCCGGTCTAAGACTGAGTATCTCTGGTGTAACTTTAGTGGTGAAGCCAACGAGGAAGATGTTGAGGTAATGATTGCGGATCAGATGGTACCCCGTACGGATAAGTTCAAGTATTTGGGTTCGATCATTCAGAAGGAAGGTGAGTGTGAATATGATGTCACACATCACATCAAGGCAGGGTGGCTAAGGTGGAGAGCAGCGACAGGGGTCTTGTGTGACAAGAAAGTCCCTCTAAAGTTGAAGGGTAAATTCTATAGAGCAGCAATCCGACCTGCAATGTTGTATGGCTCCGAATGTTGGGCGATGAAGAAGTCACTTGAGAGCAAGTTGGAAGTGGATGAAATGAGAATGTTACGTTGGTCGTGTGGTCGCACAATGTTAGATAGAATTGCGAACGGGGTTTTCGGGAACGCGCTGGAAGTGGCGCCCATTTCAGCGAAAGTTAGGGAAGGGAGATTGAGATGGTTTGGCCACGTCCGCAGGAGGCAGGCATCTGCTCCGGTGAGGAGGGTCGAGAGTTTAATGGTTGTCGGGGAGAGGAGGAGAGGCAGACCGAGGAGGACGTGGGAGGAGCAACTGAGATTAGATTTGAAGGCCTTAAACCTTTCCGAGACCATGACTGTTGATAGGTGCGCTTGGAGGCACCAGATCAGAGTTGTGGATTCTTTTATAGGGAGCGGTGCTGTAGTTGAGAGTCTCAGGGTTGGGTTGTCTCGGTTAGTTTTGACCTAGAGCATTGCATTTTTACTTTTATTGTTTATTTTATCCTATTGTCTTTTCGTGTGGTGTATTTTTGACAGGGAGCTGTGCGCAGAGCCAACTTCTCTTTTGTTAGAGCAGCATTCATCGGGAGTGAAGTAACCAAATCCCACTTACGTAAGTCCCATGTGGATCAAGCCATGGGCTCAGGTATGGTATCGATCTTTTTCGAATCATATGATTTCCTTGGTATTTATCACAAAAGATTCTGTTGTGCACTAAGCTGGGGGTCTTCACGGAAACAGCCTCCCTACCATAATAAGTAGGGGCATGGTCTGCGTACATCTTACCCTCCCAGACCCTGCTCTCAGCGGGATATACTGGGTATGTTTGGTTTGGTTTGGTTTAAGGAATATTAAGACTATTTTCAAAAATAGGTGATTTGGGATCTAATTCGATTAAAAATACGACTGATTCTTTTTAGAATCAACCGCTCCGATACCACTTATTGGCCACTAAGTATACAGAATACACCTTGGAAAAGTATAAGTACAACAAGATGTATGGTTTTCAAGTTTGAGTGCGTAGCGGAAGTTTGTTTAAGTAAGTTGCTGTAAATACAGCAAGTAGGTTTTCTCCTATTAGCTTATTGCGTACAGGGTTTTGCAATGCAAACTTGTAAATATTCACATATAGGAAAACACTAAATGTAGAAGGTAAATGATGCGCAATATAAAGTGGTTCGAGGTAAACCCCTCTACGTCCAATGGTCCTCCACACAGGAGTAAAAATGTTTATTAAAATCACTACGTACATAACTACGTGACTGTAATCAAACCTATCATTGTATCCTTCACACAAATTGATACAAAGACTGTAGCTTTCAACCGTTCACACGGATTGGTTGTTGGCGTCTCTTGATTTGCTTCTTCTCACACAGGTTAAAGCTTCGTATTATTAGTCCCACACAGGTCAGAATAACTTTCTTAGTCCACACAGGGCTAAGTCTTACTCAAAGGTAAAATGGTGAAATAACAGGATTTGAACAGCAGCTGAACACGATGATCTTGAGCTGACGATGTGCTATTCACGTTGACTGGATATATTTCTTCTCTTCGGATATGGATATATGCTTGAAGAAATATATTAGCTCTTGTAATCTTTGATTTGACAATAATGAATATTCAGTCATTCGTTTTCTTGATCGAATATCTCGTATAAGCAGTCGTGAATATTCAGTCTGAGTTCTTCAGTATTATCGACGTTTTCAGTATAATTCTTCGATTCAGTATATTTGTAATGTCCTATTGCATGGACTATTTATAAATTTGGAATAGATCCGTTATAAATATATCCGTGTTGTGGGAAAATCCCTCACAATATGCCGCAAGTGCACGGTGTCAACAAGTAATAAAGTGATAAGTAAAGTATCGTTCCCTCGAGGACTGATTTCACTAAATACCAAAATATAGTCAACTCACAATTTTATTTGAAGAACAATTATATGAATTTTATACCTAAACTAATTGCCGAAAATAAATAATAGTACTACTAATAATAATAATACTAATAAGCGTGTAGGATTATGATTTTCACCTCAGACAATCAGGAATGATATTTATTCAATTCAATTCACTTTTTATTCAAGTGATTGTAAGCCAGGAATTCCTAAATTATTCTAAAGCCTTTCCCAAGGTCGATAGAAAATACTACGAATTATTAACTCGATATATCCCTATTCGAATTAGATAATTAATAGCTAAAACAGTTCAAGAATTCCCACAATAAAGGCTTCACAATTCCATGAGTATATCCCTATCTCAAGAAAATTATGATTCGTCTCACAAGAGCTATGCCTAAATTTCATCTCCCGAATCCATAAAGACATTCAAAACAAATTAACTGTTGGCCAGACAATTAAAAAGCATTAAGAACAGTAAGCAGAATCCAATTCAATAGAATAACGAGTAAATCGAAATAATAATTAAAAATCAAACCGTCATGAAATCGGATACAATCAAAATCCTACACGAATAGATCTAAAAACTAAGATGCAGAAAAACTAAGAAAAACCGTAGGGATCCGTGGTCTTGTCGTCGCCCCCAAATCTCTTCCTTGTGTTCTTTGCCCTAGCTATCGATCCATCTCCTAGATCATCCTCTCATTCTCCAGCCCTATGATGCTTATTTATATCAGTCCTAAGCCTCCAAAACGCGTCCGTGTGATTAGGTCGAGAACAGGCTCCAAAACGGCCCAGAACCGCGGAATATTCAGCAAAACCGCCCGGTGGGCCGCGGCTCACTTAATCTGTGCCGCGGCCCCTATCCTTCAGTACCTGTTGCCTGGGCGCCTTTTTCCTCCTGTGCCGCGGCTCACTTGGTGTGTGCCGCGGCATACAGTACAGTGTGCACAGCGTTCGCCGGTTGTCTTCGTGTGCCGCGGCTCATTTGGTGTGTGTCGCGGCTCATTTGGTGTGTGTCGCGGCTCATGACCAAAAACTGCTGTTCTTCCCCCGTTTTTCATCATTTTGGCTTCCGGACTCCCATTTCCTGCAAAACATATAAGAATAATGCATTAAAAGCTCATTTATGCTGAATTAGGTTCAAGATGGATATAAAATAATGATATAAAAGCGCATAAAAATATGCCTAACAAATACCCCCAAACTTGAGCCTTTGCTTGTCCTCAAGCAAAAATCAATTTTTAAACAAAATGTATCGTGAATAATCATGCAAGTCCATAATGCTCAACTTAATCAATACTACCCTGAAAATCTCAAAGAATAGTACAAGTATCGTAATAGTGAGTGGCATCCATAACACTGATTCCACTAAGTAACCAATTTCAGTCCTAATCAATCGTTCATGAAGAAAACCAAGCTCAAAGATTAACAAGTGTGAATTTAATCGACCGCCAATATGAAGGGTTAGATTAAACAAGCTAATTCGCCCAGTCCCACAGTCTAGTGGCAAAATTCAAGAGTTTCATTATCAAAATTACTCTTAGGACATCATTCCCTTATGTATGATCAATAATATGATTCGAGTTAACCACTAGGTTTCGGCTCTCGGGATATTTCATCGGGATGATCCTAGGGTGGAATTCCATTCTCATGTGTTGGGGAACCGTTTGACGTAAAAGACACTCATGGGGCACATGGATGCTTCTAGTTACTAAGTCCCCCTCCACAACGGAGAAACAACTCGAATAGCTATTCCCGCATGTCCGATTCAAGGTCGCTGTTTTACGCGAGAGTAAACAGCGGGTCACGCGAATACCCCGAGTTACTAGGCTTCCCATCACCGGTAATGCGATATTTATAAATTATTAATCTATTCAGGGTCGTCGTTTTACGCGAGAGTAAACAACGGGTCACGTGAATACCCCCAGTTACTAGATTTCCCATCATAGAACAACTAATATCTCGACTTTTTTTTTTGGAAAAACTGTCCGACTCTAAACTCAATTTAAATGCCAACAAGACTCATATTACTGGACGACTAGCTACGCAAAAGTTTAACCAAACGTATAAACGGTGATTTGAAAACACGTATGTCTCTTTTCTTATCTGCTAAAATTTCCACAAAAACGATAAAATTTCGGACCTAATTGAATATTCAATGTATGTATATCGCTGACTGCAACTCGACCAAAAGTCTACCGTTTCTTCCAAGAGAAATCAGTATCGTAACATCAGTTTTACACATGGAAGCACGAAAAATTCACGAAAAGTAACGCACTGATGAAATCACAATTTATAACCAAAAAAATTAAGAAATTAACGCATGCTTCAATCTATTCCACTACACATACATTCATCAATAATAAAACTCATGTAAAAATAAAAGAGATAAGGAAAAGTGAAACTTATTCCAAATGTCTTCTTGAAATCCAGCACATGTCTGAGTGGAATCGTCTGCCCAACATCACGAGGGACCCCCAAACTTAGTCTCTAGTCATGAAATAACAATAGACATTAAATCCAAGAAAGACTAGAATATGAAGAATAATAACTCATTGGGGTTATAAAGAAATATTAGAGAAATAAGGGCCAACAAGAATACACGAATCCAACAAAATAACAAAACAAAGAAAAATTAAAAACGAAAAATCAAATAAAAACAACTAACTAGAAAGCAAGTAAAAATGATGGGTTGCCTCCCATCAAGCGCTCTATTTTACGTCTTGAGCACGACGTGGCAAAAAGAGTTTAACGTGGCTTCTTTCTAGGGAGATTGCCAAATGCCCCCTTCTTGCAATCTATAAGCCTCTTATTCCATAGGGGAGGCTTTGGCTCATGCCCTTGCCACAAATAATGAGTAAGAATAATTATGAAGACAACCAAAAAATGATGGAAGAATATAATAATGATAAGGCATGAAAAAATAAGCAGAGTTCGAATGGGTAAATAATAAAGACTTATCACGAACAACCTCATTAGAACTCATGGTATCAGCCTCAACAGAATCAAAAGTAATAGGGTCAATCTCTCCCATTATGGATTTAGGAAAGATTATGCGCGGCACCGTTAATAAAATTTTTGGCACATAAGTGTTCTCCTTATTAGTCGAAGTTTGATGACAATCTAATGTAATTTCTAGGGAAACATCATCAATGGTAACTTCTTCTACAAGATCATCACACTTTATGTAATTATCGGGTGGTGAGGGATCGACCCTAAAACTTAGCATGTCTTTCTTCTCAACCTCCCCTTCAACTTCACTACTAAATAAATGAGCTGGAAAATAACCATAGTGAATCTCAAGACCACGACGTGCACATTCTAGCTCAAAAAGGGTACTATCAGGATTTTTAAGAGTGTCTACACATTGTTCAAGCATGGTCTTTTGTTTTGGGGGAGGGGGCTGACTGACCCTATTTGGCAAATTATTAAGAACATCGGAATTTATGAAATGCCAAGGGCCACGATACTCAAAGGAAAACATAATGAAGAAAATAAAAAAATATAGAGACTAAAGAAAAACTTCAAATTAAAATTAGAGTCGCTTGGTATTGATATTAGTGAAAAATCAGTCCCCAGCAATGGCGCCAAAAACTTGTTGTGGGAAAATCCCTCACAATATGCCGCAAGTGCACGGTGTCAACAAGTAATAAAGTGATAAGTAAAGTATCGTTCCCTCGAGGACTGATTTCACTAAGTACCAAAATATAGTCAACTCACAATTTTATTTGAAGAACAATTATATGATTTTATACCTAAACTAATTGCCGAAAATAAATAATAGTACTACTACTAATAATAATACTAATAAGCGTGTAGGATTATGATTTTCACCTCAGACAATCAGGAATGATAATTATTCAATTCAATTCACTTTTTATTCAATTGATTGTAAGCCAGGAATTCCTAAATTATTGTAAAGCCTTTCCCAAGGTCGATAGAAAATACTACGAATTATTAACTCGATATATCCCTATTCGGATTAGATAATTAATAGCGAAAACAGTTCAAGAATTCCCACAATAAGGCTTCACAATTCCATGAGTATATCTCTATCTCAAGAAAATTATGATTCGTCTCACAAGAACTATGCCTAAATTTCATCTCCCGAATCCATAAAGACATTCAAAACAAATTAACTGTTGGCCAGACAATTAAAAAGCATTAAGAACAGTAAGCAGAATCCAATTAAATAGAATAACGAGTAAATCGAAATAATAAATAATCAAACCATCATGAAATCAGCTACAATCAAAATCCTACACGAATAGATCTAAAAACTAAGATGCAAAAAAACAAAGAAAAACCGTAGGGATCCGTGGTCTTGTCGTCGCCCACAAATCTCTTCCTTGTGTTCTTTGCCCTAGCTATCGATCCATCTCCTAGATCATCCTCTCATTCTCCAGCCCTATGATGCTTATTTATATCAGTCCTAAGCCTGCAAAACGCATCCGTGTGATTAGGTCGAGAACAGGCTCCAAACGGCCCGGAATCTGCGGAATATTCAAGAAACCGCCGGTGGGCCGCGCTCACTTAATCGTGCCGCGACCCCTATCCTTCGGCCATTGCACAGGCGCCTTTTTCCTCCTGTGCCGCGGCTCACTTGGTGTGTGCCGCGGCACACAGTACAGTGTGCACAGCGTTCGCCGGTTGTCTTCGTGTGTCGCAGCTCATTTGGTGTGTGTCGCGGCTCATGACCAAAAACTGCTGTTCTTCCCCCGTTTTTCATCGTTTTGGCTTTCGGACTCCAATTTCCTGCAAAACATATAAAAATAATGCATTAAAAGCTCATTTATGCTGAAATAGGTTCAAGATGGTTATAAAATAATGATATAAAAGCGCATAAAAATACGCCTCACAAATACCCCCAAACTTGAGCCTTTGCTTGTCCTCAAGCAAAAATCAATTTTTAAACAAAATGTATCGTGAATAATCATGCAAGTCCATAATGCTCAACTTGATCAATACTACCCTGAAAATCTCAAAGAATAGTACAAGTATCGTAAGAGTGAGTCGCATCCAGGACACTGATTCCACTAAGTAACCAATTTCAGTCCTAATCAATCGTTCATGAAGAAAACCAAGCTCAAAGATTAACAAGTGTGAATTTAATCGACCGCCAATATGAAGGGTTAGATTAAACAAGCTAATTCGCCCAGTCCCACAGTCTAGTGGCAAAATTCAAGAGTTTCATTATCAAAATTACTCTTAGGACAACATTCCCTTATGTATGATCAATAATGTGATTCGAGTTAACCACTAGGTTTCGGCTCTCGGGATATTTCATTGGGATGATCCTAGGGTAGAATTCCATTCTCATGTGTTGGGGAACCGTTTGACGTAAAAGACACTCATGGGGCACATGGATGCTTCTAGTTACTTAGTCCTCCTCCACAGCGGAGAAACAACTCGAATAGCTATTCCCGCATGTCCGATTCAAGGTCGCTGTTTTACGCGAGAGTAAACAGCGGGTCACGCGAATACCCCCGGTTACTAGGCTTCCCATCATCGGTAATGCGATATTTCTAAATTATTAATCTATTCAGGGTCGTCGTTTTACGCGAGAGTAAACAACGGGTCACGTGAAAATGGTTACTAGATTTCCCATCATAGAACAACTAATATCTCGACTTTTTTTTTTTGGAAAAACTGTCCGACTCTAAACTCAATTTAAATGCCAACAAGACTCATATTACTGGACGGCTAGCTACGCAAAAAGTTTAACCAAACGTATAAACGGTGATTTGAAAACACGTATGTCTCCTTTCTTATCTGCTAAAATTTCCACAAAAACGATAAAATTTCGGACCTAATTGAATATTCAACAGAAGCAGATATCGCTGACTGCAACTCGACCAAAAGTCTACCATTTCTTCCAAGAGAAATCAGTATCGTAACATCATTTTTACACATGGAAGCACGAAAAATTCACGAAAAGTAACGCACTGATGAAATCACAATTTATAACCAAGAAAAATTAAGAAATTAACGCATGCTTCAATCTATTCCACTACACATACATTCATCAACAATAAAACTCATGTGAAAATAAAAGAGATAAGGAAAAGTGAAACTTATTCCAAATGTCTTCTTGAAATCCAGCACATGTCTGAGTGGAATCGTCTGCCCAACATCCCGAGGGACCCCCAAACTTAGTCTCTAGTCATGAAATAACAATAGACATTAAATCCAAGAAAGACTAGAATATGAAGAATAATAACTCATTGGGGTTATAAAGAAATATTAGAGAAATAAGGGCCAACAAGAATACACGAATCCAAACAAAATAACAAAACAAAGAAAAATTAAAAACGAAAAATCAAATAAAAACAACTAACTAGAAAGCAAGTAAAAATGATGGGTTGCCTCCCATCAAGCGCTCTATTTTACGTCTTGAGCACGACGTGGCAAAAAGAGTTTAACGTGGCTTCTTTCTAGGGAGATTGCCAAATGCCCCCTTCTTGCAATCTATAAGCCTCTTATTCCATAGGGGAGGCTTTGGCTCATGCCCGGTTGCCACAAATAATGAGTAAGAATAATTATGAAGACAACCAAAAAATGATGGAAGAATATAATAATGATAAGGCATGAAAAAATAAGCAGAGTTCGAATGGGTAAATAATAAAGACTTATCACGAACAACCTCATTAGAACTCATGGTATCAGCCTCAACAGAATCAAAAGTAATAGGGTCAATCTCTCCCATTATGGATTTAGGAAAGATTATGCGCGGCACCGTTAATAAAATTTTTGGCACATAAGTGTTCTCCTTATTAGTCGAAGTTTGATGACAATCTAATGAAATTTCTAGGGAAACATCATCAATGGTAACTTCTTCTACAAGATCATCACACTTTATGTAATTATCGGGTGCTGGGGGATCGACCCTAAAACTTAGCATGTCTTTCTTCTCAACCTCCCCTTCAACTTCACTACTAAATAAATGAGCTGGAAAATAACCATAGTGAATCTCAAGACCACGACGTGCACATTCTAGCTCAAAAAGGGTACTATCAGGATTTTTAAGAGTGTCTACACATTGTTCAAGCATGGTCTTTTGTTTTGGGGGAGGGGGCTGACTGACCCTATTTGGCAAATTATTAAGAACATCGGAATTTATGAAATGCCAAGGGCCACGATACTCAAAGGAAAACATAATGAAGAAAATAAAAAAATATAGAGACTAAAGAATAACTTCAAATTAAAATTAGAGTCGCTTGGTATTGATATTAGTGAAAAACCAGTCCCCAGCAATGGCGCCAAAAACTTGTTGTGGGAAAATCCCTCACAATATGCCGCAAGTGCACGGTGTCAACAAGTAATAAAGTGATAAGTAAAGTATCGTTCCCTCGAGGACTGATTTCACTAAGTACCAAAATATAGTCAACTCACAATTTTATTTGAAGAACAATTATATGATTTTATACCTAAACTAATTGCCGAAAATAAATAATAGTACTACTACTAATAATAATACTAATAAGCGTGTAGGATTACGATTTTCACCTCAGACAATCAGGAATGATAATTATTCAATTCAATTCACTTTTTATTCAATTGATTGTAAGCCAGGAATTCCTAAATTATTGTAAAGCCTTTCCCAAGGTCGATAGAAAATACTACGAATTATTAACTCGATATATCCCTATTCGGATTAGATAATTAATAGCTAAAACAGTTCAAGAATTCCCACAATAAGGCTTCACAATTCCATGAGTATATCCCTATCTCAAGAAAATTATGATTTGTCTCACAAGAACTATGCCTAAATTTCATCTCCCGAATCCATAAAGACATTCAAAACAAATTAACTGTTGGCCAGACAATTAAAAAGCATTAAGAACAGTAAGCAGAATCCAATTCAATAGAATAACGAGTAAATCGAAATAATAAATAATCAAACCATCATGAAATCAGCTACAATCAAAATCCTACACGAATAGATCTAAAAACTAAGATGCAGAAAAACAAAGAAAAACCGTAGGGATCCGTGGTCTTGTCGTCGCCCACAAATCTCTTCCTTGTGTTCTTTGCCCTAGCTATCGATCCATCTCCTAGATCATCCTTTCATTCTCCAGCCCTATGATGCTTATTTATATCAGTCCTAAGCCTGCAAAACGCATCCGTGTGATTAGGTCGAGAACAGGCTCCAAAACGGCCCAGAACTGCGGAATATTCAGCAAAACCGCCCGGTGGGCCGCGGCTCACTTAATCGTACCGCGACCCTATCCTTCAAAGGCTGTTGCCTAGGCGCCTTTTTCCTCCTGTGCCGCGGCTCACTTGGTGTGTGCCGCGGCACACAGTACAGTGTGCACAGCGTTCGCCGGTTGTCTTCGTGTGTCGCAGCTCATTTGGTGTGTGTCGCGGCTCATGACCAAAAACTGTTGTTCTTCCCCCGTTTTTCATCGTTTTGGCTTTCGGGCTCCAATTTCCTGGAAAACATATAAAAATAATGCATTAAAAGCTCATTTATGCTGAATTAGGTTCAAGATGGATATAAAATAATGATATAAAAGCGCATAAAAATACGCCTCACAAATACCCCCAAACTTGAGCCTTTGCTTGTCCTCAAGCAAAAATCAATTTTTAAACAAAATGTATCGTGAATAATCATGCAAGTCCATAATGCTCAACTTGATCAATACTACCCTGAAAATCTCAAAGAATAGTACAAGTATCGTAATAGTGAGTCGCATCCAGGACACTGATTCCACTAAGTAACCAATTTCAGTCCTAATCAATCGTTCATGAAGAAAACCAAGCTCAAAGATTAACAAGTGTGAATTTAATCGACCGCCAATATGAAGGGTTAGATTAAACAAGCTAATTCACCCAGTCCCACAGTCTAGTGGCAAAATTCAAGAGTTTCATTATCAAAATTACTCTTAGGACAACATTCCCTTATGTATGATCAATAATGTGATTCGAGTTAACCACTAGGTTTCGGCTCTCGGGATATTTCATTGGGATGATCCTAGGGTAGAATTCCATTCTCATATGTTGGGGAACCGTTTGACATAAAAGACACTCATGGGGCACATGCATGCTTCTAGTTACTAAGTCCTCCTCCACAGCGGAGAAACAACTCGAATAGCTATTCCCGCATGTCCGATTCAAGGTCGCTGTTTTACGCGAGAGTAAACAGCGGGTCACGCGAATACCCCCGGTTACTAGGCTTCCCATCATCGGTAATGCGATATTTCTAAATTATTAATCTATTCAGGGTCGTCGTTTTACGCGAGAGTAAACAACGGGTCACGTGAATACCCCCGGTTACTAGATTTCCCATCATAGAACAACTAATATCTCGACTTTTTTTTTTTGGAAAAACTGTCCGACTCTAAACTCAATTTAAATGCCAACAAGACTCATATTACTGGACGACTAGCTATGCAAAAAGTTTAACCAAACGTATAAACGGTGATTTGAAAACACGTATGTCTCCTTTCTTATCTGCTAAAATTTCCACAAAAACGATAAAATTTCGGACCTAATTGAATATTCAACAGAAGCAGATATCGCTGACTGCAACTCGACCAAAAGTCT
Organism: Orobanche coerulescens; assembly: GCA_033398695.1. Taxonomy (NCBI): domain Eukaryota; kingdom Viridiplantae; phylum Streptophyta; class Magnoliopsida; order Lamiales; family Orobanchaceae; genus Orobanche; species Orobanche coerulescens. The sequence continues at coordinate 126,504,103 of CM065809.1, forward strand.
ACCATTTCTTCCAAGAGAAATCAGTATCGTAACATCAGTTTTACACGTGGAAGCACGAAAAATTCACGAAAAGTAACGCAATGATGAAATCACAATTTATAACCAAGAAAAATTAAGAAATTAACGCATGCTTCAATCTATTCCACTACACATACATTCATCAACAATAAAACTCATGTAAAAATAAAAGAGATAAGGAAAAGTGAAACTTATTCCAAATGTCTTCTTGAAATCCAGCACATGTCTGAGTGGAATCGTCTGCCCAACATCACGAGGGACCCCCAAACTTAGTCTCTAGTCATGAAATAACAATAGACATTAAATCCAAGAAAGACTAGAATATGAAGAATAATAACTCATTGGGGTTATAAAGAAATATTAGAGAAATAAGGGCCAACAAGAATACACGAATCCAAACAAAATAACAAAACAAAGAAAAATTAAAAACGAAAAATCAAATAAAAACAACTAACTAGAAAGCAAGTAAAAATGATGGGTTGCCTCCCATCAAGCGCTCTATTTTACGTCTTGAGCACGACGTGGCAAAAAGTGTTTAACGTGGATTCTTTCTATGGAGATTGCCAATTGCCACCTTCTTGCAATCTATATGCATCTTATTCCTTTGGGGAGGCTTTGTCTCATGCCCGGTTGCCACAAATAATGAGTAAGAATAATTATGAAGACAACCAAAAATGATGGAAGAATATAATAATGATAAGGCATGAAAATAAGCGAGTTCGAATGGGTAAATAATAAAGACTTATCACGAACAACCTCATTAGAACTCATGGTATCACCTCAACGAATCAAAAGTAATAGGTCAATCTCTCCCATTATGGATTTAGGAAAGATTATGCGCGGCACCGTTAATAAAATTTTTGGCACATAAGTGTTCTCCTTATTAGTCGAAGTTTGATGACAATCTAATGTAATTTCTAGGGAAACATCATCAATGGTAACTTCTTCTACAAGATCATCACACTTTATGTAATTATCGGGTCTTGGGGATCGACCCTAAAACTTAGCATGTCTTTCTTCTCAACCTCCCCCTCAACTTCACTACTAAATAAATGAGCTGGAAAATAACCATAGTGAATCTCAAGACCACGACGTGCACATTCTAGCTCAAAAAGGGTACTATCAGGATTTTTAAGAGTGTCTACACATTGTTCAAGCATGGTCTTTTGTTTTGGGGGAGGGGGCTGACTGACCCTATTTGGCAAATTATTAAGAACATCGAATTTATGAAATGCCAAGGGCCACGATACTCAAAGGAAAACATAATGAAGAAAATAAAAAATATAGAGACTAAAGAAAAACTTCAAATTAAAATTAGAGTCGCTTGGTATTGATATTAGTGAAAAATCGGTCCAAGAAATGGCGCTAAAACTTGTTGTGGGAAAATCCCTCACAATATGCCGCAAGTGCACGGTGTCAACAAGTAATAAAGTGATAAGTAAAGTATCGTTCCTCGAGGACTGATTTCACTAAGTACCAAAATATAGTCAACTCACAATTTTATTTGAAGAACAATTATATGATTTTATACCTAAACTAATTGCCGAAAATAAATAATAGTACTACTACTAATAATAATACTAATAAGCGTGTAGGATTATGATTTTCACCTCAGACAATCAGGAATGATAATTATTCAATTCAATTCACTTTTTATTCAATTGATTGTAAGCCAGGAATTCCTAAATTATTGTAAAGCCTTTCCCAAGGTCGATAGAAAATACTACGAATTATTAACTCGATATATCCCTATTCGGATTAGATAATTAATAGCTAAAACAGTTCAAGAATTCCCACAATAAGGCTTCACAATTCCATGAGTATATCCCTATCTCAAGAAAATTATGATTTGTCTCACAAGAACTATGCCTAAATTTCATCTCCCGAATCCATAAAGACATTCAAAACAAATTAACTGTTGGCCAGACAATTAAAAAGCATTAAGAACAGTAAGCAGAATCCAATTCAATAGAATAACGAGTAAATCGAAATAATAAATAATCAAACCATCATGAAATCAGCTACAATCAAAATCCTACACGAATAGATCTAAAAACTAAGATGCAGAAAAACAAAGAAAAACCGTAGGGATCCGTGGTCTTGTCGTCGCCCACAAATCTCTTCCTTGTGTTCTTTGCCCTAGCTATCGATCCATCTCCTAGATCATCCTCTCATTCTCCAGCCCTATGATGCTTATTTATATCAGTCCTAAGCCTGCAAAACGCATCCGTGTGATTAGGTCGAGAACAGGCTCCAAAACGGCCCAGAACTGCGGAATATTCAGCAAAACCGCCCGGTGGGCCGCGGCTCACTTAATCTGTGCCGCGACCCCTATCCTTCAGTGCCTGTTGCCTGGGCGCCTTTTTCCTCCTGTGCCGCGGCTCACTTGGTGTGTGCCGCGGCACACAGTACAGTGTGCACAGCGTTCGCCGGTTGTCTTCGTGTGTCGCAGCTCATTTGGTGTGTGTCGCGGCTCATGACCAAAAACTGCTGTTCTTCCCCCGTTTTTCATCGTTTTGGCTTTCGGACTCCAATTTCCTGCAAAACATATAAAAATAATGCATTAAAAGCTCATTTATGCTCAATTAGGTTCAAGATGGATATAAAATAATGATATAAAAGCGCATAAAAATACGCCTCACAAATACCCCCAAACTTGAGTCTTTGCTTGTCCTCAAGCAAAAATCAATTTTTAAACAAAATGTATCGTGAATAATCATGCAAGTCCATAATGCTCAACTTGATCAATACTACCCTGAAAATCTCAAAGAATAGTACAAGTATCGTAATAGTGAGTCGCATCCAGGACACTGATTCCACTAAGTAACCAATTTCAGTCCTAATCAATCGTTCATGAAGAAAACCAAGCTCAAAGATTAACAAGTGTGAATTTAATCGACCGCCAATATGAAGGGTTAGATTAAACAAGCTAATTCGCCCAGTCCCACAGTCTAGTGGCAAAATTCAAGAGTTTCATTATCAAAATTACTCTTAGGACAACATTCCCTTATGTATGATCAATAATGTGATTCGAGTTAACCACTAGGTTTCGGCTCTCGGGATATTTCATTGGGATGATCCTAGGGTAGAAATCCATTCTCATGTGTTGGGGAACCGTTTGACATAAAAGACACTCATGGGGCACATGGATGCTTCTAGTTACTAAGTCCTCCTCCACAGCGGAGAAACAACTCGAATAGCTATTCCCGCATGTCCGATTCAAGGTCGCTGTTTTACGCGAGAGTAAACAGCGGGTCACGCGAATACCCCCGGTTACTAGGCTTCCCATCATCGGTAATGCGATATTTCTAAATTATTAATCTATTCAGGGTCGTCGTTTTACGCGAGAGTAAACAACGGGTCACGTGAAAAAGGTTACTAGATTTCCCATCATAGAACAACTAATATCTCGACTTTTTTTTTTGGAAAAACTGTCCGACTCTAAACTCAATTTAAATGCCAACAAGACTCATATTACTGGACGACTAGCTATGCAAAAAGTTTAACCAAACGTATAAACGGTGATTTGAAAACACGTATGTCTCCTTTCTTATCTGCTAAAATTTCCACAAAAACGATAAAATTTCGGACCTAATTGAATATTCAACAGAAGCAGATATCGCTGACTGCAACTCGACCAAAAGTCTACCATTTCTTCCAAGAGAAATCAGTATCGTAACATCAGTTTTACACATGGAAGCACGAAAAATTCACGAAAAGTAACGCACTGATGAAATCACAATTTATAACCAAGAAAAATTAAGAAATTAACGCATGCTTCAATCTATTCCACTACACATACATTCATCAACAATAAAACTCATGTAAAAATAAAAGAGATAAGGAAAAGTGAAACTTATTCCAAATGTCTTCTTGAAATCCAGCACATGTCTGAGTGGAATCGTCTGCCCAACATCACGAGGGACCCCCAAACTTAGTCTCTAGTCATGAAATAACAATAGACATTAAATCCAAGAAAGACTAGAATATGAAGAATAATAACTCATTGGGGTTATAAAGAAATATTAGAGAAATAAGGGCCAACAAGAATACACGAATCCAAACAAAATAACAAAACAAAGAAAAATTAAAAACGAAAAATCAAATAAAAACAACTAACTAGAAAGCAAGTAAAAATGATGGGTTGCCTCCCATCAAGCGCTCTATTTTACGTCTTGAGCACGACGTGGCAAAAAGAGTTTAACGTGGCTTCTTTCTAGGGAGATTGCCAAATGCCCCCTTCTTGCAATCTATAAGCCTCTTATTCCATAGGGGAGGCTTTGGCTCATGCCCGGTTGCCACAAATAATGAGTAAGAATAATTATGAAGACAACCAAAAAATGATGGAAGAATATAATAATGATAAGGCATGAAAAAATAAGTAGTTCGAATGGGTAAATAATAAAGACTTATCACGAACAACCTCATTAGAACTCATGGTATCACCAACGTAATCAAAAGTAATAGGGTCAATCTCTCCCATTATGGATTTAGGAAAGATTATGCGCGGCACCGTTAATAAAATTTTTGGCACATAAGTGTTCTCCTTATTAGTCGAAGTTTGATGACAATCTAATGAAATTTCTAGGGAAACATCATCAATGGTAACTTTTTCTACAAGATCATCACACTTTATGTAATTATCGGGTGCTGGGGGATCGACCCTAAAACTTAGCATGTCTTTCTTCTCAACCTCCCCCTCAACTTCACTACTAAATAATTGAGCTGGAAAATAACCATAGTGAATCCCAAGACCACGACGTGCACATTCTAGCTCAAAAAGGGTACTATCAGGATTTTTAAGAGTGTCTACACATTGTTCAAGCATGGTCTTTTGTTTTGGGGGAGGGGGCTGACTGACCCTATTTGGCAAATTATTAAGAACATCGAAATTTATGAAATGCCAAGGGCCACGATACTCAAAGGAAAACATTATGAAGAAAATAAAAAAATATAGAGACTAAAGAAAAACTTGAAATTAAAATTAGAGTCGCTTGGTATTGATATTAGTGAAAAATCAGTCCCCGGCAACGGCGCCAAAAACTTGTTGTGGGAAAATCCCTCACAATATGCCGCAAGTGCACGGTGTCAACAAGTAATAAAGTGATAAGTAAAGTATCGTTCCCTCGAGGACTGATTTCACTAAGTACCAAAATATAGTCAACTCACAATTTTATTTGAAGAACAATTATATGATTTTATACCTAAATTAATTGCCGAAAATAAATAATAGTACTAATAATAATAATAATACTAATAAGCGTGTAGGATTATGATTTTCACCTCAGACAATCAGGAATGATATTTATTCAATTCAATTCACTTTTTATTCAATTGATTGTAAGCCAGGAATTCCTAAATTATTGTAAAGCCTTTCCCAAGGTCGATAGAAAATACTACGAATTATTAACTCGATATATCCCTATTCGAATTAGATAATTAATAGCTAAAACAGTTCAAGAATTCCCACAATAAAGGCTTCACAATTCCATGAGTATATCCCTATCTCAAGAAAATTATGATTCGTCTCACAAGAACTATGCCTAAATTTCATCTCCCGAATCCATAAAGACATTCAAAACAAATTAGCTGTTGGCCAGACAATTAAAAAGCATTAAGAACAGTAAGCAGAATCCAATTCAATAGAATAACGAGTAAATCGAAATAATAATAAATAATCAAACCGTCATGAAATCAGCTACAATCAAAATCCTACACGAATAGATCTAAAAACTAAGATGCAGAAAAACTAAGAAAAACCATAGGGATCCGTGGTCTTGTCGTCGCCCACAAATCTCTTCCTTGTGTTCTTTTCCCTAGCTATCGATCCACCTCCTAGATCATCCTCTCATTCTCCAGCCCTATGATGCTTATTTACATCAGTCCTAAGCCTCCAAAACGCGTCCGTGTGATTAGGTCGAGAACAGGCTCCAAAACGGCCCAGAACCGTGGAATATTCAGCAAAACCGCCCGGTGGGCCACGGCTCACTTAATCTGTGCCGCGGCCCCTATCCTTCAGTGCCTGTTGCCTGGGCGCCTTTTTCCTCTTGTGCCGCGGCTCACTTGGTGTGTGCCGCGGCACACAGTACAGTGTGCACAGCGTTCGCCGGTTGTCTTCGTGTGCCGCGGCTCATTTGGTGTGTGTCGCAGATCATGACCAAAAACTACTGTTCTTCCCCCGTTTTTCATCGTTTTGGCTTCCGAACTCCGATTTCCTGCAAAACATATAATAATAATGTATTAAAAGCTCATTTATGCTGAATTAGGTTCAAGATGGATATAAAATAATGATATAAAAGCGCATAAAAATACGCCTAACAATCCGTTGGCTGGTTGCTGAGCCGAGATCCATTCTGATTGGTTGATTGACTTTCAAGAACTAGATCTGAATTTTTATCCTTGTCTGAGGATCCTTGTCGGTTGGTATTTAAATACTTTATCCAGTCAGTATTTAAATACTTCTTTCAAACGGTGTCTTGACATAAAGTAGATTCCCTTCCAACGGTCTTCAGTCCTGTTAGATAAGTGTTTATTATCCTAACATTTTCAGCCTGTATGCTGTATCCAGCATAATACGATCTCATTGCAGTAGCTATAGGCTTCAACGATGTAGGCTATCTTTTATGTTGTATGGTAGGCGCTGTATGGAGTTTCCAGACAATTTCCATACTTGGTGGTTTTTCTCGAATCATTCGCTGTATGATGACTAGTCTTGCTGAGATAGCTTGCTGTATGATGGCTATACGAAGTCTTGCTGTATGTTGGCAATTATCAAAACAAGGTACAGGATTGTATACCAATATGTTTTACTTAAGAAAAATAAAACACAAATCTAAAAGGACATAGACTGAACTTTAAACCGTTGTGAAATAATCTTTCTTTATTCATAAAGTATTCACGATTTTAAAGTAGCATTTAATATTGATAGGACAATATTTATGCAGCCAAAGAGACTACAGACAGAAGAGAATTTAATGCAGATCAAAGAGAATGTCTAAAGAATTCAATGCGAAACAACTTTAATTCAGAATTCCTGAAGCCGCCAATCAGAGCTGTCTAAATCTCACCAACGAACCAATGACTACATTTATAACGAAACTATTCCCAAGGTTATAAATAGCCCAAGCAAGAGGACATTGCTAAGAGATACACAAGAGGTATACTGAATACCGAGCTTATCATCTAAGCGTAATATATTTCTACAAGAATACAATGTATATCTTGAGTGAAGAAATATTTAGGTCCTCAACAAAGAAAAGCACAACTACAACAAAGTTTACAAAGCCTACAGCTGTTGTTCTATCCGCGATACTTTAAAAACCTACTATTGAGACCCTTAGCCCTGTGTGGACTATGTCAATCTATTCCGACCTGTGTCGGAAGAATAGAGTTCGAGGACAAACTTTCAATCTGTGTGATAAGAAGTAAGTCGAAGAAGCCTATAATTAATCTGTGTGAATGGCTCAAGCTACAGTTGGTTGTATCAATCTGTGTCAACGATATAACGACGGGTTTAGTTGAAATCATATAGTTGTGTACGCCTTGATTTTAATAAACTTCTTACTCGTGTGTGGAGGACATGTGGATGTAGAGGGAATTACCTTGGACCATATTAAACTATGTGTTATTACTTATTGTCCTTATTGTTTTCCTACTGCTTCTGATTTAGTATACTTGAGTTGAAAACCCTGTAAGAACCAAGCTATTAGAGATTGTCTAGTTGCTGTACTTACAACAACTTAGTCGAAGATTTCTGCTATGCAAACATTAACTTCGGAAAAGATTACAGCATATTCAACCCCCCTCTAATCTGTAAAATGTTATATTGTGGCCAAAAAGTGGCATCAGATCGGTTGATTGTACAAAGAATCAGTCGATTTTCAACCTGAATCAGATCCAAAAATCACTAGCCTTTGAAAAACTCCATTTTTATATCTATATCATTCATCCTACTATTTCCATGGGTACATCTATGATCAATAAAGTTCCCATGTTTTTTATAAATGAATTTGATGATTGGAGAATCAGTATGGAAGCCCATCTTGCCGCAATGTACGAAGAAATGATCTTTATTTTACAATAATCACCTATCAAAATTATGAAGGTCACACCAGCCTAAGGACAACCTCATGCAGAAATGCTCGAGAAAGAAAGGGACCAGTAGACAACCAGCGATCGCAAATGTGTGAATTTGGACAACATCGCCAAGAATGCGCTATTTTTCACTCTTGACAAAAGCACATTCTCCAAGGTAAAGAGATGCAAGACAACTAAAGAAATCTGGGAGAAACTCAAGTTAATTTTTGAGGGAACTGAGCTCTCAAAAGAAAACAAGATTTCAAAACTCACGCAGTAGTTTTAATCTTTTGAAATAAAATCATCTGAAATACTTGAGGAGCTTGATCTCATATTTACCGGCATTATCAGTGAACTTGAAGCATAGGGAAAAGTGTATACCCAAAAGGAGAAAAATCTCAAAATATTTAGATCACTCCCTTCCCGATGGGATATTAAGACAATAGCTATGCGTATGACTTGTAATTTAAATGACATATCTACTTTGACCTCTTCTTTTGAGTGTGATATTGACAGGAGAGAAAAGGCTAAAGACTCACCTCCATAGACTACAACATTGGATGTTGTATCTGATAGGAGACACAACTCTGCCCCCATCACATCCAAAGCCACATCCAAAGCCCATGACAGTAATGATGACATTCTGTCACAAGATGAAATGGCCTTGCTCATGCACAAATATTTGAAATTTATTAAGAAATCTGAAAAGGTCCCTACTTGGCTAAATTCTTCAACAACGTAAGCTCTAAATCACCACCATCCAGAGACTCAAATCTTTGTTACAACTGCAGGAAATAGGACACTATGCAAATAGATGTCCTAATCCTAAAGTACAGAAGCTTTCCGAAGCTGAGCAACAAGAGAAGGATGAGAGAAGGTGTGTATAGATAAACAACTAAAGGCACTGATTGGATAATCATAAGTCACGCCCACACCTATCAAAACAGAGGAATGCCTACAGGCGATCACCGACAGTGACTCCTCTAATGATGAAATCAAAGATAAAGCCTACTTGTGCTTTATGACAAAGGAAGACGATGATGATGATAGTGACGATGAGATAAGCTCAACCTCAGTTAACCCTATAAATGCATCACATACCTTTGGAAATATGATGAATGAATTTCGGACCATTCAAAAATCCCATAAGATGCTTAAACAAGAAAATCTACAGCTCTCTCTTTCCAATCAAGAGCTGAGGGATGAAAATGACCTCCTGAAAAACAATTATGAAAATATGTCTTTAGATTGCAAGAACAACAAGGTCACTCATGAAAAACTCATGGGAATCAATCGTCAACTTGCAACTAAACTAAATGAGGTAAAATATCATAATCAATGCAAGACAAATGATTATGTTCTACTAGAAGCTAAGATACAGCTTCTTGAGAAAAGAGAGGAAGAACTCGAGACCATCCTCAAGTCATTTGATAAATCATCTAGGAGGATGGAGGACATCCTGAGCACTGGACAGCATGTCCATCACAAACGTGCCTTAGGATACAACTAATTCTCCAATAATGACAAAACTAGTACGATATTTGTCAAAGTGGTGGAACCCATCCCTATACCGAGGAAGTTCTAAAGGCTACACCTGTAGACAAAGGGAAATCCACAGCAGTCCCTTCTCAGAAACCAAAGGCTGCCATTCCGCCACCAAGATCATATCATAAGCAGCGGAAAACACAGTTCCACATGCCTGTAAGACGCAGTAATGAATACCAATAGTATGTTCCTCGAGCATACCAACAACGTCAGCAGCAGACTAGCAGGAAGGTTGTACCCAAGTACCATCAACAACATGCATCTCAGTACTACCAACAGTACAATGCTCCGAGATACTAGGTACAAAAAACCAAGTATCTATCTCATAAGCAAGCTGCTGCGCAGTTCTACGAACATCATGTCTAGGAGTCCAACTGGAAACCCAAAAGGCAGGCTAAAAGGTAGAGGAATATGGTTTCTCCTCCTAGACAAAAATCGTACTGGAGCCAAAATTCTAAATTTTACATGCATAATAACAATGCTTACAGCGTACCTGCCCAACGTAAATCTCGCAAAAGAGGACCAAATATAACCTACAACAAATGCATTACTGTCAGGAAATATGGGTACCTAAAGGCACTAATAAGCAAGGACCCAAAATCAAATGGGACCTAAATCTACTTGATTTTTCGATTACATGATATCAAGTAGAAGGACATCTAGTACTTCAACAGTGGATGTTCTCGCCACATGACAGGAGATATCACCAAGCTAACATATTATGTAAATGGTCATGGTCCAAAGGTGAGATTCGGTGACAAATTAAAAGGAAGAACAAGAGAGAAAGGAGCCCTGCTTATAGGAAAATTCAAGGTCACTGACGTAGCCTATGTAGGACTACAGTATAGTCTTCCTAGCATTAGCCAATTCGGTGACAAACAGTTCACGATCAAATTCTACATTGATCATTGTAAGGTGGAGGACATAAAGACAAAATATATTGTCCTTACAGGAAGCTGGTCAGGTAACATGTATATTGTTGACTAGAAACCCACTAGTACTTTCTGTCTTGTTGCCAAAGGCACTCAGACGAAAGTTGGCAATAGCACAAAAGGATATCTCACATCAACTTAAAGACCATCAACAAATTACGACAGGAAATGGTCAGAGGCTTGCCCGATGTTTCATTTCATAAAAACAACGTATGTGGACCCAGCCAAAAAGGCAAGAAAGTCAAGATGTCTCTGAAGAGAAAATCTTATCTTTCAATGCATAGGGTCACTATAGACTCTGTCAGCCTAGGAGGTAAGAAATATTGTATTATCATTGTTGATGATTTTTCCAGGTACTCTTGGAACGTCTTCCTGAGAAAGAAGAAAGAGAAAACCACAAAGCTGTCGGAACACCTGAAAAAGCTTCAAAATAATAAAGGACATGGTATTATATCCATTCATTCCGACAGAGGCACATAATTCACAAACCGCTTTATTGAGCAGTACTGTGCGGATAATGGCATACAACAGGAATACTCAGAAGCCTGCACTTCTCAATAAAATGGTATTGCTGAGTGAAAGAACAGTACGCTAAAGGAAGCAACAAGAACTATGTTAGCTGCAAACAAATTGCCACAGAGTTTCTGGAATAATAAAACCCCAGTGGTTGCATATTTTCATATTTTTGGATGCAGTTGTTACATTCTTAACAATTGAAAGGATCAACTCAATACCATCGGTGAAAAATCAGATGAAGGTATATTCTTGGATACTCCTCTCTCAGCAAGGAAGTAGGATATTCAACAAAGGCAAATTGATAATAGAGTAGTTAGTCCATGCAGTCTTCAGTGGACCCAATTACGACCCGACATGAATAAAAAACCTAAGCCAAGTCATACAGACGTTATCTCTTGAGAGAATCCCACAGACTCAGGAAGAACCTATTGTAAATCAAGAAATTAGTCCCACTGCAGTAAGAACATAAGAAGTAGTCGAGGCCGATGCTGTCGAAGGTGAAGCTGAAACTACAGCTCAACAGGGCATGACAAGAGATGCTGAACTAGAACCCGATATGAGGTGGTTAAGAGATGACCCTCAGAAGTTAATAATTGGTGATTTGATGCTGGTGTGTCCACCAGAAGAAGAATATAGAGTACACAAGGAACTGTACTTTGTGCACAAGATGATACAGAATCCAGTTCCGAACAGTCTCATTTCTCTGTGTGGAAATCCCAAGCTGAACTTAGCAGACTCACCATGTGCATTCTAGCTGTATTCTTAGCACAATTTGAACCTATTTCGTCCAATAAGGCTCTTAATAATTCTCATTAGATCACTTCTATGGAAGAAGAGCTCAATGGTTTTGAAAGAAATAATGTTTCGTACCTCGTCCCTAGATCAACCCATCAAGCTGTCATAGGACCAAATGGGTATTTCGAAACAAAAGAGACAAAAATGGCTTTATCGTAAGGAACAAATCCACATGAGTTGACCAAGACTACAGACAAGAAGAAGGAATAGACTAATATGAAACATTTGCCCCTATATCCATACGAGAAGCCATTATGATATTTCTATCTTTTGCTGCTCACAAGAACTTTATCATATATCAAATGGATGTAAAGAGCAATTTCTTAATGGAAACCTAGCTGAAGAAGTATATGCTGAACAACCTCTAGGGTTTGCCGACACAGAAGTAGGAGATCTTGTATACAGGCTAATTGAAGTGCTGTATGGGCTTAAGCAAGCACCTAGGGCATGGTATGAAACGTTGTCACTGTACCTCATTAATAATGAATTTGAGAAAGGTGTCATTGACAAAACCCTCATCAAAATCCAGGAAGGGGATGATCTTTTAATGGTGCAAATTTATGTAGATGATATTATTTTTGGTTTAACTAACCTTGATATATGTCAAAAGTTCTCTCATCTCATGCAAAGTAAATTTGAAACGAGTATGATGAGAGAATTTAGCTATTTCTTAGGGTTGCGGGTTAAACCACTTACTACAGGTATATTCATCAACCAAGAGAAATACATCAAGGAGCTGCTCAACAAGTTCGGAATGAACACTTCAAAGTCCTCATCCACCCCTATGAGCACTTCCACATAGATAAGTGCTGATGAAGATGGAATGTCGGCGGATAAATAACTCTACAAGAAGCATATAGGCTCACTCATGTATCTAATAGCCAGCAGACCCGATATCCAATTTGTTGTAGGAGTGTGCTCGGTATCAGGTATCACCTAAAGAGTCACACTTCACCACTGCCAAATGAATTCTTAAGTACATTAAATCAACAATCAATGCAGGACTGTGGTATCCTAAGGAGGATTCAATTTGGTAGGCTACATCGACTAGGCTCTAGGAGGCTGTAAGTTGGATAGGAAGAGTACGAGCGGGACTTGTCACTTACTTGGACCTAGACTTGTGTCATGGTTTAGTAAGATACAATTGGCCCACTCGCTTTCTACTGCTGAGTCAGAATATTATGTCGATGAAAGCTTCTGCATGCAGATTCTGTGGATGCAGCAATAGCTATAGGACTATGGCATTGAGACAAGAGAAACTGCAATCATGTGTGACAACATGTGTTCAATCGCAATCACACATAATCCTGTATTGCACTCGAGGATGAAGTACATAGATTTGAAGCATCATTTCATTAGGAATCATGTGGAAAATAAAGATGCCCAGATCGAGAAAATTCATACAAACATTCAGTTAGCTAACATATTTACAAATCCTCTTATCACAACAAGGTTCTATATGCCCCACCAGGAATTGGGAATGCTACAGCTCGACTAAAACTCCCTATATGTTTTTAATTTCACTCATAAATTGAGGGAGAATGCTGCAAGATGCATGAATACAGTGTCTACCTTAATTAGTCATACACTCAGAACTACAAGTTATATCCTTACTGTAGAAACAAGAAGGTACAATTACCTTTCTACAGATGGAGTCTGCATTAATTAATAGGGAACACAGTAGGACCCAAGAATACAGTATTAATCATCAATCGCTATAAGAATTGAATTATATATGTACATTTTAAGGGGGAATGCTGTACTTTCGCGGATATAGCACAAACACTGTAGGATTTCAATTAATATTTAAGCTTATCAAATATCATACACTTAACCTTTTTCAAAACAGTTTTATTCCATGTGCATTGTCGGAATTTAAAACAATTTATCTTTCAATGACAACTGGACTTTAAAACCATGAATCTCGTGATTTTAAAATTCAAACCACCTAAACATGCAATAATAGAAGCTGAAATGTGTCAGATGTGGGACCGAGCATTAATTTCGAAAACTGATGGATTAGATGTACCAATTATGTGTGAACTCATCCTGTACGTTTATTCAAAAACAATTCCTATCCCTTAAATATGACTGTTCACTATAACCTAACATTCATGCACACTATAAAAGGGTCAGTATGCTGATGTACGGACTCTTTATGATTTCTACATATTAAACGATCCTACAACATACAAAAAGATCGTTTACTATTTTCTATCTAGTGCAAAATGCCTTCTTCACAAATTTCACCACTTTCTCTAAATAAGAACGATACAATGATTCATGGACGTATCTCCACCCGCTGTGTTCTTCAAGAGTGTATCATCTCTGAGGATGAAGACATGATCGGGATGAACCTTTTCATTTCCCATGTCAAGCAATCAGGTTTGTATAGACTGGGTAGTATTCACCTAGAAAATTATGATGAACTGGTCGTGGAGGAATTCTATCTAGATGCTGAATTCAACTATGGATCTGAAAAGAAGGGATCTTCCCTGACTGCTATTATGAGCACTATGCAGGACAAGGAGATCTCCATCAATAAGGAGCTCCCTAAGAAACTGTACAAGTTACCATCCAGTGGTGTGACTCTGGAGGAGCTGGAAACTTTTGGCTCTCGCAGTTTGTTGGAAGCATACTGGAATATCTTCACTTGAAACTCCATGTCGTCAGAAATACATCAGTCATGCCACAAGAAGAACTTCACACTCTCCTACTTTTGTCTTCATGAATTCTATTGCAGGGCCGTCGAGAACCACACCGGAGCTTTTGAGATGTGCACAAATCTGAGGTCTCGTATGATGGTCGCCATCACGTCTAGGGAAAAAGTCAAACGGTGCCAAATAATTATAAAGCACCTATAGGAGGGGGCTTATTATCTATATTCGTAAAGGAAGTCCTTCAGCATGATACAATACTATTTGTCGACGTTCTGTGGCATACATCAATCTCCTTCTGCCAAAAAGATTCAAGCTGGAAAATCCCTATGTAGTTTGAAGCCTACCCTGTTCAACAAAGCAAATCTTCTTCCCAATAGGCCCAATCCCTTCTCATTGCCAACGACGAGTGATCCAAGAGATGTTACCGATCACTCCTTCAAGGCCAAGATTGAAGATAGCAATAAGAGGCACATCAATAAGAAAAGATGTATTCCCGACATCAGCTCTCCTATAGCTGTCGAGAAGAAGAGGAAAACGCAGAAGACAAGGAAGTCTTCAAAGTCGTAAGTTGTTCCTACAGCACCTCAACTCACTACACTGGCTGCTCCAATAGCAGATCTTGAGCCTATTCCGCCTATGACGGATGACCAGTTGTTTGTTAAATAGGAAGGTGAAACGGCTGCCCCTTTGGAGCCGACAACCGCCACTCCTAACAAGGCCCCTATCCCTGTAAGGAGTCCCTCTCCCAACAGGGCACCCCACCCTATCAGGGATCCTTCTTTTCAATAGGCTCCCATAACTGTAGAGGACCCTAACTGGACATTGTTACCCTCTAGTGTTCGGAGGACCTCCACTACTGACGTCATAAATAAAACAGTTCCCGAGGTCCAAATTGATGAGTCATTTGAACGCTTCAAAGTATGGAAGCACCACAGGGTCGCCCCATACGACACTTTGTATAACTGGGAGGACTGTAAGGATGAAGAATTATTATTCCTGGAAGTCACGGACACCCAAAATATCGAGGTCCTGATCATATGATGTGATCCATTTTGCCATGAGCTGATCAGGACATACTATGTGTAAAAGGCCCGACTGAAAGGGAAGAAACAGTATGAAGATGGGACTCGAAGCTCAAGCCATCACTCAGATCCCGACTCAGATGGGGATGATGACGCCCTATAGACAGGTCTGGGGATGAGCCATGAAGAGCCTCGCGAGAAATATTTTGCTAAGTCTAAGGCTGCCGAGGGCCATGAGACATCGTCGAATCAACCTAATTCCCGCACCCCTCAAGATAAAGCAGGCCAGGCTGGCCAGGTACAGAAGGAATCAGACCCTCATGGAACTACTGAAATTGCTGCACAAGACCAGCAGCTGGAGAAACCAGCATCTCCCGCTAAGGAGAAATCAGTACTCCGACTGAGGAAGATGTATCTTGTGCCATCCGACAGACGGATTCAGTCCCTTCTAAGGAACATGCCCAAGCAGAGAGCCAACAGGAAGAATCAGTCTCTCTTGTACAACTGGCTATAGATACCTCAACGAGGCAGGAGGAATCATTCCCTTATATCTCTTAGACAATAACACCGGCTGAACCAACAGAGGTTCCTGCCACCGAGCAGGTATCAACTCCTATCCCTACAGGTTCACCAACTAAACCATGTGAGGACTTCCTAACTTACGATGGTCCTAAAAATCCAAACCATAACATCATCATCAAGGAGAGATGTCTAATTCAAAACTTGCTCATCATCCCCACTCTCCTCGCACTGAATCAAGAATAGAGCAACTACAGTAAATCGGTCGCCAAACCCTCTTCTTACAGGATGATGTCAAAGCATTGTATGATGTCGGCAAGAAACTCGAATGGATGCGATAAACTGCTCAGGATGAAATCCCTAAACATCAAAGAGATATTTAGGATGTTGAAGAAGCATTCCGTCTCATGCCAAACACCTTATGGCAGGGCTGAACCAGCTTAAACAACATTAGTAGAGGATCCTTAAGCAGGAGCAGGAAAAGCTGAGAATTGCGGAAGCCAAAACAGTCACCTCCCTCGAGTACATCAGATCCAGACTTACTTACCATGATCAAAAAATTGATGACTTAACTGCTGTGGTCACTAGTCTGGTGGACTCGGTAAAAGATATTACAGACAAGCAAGATGAATCAATGGATATTCTCTAGGATATTAATGGCAAAGTCACAGAGCTTGATAATACCAAAAAGGGGGAAGAGGCCCGTGAGGCCGGAAGGAGATGGAAGATGGAAAAAGAAAGGGAGATGGAAGAAATACTAGATGACAGTATTGCTACAGCTATCAGAAGACTGGCCGGACCCGGGCCAGGTCAAGGAGCAAGAGGATTCAGGGTAACTGATTCTCGTCCCGTATTCCAGAATCCCAATTTCCTTGAAAAAATATAGTGTAGAATCCTACTGAGATCTTACTCCGTATAGACAGGCAGTCATCAGCACAAGAGTTGAAGGCATGGAAAAATATTGAACTGTTGAGATACTTCTGTACTCTCATCAGGGAATCTTCCATGTTCAACCATTTCAAGACACTGGAGGATGCTGCGAAGGAGTTCTCAAGGCTTCTGTTAGAAGGAAAGTTCCCTTTACAAATTAAACTGAAGCCTAAACATCTGAAGGGTGATTAGATAACTCCACCAAAAGACTGGATTCTCGCCTTCGATGTCTCCCATGAAGGAATAAACATCTATAGGGATCGAGGCATAGATTCCTTAGTCAACTAGTGGAAAAAAACCGAGCATGATACCTCTCGGAAGTCTTGGAAGCATCATAATTATAGTGGATAACTTCAGAGAGCTGTATTTTTGTCTATTTTTGTATGCTATCCGATGTAATATTTCAATTTCTAAATAACACTGTAATCCAGATCACCAATAGAATTTTATTTTTACCACAAAAGATTACAGCTTGTGATATTAAGTTACTACTTTGATTATGATTCATATTGAAATATTTGCTAAGTATAAATTTTGCTAAGTCTCAAACTTTTCTGCGAACAGTTCATAGATTAAGTTGTATTTGAGTAATATTATTTGCTGTAACATTTCTCCTACGATCCAATCGTAATTTAAATTGTAATACACTTGGTCTTGTATGATTTAAAGTTTTAGAACAAGCCTACAAGTAGTTTAAATTTTAGCGTAACTCTCGATGATCAAATTATTCGAAAGAGGACTTGAAGACAGCCTCGTGTTTTCAAAGGGTTTTGGCATTATCAAAAAGACGGAAATTATTGGGAAAAATCATACTCCGAGTGTTTTGATAAATGCACCCTATAGTCTGTCCTTAATGCGCAAATTCATACAGCGTCCAAAAAAAAAACAAATCCTACAGTTATGCTCTAGAGTACACCAAAAGAAGAAATGTTGGCTACCGCAAACAATGCTGTAGGTGTTTTACTTAGGAAAAGTAAAACAAAAATCCAACAGGACATAGACTGAACTTTAAACCATTGTGAAATAACATTTCTTTATTCATAAAGTACTCATAGTTTCAAAGTAGCATTTAATGCTGACAGGACAATATTTAATGCAGCCGAAGAGACTACACAGCATTTAATGCGGATCAAAGAGAATGTATGAAGCATTAAATACGAAACATCTTTAATTCAAACATTCTGTAGCCACCATTCAGAGTTGTCTAAATCTCACTAACTGGCCAATGACTATATTTATAACGGATCTATTTTCAAGATTATAAATAGCCCAAGCAAGAGAACATTGCTAAGAGATACACAAGAGTTATAATGAACACCATGTAACACCCCCAAGTTATTCAGGGAATATTACAGCGCCGTAAGCCCCGTCGGGGGACTCACAAGGCTAAACATACACGGAACTATAAGTTTTGACCGATAAGGTCTACACACAATGGAATGAAAAAGAAAACAATACAAAGGTATTCAGAACATAACCAATGTATTCACAGACATCATAGCACGAATCAAAAACCTCGGCAAACACAGGCCGGAACATCAAGGAAAATGGAAAACAATACTCGAGTATTCAATAGCCAATCCAGTACAACAACACTGAATGGAAAACTCAAAACATAACTGGAAGAAAGACACAGTGTCACACTTGCCCACCATCTTCATGCCGACCCGATACCTGCTTGTCCGTCCTCCTGGAACCTGAAATACATGAAACATATTTCCCCCATAAAGGGGTTAGCAGTCGAATAGCTAGTGCAAGTATATCAATATGAAATACAATACTCCTCGACAATAAAGTAAATGTAACCGTCAATTAATCAATTCAAGACAAGTATTCCGGAATAACTAAAATCTCATAGTGCCACATTAAGACGTATGTGAATGCCGTAGAAACGGTTCGTTCATATCATACGCCGATACGTATGTGAATGCCGTAGAAACGGTTCGTTCATATCATACGCCGATACATGTAGGAATGCCGTAGAAACGGTTCGTTCATTACATGCCATTAATACATATATGAATGCCGTAAAAACGGTTCGTTCATAATATGCCATCAATATATCTATGAATTCCGTAAAAACGGTTCGTTCATATCATACCATCAATATTACTTACTTTCAAAGTCGAGAGCGTACAATCATAATATATACTTGCCTTTGAGACATCGAGAAATCGAACGGAGGAAAGGTATGAGTTCGGTAGGTCCAAGAACGCGCTTCCGGCACCTAAATGATTCGCAAGGAATATGACAATTAATTATCCATACTCAAATTACACGAAGAGACTCCCGAAACTCATCTACGATTCGAGAAAATACACGGGTGAACAACTAAAGGTTGGAAAATAGTTCAAACTCCCAAAAGTCCGAAAAATTGTAGGAAAGGCATGTATACGGTATGGATACATCATAATCTCAAGGTTCTCAAGCTTTAAATCGGATAAATCGAACAAATCTACGAAAAACCCCAAAATCTAACACAATATTCAAAGTGTTCTTGAAAAATCTTTCAATAATCCGATGAATACTCAAACATGTCCATAATCATGCATATATCACTTCATACTCGATGATTTTATCATCCAAAACGTCAATACCCATACAAAATCGAGAATCAAGATGTTGAAGAAATTACCTCTTGAATATCCAAGCTCTATGATCCGAGGAATACGCGTTAGATCGATTATCCGGGCTTCCCAACCGAATGAAAATGATAAAAATCCAACACACAAGTGATAGATGGTGAAAAGCTCCTCCCCTCAAACTCTCTCTCTCGCAGGTAGAAGAAGAAAATGGAGAAATGAGCTGCATCTCGCTCAAAAAGCACAAATAATGCAGTTGACCGCATTGTGTGCCGCGGCTCAGCCTAGGTGTGCCGCGGCACAGTCCAAAATTGCTCCCGTGGCTCGGCGGTGTGCGCGGCTCGGCCAGTGTGCCGCGGCACCGGGTCTGATCGGTTTTGGCTAAGGATGCAACACAAGTGTACCGTGGGTCAGCCCAGTGTGCCGCGGCATGACTCGGCGGTGTGCGCGGCCTGTAGGCATATCTTTGCGGCACCGTGCGATCCGCTCGACTGTGTTTAGGAAATGTGTGTGCCGCGGCGCACACTCCTTATGCCGCGGCTCACACCCCCCTTGGGTCCTAAAATGATGAAAAAATGACCTGGGAAGAGAATAAAAGCAATATGACTCAATATCTGGGCAACAATAACACGAAATAGAAGTACGGAAACCCCAAAACGGTGGTTCCAAGCAATGATTACAAGGGTTCGCCCAACAAATCACGATTCGAAGAAAATGAAGAGATTTGAAATGACATGAATTTCAACCGGGTATT
Organism: Orobanche coerulescens; assembly: GCA_033398695.1. NCBI lineage: Eukaryota > Viridiplantae > Streptophyta > Magnoliopsida > Lamiales > Orobanchaceae > Orobanche > Orobanche coerulescens. The sequence goes on from CM065809.1 coordinate 126,524,452, forward strand.
ACATTCTTCCCCTCTAAAAAGGAGTTTCGTCCCGAAACTTAATAAATAAATAGTTCGGGGTATTCCACCCGCATCTTCTCTTCCGTCTCCCAAGTCGCCTCCTCGACCCCATGCCTCGACCATTGCACTTTAACCAGTGGAATGGTCTTATGCCGAAGTTGTTTCTCGCGGCGCTCAAGAATCTTCATGGGTTTCTCCGGAAAGGTAATATCCTCGGCTACGTCAATCTCACTGTAGTCGATAATGTGGCTCGGATCCGGTACGTACTTTCTCAACTGAGACACATGAAAAACACTGTGGACGTGGCTCAAAGCTGGAGGCAATGCCAAGCGATAGGCTAAATCTCCAACTCTGTCCAGAATCTCGAAGGGTCCGATATACCTCGGACTAAGTTTCCGCTTTTTCCCGAAGCGGAAAACTCCTCTGGTCGGCGACACTTTGAGCAAGACATGATCCCCTACTTCAAACTCCAAGGGTCGACGACGAGTATCAGTGTAAGATTTCTGACGACTCTGGGCAGCCAGCAATCGATCTCGGATAATAGAAATCTTTTCCTTAGTCTCCATCAACATATCCGGCTCCGTCCCAACTAGCTCAGAAGCCTCGTCCCAACATAATGGCGACCTACATCGCCTACCATAGAGTGCCTCGAAGGGTGCCATTTTGATCGACGCATGCCAACTATTATTGTAAGCGAACTCGATCAACGGTAAGTGAAGCTCCCAATCATTACTCCACTCCAAGGCACAAGCCCGTAACATATCTTCCAACGTCTGAATCGTCCTCTCTGTCTGACCGTCCGACTGAGGATGAAAGGAAGTGCTCAATCTCAACTCCGTACCCAGAGCTTGGTGAACGGCCTGCCAAAAATGCGATACGAAACGGCCGTCTCGATCATAAACAATGGTCTTGGGGGTACCGTGTAACCTCACGATCTCAGCAATAAAGGTTCGAGCCAGTCTATCCGGTCCACAAGTATCCTTAATACCCAAGAAGTGCGCAGACTTGGTCAACCGATCGACAATCACCCAAATCATATTCATTCCGGCCCGAGTTCTCGGCATGCTAGTGATGAAGTCCATTGAGATGTCTTCCCACTTCCACTCGGGAATGGGAAGTGGTTTCAACAACCCCGCCGGTCGTTGATGTTCGATCTTGACTTGCTGACACGTCAAGCATCGTAGTACAAACTCCATAACATCCTTCTTCATGTTATTCCACCAAAAATTGTGCTTCAAATCTTTGTACATCTTACTCGTTCCGGGGTGGATTGAGTAAGGCGTAGCATGAGCTTCTCGGAGAATCCTCTGTCTCAACTCCAAATCGTTCGGAACACAAAGCCTGCCCTGAAATCTCAGAATACTATCCTCGTGAACCATAAAGCCAGGAGCTTTTCCTTTAATTACATCTTCCTTCAGTTGAGAAATCATCGGGTCACTCCACTGCTTCCCTTTGATGTCGTCAACTAAGGACGAAGTAATTTCGAGAGTACACAACTGTCCTTGTACTCGTCGAAGCCAAACTTCTATCCCTTGTTCAATTAAATCTGACGAATTCTAAATGCAGGATGTAAGAACCTCGAGCATTTGCAGAGATGCAGATTTGCGGCTCAAAGCATCTGTAACGACATTGGCTTTTCCGGGGTGGTAAAGAATTTCCAGATCATAATCCTTTATCAACTCTAGCCAACGTCTCTGTCTCATATTCAACTCTTTCTGACTAAAAATATACTTCAGGCTCTTGTGATCGGTATAAATCCGGCACGGTGAACCATACAAATAATGCCGCCAAATCTTGAGTGCGAAGACAATTGCGGCCAACTCTAAATCGTGAGTAGGATAATTCATCTCATAAGGCTTTAATTGTCGTGACGCAAAAGCTATTGTCTTATCATGCTGCATAAGGACACAGCCCAGGCCTTGACCCGAAGCGTCACTGTAAACTGCAAAGCCTTCGCTACCATGTGGTAAGGTTAGAATCGGCGCTGAAGTCAATCGTCTCTTCAGTTCATCGAAACACTGTTGTCTCTCATCCGTCCAAATAAACTTTTCGGTCTTCTGGAGTAATTTTGTGAGCGGTCGAGCGAGTTTCGAGAACCCCTCGACAAACCGACGGTAATATCCAGCAAGGCCCAAAAAGCTACAGACTTCCTTAACATTTTTAGGCGGTACCCAATCTAGCACTGCCTCGATCTTCTGCGGGTCTACACGAACCCCTTCGGCCGAAATCACATGGGCGAGAAACATAACTTCTTCCAACCAAAACTCACATTTCGAGAATTTTGCATAGAGGTGCTCGGTTCTCAAAATGTCTAAAACCAAACGCAAGTGTCGGGCATGTTCCTCCTTATCTCGAGAATAGATCAAGATGTCGTCAATAAAGACGACTACACACCTGTCGAGGTACTCGATGAATATTTTATTCATTAACTGCATGAATACTGCTGGCGCATTCGTCAACCCAAAAGGCATAACTATAAATTCATAATGCCCATATCTCGTCCGAAATGCCGTCTTCGGAACGTCGGACTCCCTCACCCTAAGTTGATAATACCCGGATCTTAAATCAATCTTCGAGAAAACCGCAGCTCCTTGCAATTGATCAAATAGATCGTCTATACGAGGCAAAGGATATTTATTCTTGATGGTTACTTTATTCAGCTCACGGTAGTCGATGCACAAACGTAGTGAACCATCTTTCTTTCTCACGAAGAGGACAGGCGCGCCCCAAGGCGAAGCGCTCGGGCTGATGTACCCTTTTTCCAAAAGTTCTCCCAACTGAGTCTTCAGTTCCTGCATCTCGGAAGGTGCCATCCGATAAGGTGCTTTAGAAATCGGAGCCGCATCTGGCTCTAAGTCTACGGTAAATTCTATCTCTCGATCTGGCGGTAGTCCCGGGAGATCATCCGGAAAAACATCGGGATACTCATTAACAACCGGAATCGAAGAAAAAACGACTTCGTTTCCTTCCGTTTTTAAAGCATAACACCAATAGCCCGTACAACCTTTATTCAAAAGTTTTACGGCCTTCATGGAACTGATAAGTAACTTGGATTGGCCCGACTTACGTCCCAAAAACGAGTACTCAGATCCGTCTTTAGTCATCATGGTAATAACCTTGGTACGGTAATTCATAATCGCTTGGTGATTATTAAGCCAATCCTCGCCGAGGATTACGTCTTCGCCTTCCATATCAACTACAATTGGATTCGATAACCATTCCATACCGGATATAACCACAGGAAAATCTCTAATCTCCCGATTCCCCACAATCCTATCCCCGCTAGGCAGTTTCACGATAAAGGGATCGCAAGCAGTCAAACAAGTTATATTCAAACGGCGTACACACTCCAAGGAAATAAAAGAATGTGTAGCACCCGTATCAAAGAGTACACGGACTGGATAAGATAAAATATGGATGGTACCTGAAGCCACCGCCGCGTCGGGTTAAATGCATTCGACGCATCTCATAAACCCGTGGTTGCACCGAACCGACGCTAGAGTTTCCCCCTCCAGCGTTCTGACCCCGTCCCTGGCCCCTGCCAAAATTGTGCTGAGGTTGACCAAAAGATTGTCGCTGATTAATACCTTGATCAAGTGGTGTTGGCGCAGAAGCCCGAGTGTCCAAAGTCTGGTTCGGCTCGGAACAATAAACCGCTCTATGCCCCATCTGTCCACACGTGTGACACTTTACTGGTGGAAAGTAGCATTCCGAATTAAAGTGGCCTGGACGACCACAATTATAGCAAGTCACTGTGCGATTTGAGGTACCCGGGGTGGGACGGTAACCCCTCTTCCCTTTATTAGAACGTGATGACTGTCCGGCAAAACAGTTAGTCGTCTGTGACTTCTGAAAGTTGCCACCCTTAGAGCCAGAAAAATTTCCCTTGACTTTCTGCTTCTTCGGTTCTTCAACGGTATCATTGTCGGGGCTCAACATATCATGGGCTAAAGCTCTGTCTTGATACTCTTTCAGTGTGGTACAAGCAAATCCGGCCATGTACCGCCGTAAGTCCAAATTCATCCGCATATCAAAATAACGGATCTTATCACGCTCGTTACGCACTTGATCCTTCACATGGATCAATTGTTGGTTGTACTCCACGATCGCCTGCGAAACGGGAATTTCTTGTGGTTTAGCCTCGAAGAAGGCTCGGATTTGGCTCTCTCGTACCGGCCAAGGACAAAACTCGGCCTCCAAGAGCTCCTTAAATTCATCCCACGAGGCAATACGATCCTGTGGCTTGATGACCTTCCACCAAGTAGCGGCCTCCTTAGTGAGGAAATACTGAGCAATTGGTACTTTCCTCACCTCGAGGCAATCAACCGCCTCAAAAATCTTCTCTAATTCCGCTAGCCAGTCTTCCCAGCCTAACCGGTCTGTGGCACCGCCAAACTGTGGAGGGTGCATACGGATTACATTCTGAAGCAAGGCAGCCGTGTTTGGGTTCGGGTTATTCAGTTGAACAGTTTGGCCTAAAATAGTCATCTGAGTAGCCAATTGTTGAAGTGCATTCGCCACTCCAACGTCCGCGTTGTTCCCCTGACCGTCTGACTAGTCGTGCTGACTCTCGGTGTCGGGATGCACCGAGTTCGACAAACTGGGGTTGGTCGACCCCGCAACTGAACTGATGGAAACGGCCGCGCCACGACCTCTTCCTCGTCCACGGCCACGACCACGGCCATGGCCCCTACCAGCTGACATACTGAAGAACACACAAGGTACGTAAGCACAATTCAAACGCACGTCATTAAGGTGATCGATTCTCAAGAATATCCATAGAAGAAGCATAATGAATAAGGAAACATCAGAAGAGTAAGAGGTCTTACAAGTACCGGTCGATGATGGTAGAGTAGTGATACTGTAGACAATTGACGACTCATTCGACCCAAAAGACCGACAGCCTAGGTATCCATAGACCTAAGCTCTGATACCATATTCTGTAACACCCCCAAGTTATTCAGGGAATATTACAGCGCCGTAAGCCCCGCCGGGGGACTCACAAGGCTAAACATACGCGGAACTATAAGTTTTGACCGATAAGGTCTACACACAATAGAATGAAAAAGAAAACAATATAAAGGTATTCAGAACATAACCAATGTATTCACAGACATCATAGCACGAATCAAAAACCTTGGCAAACACAGGCCGGAACATCAAGGAAAATGGAAAACAATACTCGATTATTCAATAGCCAATCCAGTACAACAACACTGAATGGAAAACTCAAAACATAACTGGAAGAAAGACACAGTATCACACTTGCCCACCATCTTCATGCCGACCCGATACCTGCTTGTTCGTCCTCCTGGAACCTGAAATACATGAAACATATTTCCCCCATATTTCCCCGTCGAATAGCTAGTGCAAGTATATCAATATGAAAAACAATACTCCTCGACAATATAGTAAATGTAACCGTCAATTCATCAATCCAAGACTAGTATTCCGGAATAACTAAAATCTCATAGTGCCACATTAAGACGTATGTGAATGCCGTAGAAACGGTTCGTTCATATCATACGCCGATACCTATATGAATGCCATAGAAACGGTTCGTTCATATCATACGCCGATACATGTAGGAATGCCGTAGAAACGGTTCGTTCATTACATGCCATTAATACATATATGAATGCCGTAAAAACGGTTCGTTCAAAATATGCCATCAATATATCTATGAATGCCGTAAAAACGGTTTATTCATATCATACCATCAATGTTACTTACTTTCAAAGTCGAGAGCGTACAATCATAATATATACTTGCCTTTGAGACATCGAGAAATCGAACGGAGGAAAGGTATGAGTTCGGTAGGTCCAAGAACGCGCTTCCGGCACCTAAACGATTCGCAAGGAATATGACAATTAATTATCCATACTCAAATTACACGAAGAGACTCCCGAAACTCGTCTACGATTCGAGAAAATACACGGGTGAACAACTAAAGGTTGGAAAATAGTTCAAACTCCCAAAAGTCCGAAAAATCGTAGGAAAGGCATGTATACGGTATGGATACATCATAATCTCAAGGTTCTCAAGCTTCAAATCGGATAAATCGAACGAATCTACGAAAAACCCCAAAATCCAACACAATATTCAAAGTGTTCTTGAAAAATCTTTCAATAATCCGATGAATACTCAAACATGTCCATAATCATGCATATATCACTTCATACTCCATGATTTTATCATCCAAAACGTCAATACCCATACAAAATCGAGAATCAAGATGTTGAAGAAATTACCTCTTGAATATCCAAGCTCTATGATCCGAGGAATACGCGTTAGATCGATTATCCGGGCTTCCCAACCGAATGAAAATGATAAAAATCCAACACACAAGTGATAGATGGTGAAAAGCTCCTCCCCTCAAACTCTCTCTCTCGCAGGTAGAAGAAGGAAATGGAGAAATGAGCTGCATCTCGCTCAAAAAGCACAAATAATGCAGTTGACCGCATTGTGTGCCGTGGCTCAGCCTAGGTGTGCCGCGGCACAGGTCCAAAAATTGCTCCCAGGGCTCGGCAGTGTGCCGCGGCTCAGCTTAGGTGTGCCGCGGCACCGGGCACAGTCGGTTTTTGGCTAAGGATGCAACACAAGTGTGCCGCGGCTCAGCCCAGGTGTGCCGCAGCAGTGACTCGGCAGTGTGCCGCGGCCCTGCCGGCATGTGCCGCGGCACCCGGTACAGTCCGCTCGGCCAGGTTTAGGAAATGTGTGTTCCGCGGCGCACACTCCTTGTGTCGCGGCTCACACCCCCCCTTGGGTCCTAAAATGATGTAAAAATGACCTGGGAAGAGAATAAAAGCAATAGGACTCAATATCTGGGCAACAATAACACTAAATAGAAGTACGGAAACCCCAAAACGGTGGTTCCAAGCAATGATTACAAGGGTTCACCCAACAAATCACGATTCGAAGAAAATGAAGAGATTTGAAATGACATGAATTTCAAATGGGTATCACACACCAAGCTTATCATCTAAGAGAAATGTATTTCTTCAAGCATCCAACATATATCTTGATTGAAGAAATATCTAAGTCCGCAATAAAGAACAACACAACTACAGCGAAGCTTATAATGCCTACAGTTGCTATTCTATTCGTGATACTTCAAGAACCTACTGTTGAGACCCTTAGCCCTGTGTGGACTAAGTCAAGCTATTCCGACCTGTGTGGGAAGAACATAGTTCAAGGACAAAGATCCAATCTGTGTGAGAAGAAGCAAGTCGAAGAAACCGACAACCAATCTGTATGAACGGCTCAAGCTACAGTCAGCTGTATCAATCTATGTGAATGATAAAATGATGGGTTTAGTTAAAATCACATAGTTGTATACGCCTTGATTTTAATAAACTTCTTACTCCTGTGTGGAGGACTTGTGGACATGGGGGGGATCACCTCTAGCTACATTAAATTGTGTGTTATTACTTTCTGTCCTTATTGTTTTCCTACTACCTGTGATTTTAGTATACTTGTTTTGAAAACTCTCTAAGCACCAAGCTATAGGAGATTGTCTAGTTGTTGTACTTACAACAACTTAGTCTAAGACTTCTGCTATGCAACTTTATGAGGATCTATATACCTAGATTTGCATGAAAGCCCCTGAAAGGATTTCATTGCCCAGATTGAGTAGCTCTAAACTAAGTAGCACTTATGTGGTGAAGTTACATCGTTCACTATATGGGTTGAAGCAATCAGGATGGATGTAGTACAACCACTTACGTGAATACTTGATTGGGAAGGGATACAAGAAGAGTGATATTTGTCAATGTATTTTCATGAAAATACCTGGGGTAGGAATTGATTCTGATTGGGCCTAGAGCTGGAACATTGATAGAAGATCACTGTAGAAGAGTGATCTGCTTGGTTTGAGGGATACAAGAAGAGTGATATTATGACTCAGCAGTAGAAAGCGAGCTAAAAGACCTGGGGTAGGAATTGATTCTGATTGGGCCTAGACCTGGAACATTGAGCTGATGGTATACATCAGACTGCCTATCTCTATAAAATGCTAAGGCAATTTAGCATGGATCAGGCACACACTCTTGTTACCCCCATGGTTGGTCGAAGTCTGGTAATGAACAAGAATCCATTTCATGCTAATGAAGAGGATGAATAGGTCATTGGAGCATAAACATCGTACCTTAGTACAATCGTTGTTTACTATATCTGGCTAAATATACTCTTCCAGACATCATATTTTCTGTAAACTGTTAGCTAGATCTAGCTCCGCTCCCATGATAAGGCACTAGAATGGAGTAAACCCCATCTTCCAGTGCTTGAAATGCTCCAGTAATCTTGAATTGTTCTTTCCCTACACAAAAAGAATGATATTCCAAAAGGAATTGTTAAGTTTAAGATGATGTACAACGACCGTGGTCGGTCAACTGCCAGAAGTGTTAGTGCTAGTAAACATGTCCCTTATGCAGAAATATCCAACAGTGTCTTAGTTGGATTTGATGATGTTAATTATCTCTTTGACCCGCATAAAGGATATTCCCAAACTGGCTATGTGTTCACCATTAGGAATACAACTATATATTGGAGATCTACCAAGCAGATCCTAGTTGATACTTCCTCAAACCATGCATAAATAATTTCATTGCACGAATCCATAGGGTAGTGCATTTGGTTTCGTTCAGTCATAGACCATTCATTATCTAGGAACTTGCAGACTTAACAATACCTACTTGTATCTTTTGAGGATAATGCAGCATGCATTGAGAATATGAAGTTAGGTTCCATCGAGAGTGATAATACGAAGCATATATGGTTCATCTACAATTAGAAACATAAAAAATTACTGAATATCGAAGTAAAACAAGTGAGTTCCAATGAGGACTAGACTGATTTGTTCACTAAGCCTCTGCCTAAATCTATATTTAAGAAACTTGTGAAAGGCATCATCATGGATCGATTTTATGAGCTCCAGGAGTGATTACACATCAGAATGAGTGGTTGTGTATATTTCTGGGGAGTATACTTCACACGATTTCAGCATTTGCACCAAGTATTTGGTTTCCACACATGATTTTGTTTGACATGGAAAAGATTTTTCACTGAGGCAACACCTTATATACCATTGTTGTATTAGTGCTCGATACAGGGAGAGTGTTCCGGGATGTGTTTTACCTAATACCGTTTAGACTAGGATACCTATATGACAAGGATTCTAAATTCTTCTAGAGGTAGTGGGATTTTACTTGGAAGTCTTTCGTCATTGTAATACATTTATAAGGGCCCCTCTATGAGTATTGTCAATTCAATTGTTCTATTGATTGCGCATCTTCTATTGTTTTCTTATAATTTCCTGAAACGCCCCCACTTTCTGTAAGAATTTCTACGTGATATGGAAAGTGAGTCACATTAGTAATACTATAATTGTTTCTATATGTAGAAATTATGATAGAAATTTCCTACATGACATGATGTATTCTAATGAGATATTATAAAATCATTAATCTTCTTAAATAAATGACAATGATTAAATGTAAATATAGAAATCACTATTGGAGACCATGTTTCCATCTTTTGTTTACTTTGTAATATATTGTCATTGGATATAGAAATATTATAAAATAATATTGACATATAAGATATAAATGAAAATATAAAATACACCTTTAGAGATGGCCTAATATTTTCGTCGAGAAAGAAACCATCAAAGAGGTTGGGCTAGATCATTGAACAAAATACAAAAAATTCAGCTAATTTTATTGATTGAGCTAAATATAAATTACATTAACTGTAAAATAAAACTACAAACTAATACCAACCTATATATTATTATTTATGACATGGATAGATGCACCACATTAATTGAGAGTTTATTTCAATTTTTTTTAGGCTTTCACATATACTCTGTTGTGAGGCATATGCATCATCCGACATGTCTGTAATATCCGCATTTTTTGTTACCTATATTTTTTATTTTTGGTATATTACCGCATTATATATTACCGTATTGGTATTATTGAGAACACTTATCTCTGGACTGTTGTCATCCAATTCTCGTAATTGTTGTTCAGAACCACCGTTTCGGGGTTGCCGTGGATCCATCCTATGTTATTATGATTGTTGTGGGTTCCGTTTGATGTTTTGTTTGTATTTCGGTGTTTTGGGACCATTGTTATCCTGTGACTAGCGCACGCTATTTTAGTTATTTAGCGCACGCTAATGTCCTTTGGTAGCGCACGCTACGCTTGTTTGGTAGAACGCGCTAGTGACTCGGGCACAGCAGTGACAGTAGTCTGTTTTTGCCATCTGCTCTCTGGAAGAGTTGCGCATGCTAAGATGTTCTTCTAGCGCATGCTATCGTTCGGGCTTAGCGCGCGCAGAGTGGCCGGTAGCGTGTGCTAATCCGGCAGTCCAGTACTGGGCAGAATGTTTCTGGACTCCGCTGATGTTCAGGTAGCGCACGCTATGGCCCCGATAGCGCGTGCTGTCGAGGGGTGGTTAGCGCACGCTATTTCCTGATAGCGCACGCTAACGGTCCAGAATTTTAGGTTCTGGACCGGAGTGTTGGCCGATAGAGCACGCTAACTTGAAAGGTTAGCGCACGCTAATAACTCTCTGGTTATAAAAACTAGAGAGTTAACCGAAACAGCCTCACTTTCTCATTTCTCTCCTTCTTCCGCGGCCGAGCGACTCCTGAGGCGATTTGAGGTGATTTTCTTCTTCCAATCACTTGAGAGATTCTTTTGCTTGAATTATTGGTGTAGATTAACATCATCCACTTGTCTTCTTCATCCTAAATCCAAGGTAATCTCCTAGAACCCTATTTTTGGGAAATTTTGGGGTTTTTGAGTTTTTGTCCGATTTGTTCCTTATTGTTGATTAATCCATGATGAATATGATTAATATAGTTGGTATTATTGTTTTCCCTATGAATTCATGGTGCATTTCATGGTTTTTGTGTAATCGAGAGGGTTTGGTTGCGATCCGCCCTCGTTGTTGTTTTGTACAAATACACATGAATCGTAGGCGGGTTTTCGGAGGTATCTCCATTTCCGTAATCATTTAGAAATGGTTGTGATTATATTCTTCGAGTCGTTAGGTTCGGTTTCATCGGTTCCTAGCAGTCGTGTTTGATTTCCTTCTGTTCGTGTCGTCGTCAATTACTCAAGGCAAGTATTTTTGGAAACCTTTATGCTTAACATGAAATGGTGATTATTGGTCACTAAGTATACAGAATACAGTTTGGAAAGTGTTTAAGAAACAAGTTGTATGGTTTTCAAGTTTAGAGTGCGTAGCGGAAGACTTGTAAAAATAAGTTGTTGTAAATATAGAAACTCGATATGAAGTGTATACTTAAAAATAATCACAGTTAATAAAACAGTAAATGCAGAAGGTAAATGACACAGTAATTAAAGTGGTTCGAAGTAAACCCCTCTACGTCCACTGGTCCTCCACACAGGAGTGAAAATATTTATTATAAATACTGCATACACAACCACTTATTTATAATCAAACCTATCAATGTATCGTTCACACAGATTGATACAAAGATCATCGCTTTCAACTGTTCACATAGATTGGTTAAAGTTTTCACTTGACTGGATTCTTCACACACAGTTCCAAAGCTTCGTCTCTCCAATGCAAGTCCGTCACACACAGTTCAGGAAAAGCAAGGCTTTCTCAGTACACACAGGGCTGATGAGTTTGTTTAATGAAAGAACGATGATTTGAACAACAACTTCACTTTCTTGAGCTTTAGCTGATGATGTGTTGTTCAAGGTTGAGCACTTGGATATTTTTTCTCGCAGAATATACAGTATACTTGAAGAAATATGTTTGCTCAGATATATTCGTGTAAGCACTTGTTATCGTAGGTGTCAGTTGTTCTTTGTCTCTGATCTTCAAACTCTGGGGGTATATATATAGCCTTTTAATAGATCCGTTGAGAAAGATCTATTGAGCAAAAGTCCGTTCCAACTGGATGGTTGACTTGTATAGACCAAGATCCGGATTTTGCGTTTGTTTGAAGATCTCTATCGGTTTTATTATTTAAATACTTTATCCTTTCAGTATTTAAATACTTCTTTTCAACTGGAATTGACTTTAGCGAATAACTAAGATTCCTTTCCAAACGGTCTTCAGTCCTGTTTCGATAGGTATTGAAGATCTCAATACTTTACAGCTTGAATGTTGTATCCATTTATTGTGTAGGCTATATTGAAGTAGTCGCTGTATGGAATGTTGCTGTATGAAGAGACAGCTTCCATACTTGGCTCTTTTAGACTCTGTTGTTGTATGATGGCATTATGAGAAGTCTTCGATACAGGATCGACAACTTCGATTAGACTTTCGATACAGCAGCTTTCTGTATGCTAGATTGGCACTTTATCATAATACTTTATCAAAACCTCGATACATAGATTGTTATCTCAACAGTGATGTATATTGTGTGTGCTTTGATCACCTTGGGAGGGTCCGACGGGGCCTCGAGGGAATCTATGACTTCACTTTGGATTCATGAGTTTGATTCTCTAGCCAGCTCGGGAGGGTCCTTAGAGGCCTCGAGTGGGATCAGTGGCTTCACCCCAGTCCTAGGCGATGTGTGTGCGTGATTTATTTTATGATATGGCCAGCTTGGGAGGGTCCTTAGAGGCCTCGAGTGGGACCAATGGCTTCAACCCGGTCCTAGGCAAATTGATGATTGACTATTTGTTTCGAGAAAAGACATGTCTGGTTTTAGTTTTGAAATGAATTTGGTGCATTGTACTATGAAATGTGTAAGCGAATGGTTTGCCTTGATTACTTGTACTAGCGTAATTGCTAACCTCTCTGGGGACCCGTTTCGGGGAAATTCTTGTTATGGATTTCAGGTTATGTTCAGCCGGACGAACGGGTGCTGGGACAGTACGAGGATGCTGGCTGACACGTCTTTAGTGTAACTATTGCAAGTGCACGATATCGTATCAAGTAGTAAGTGGACTTTTTGAGTCCGGTTTATCGATCCCACGAGGAAGTTAGGTTATATATATTGAATTACACACTATTTAGCTATTTGTTATAGAGATTTATATGATTGAAACACATAATTTTAGAGTTTGGTTTGACAATTGCAATGAAAATACAATAATAGTTCTAAAATTCAAGGAAATATAAGATTGCACTAATAATAGATTAATAGAAGATAAAATGAAATAGTTGGGATTACAAACTTAGTTTATCATTAGTTATAGAAGATGTATAGGAGATCATAAGCTTAATTTACTTATTATGTTGTGTAGATTCGATTTTCCTTAAAAAGACGATTCCTCTTTCGAATGTCAAAACGCCCCTTATATATTGAATCAACCCACTATATTTCTATGTTGATTGGCTTCAATACATAGCATTAGGTTTTATGAAAATAACTCAAAGATTCATCCAAGGTCTAGAGGTATATTTCTATCCCCTATAACAACTTAGAGTGAAGATCATTTGATCTAATCAAACATATTTTCTTTCGAAACATATGAAGACCATAAATATCGTCATGTATTGGCCAAATAAATAAAGATTGGTAAAAAAATGAAAATCACACAGAATAATAAGTAATTCATAGCAGATCTTTATACAATCTTAAATAACATGATAAACCTTGTTTATAATCCCAACTTAAGTAAGTTAGCCCATTAAGGGTTTATTCAACATATTACAAGCTTTAGTAGTCATTAATAGTTGAAAAAGGGAAAGAATTGATCCTAACTCCCTTAGTAGATAAAGGAGATAGAAACAATAAACTCCCTCAACAACATAAGCTAAACCACCCTTACAAAAATCACTCAAGAACACAAGTGTGTTCTTCACACAAAAAGAAAAAGTATTACAAACTGAGAAATTATAAGATGAATGATGAATAATGATAGATATAAGGGGTCTATTTATACACCTAAAGTCATCTAATAGCTCCAAAACTCCAGCATTATTACAATAGATCGGATCAATGCCAGCCATCCCCTCAATAATAGACCAAAAGTATAAAAAATTAGGCAATGATCAATAATCTGTCAAGAGTTACGGCCGTAACTTGCAGATGTTACGGCCGTAACATTGAGGTCATACGGCCGTAACTTTCAGATGTTATGGCCGTAACATTTCTTCGGCTTTTTGTATACTGGTTGCTTTGTGAGTTACATTTTCAGCCCAAAATTTCTTAGACTTTGCGTTTTTGCCCCAAATCTTCTTCGGATGATAACTTTTGATATTTAACTATGATTTTGAATCCAGAAAGAGTGCTGAACTCATCTCGGAAAGACCTACAACATGAATACATAAAAATTCAACAAAGAGAATATTTTATACACATGTTATTTCTTGAGTAAATCAGTAATTCAATCCGATTAAGACTAAATTTACATCTTCATCTGATAAATAATAAAATTATTAAAAGCTAATTAATTCTAAGCAACAACGAGTAGACTAGCTCAATTATGGGTGAAATATATCGATACAAACTATGGATAAGTGTATAAAACCGACACTTATCACTGGCCAGGGTCGTTGACATGTGCATTTGAGTCTTTTTATTTACGTTGTTCTTTTCGATTTGGTTGTTGTCTACTTTATAAACTTATAGATTGTACTCTCAAGTACTTAGGCTTTTCCATTCGGATTATGGTTTGTATTCATTGAAGTTATTTATGTTTGTCGGTGTTGCTTATTCCGTCGGTTTTACCAGGCATGTTATTTGATTTTCATCTGGATGATATGTGTTTTTCCTATGGTACTTCGTGTCCAGCCTGGTGAGTCCCATGTAGGGGTCCACGACACTGTAATATACCTTGAATATCTCGGGGGTGTTACAGTGTCATCCTCGCATGCTTCGACTGACACATAATCTATTACTAATAAAATAATAAATAATGAATGATTTATGTGGATTCAAATATGAAACATTCATTTTCAATGGACAAGCCTTGCCCATTCAGACAAAGCAACTAGAACTAATTAGTTCTTATAATTTAATAATATATCTTCTTAGATACTATATCTTTTAGATACTACCTAATTTAAATACAAATTGCACCCAAATAAATTCAAAACTTTCTTCAATTTAAGACACATAATAAAAGAAACCAAAAAGTTCATATATATATATGTACATATATACATATATTGGGAAAATTACCTCTAGGATTTCGATAAGTGCAGCAAAACTAAAGCTTCATCCTACAGCCCCGATCATACAACGCTTTCCAACCGGACTCAAGAATTTAGCATATTGAAGATCCTGAATCTACAGGAAAAGAACCCAGTTGGCTACATCATATGTGTTGTAGGCACTTTACTTAGGGAAATTACAGTATGTAATCCAACATGATTACTTGGATATCAAACTGTTGTGAGTAAAGTCATTTTATATTCATAAGTATTTACGGTTTTGAAGAGCATTTAATGCTGATGGAGACAACATTGAATATGGCCAAAGACTATGTAAAACATTGAATAAACGTCCAAAGAATGTGAGACACATTTAATACTGATAATATAGATTATTGTAATACAGCGAAGAGATTGGACAAGCAAAGTGTTTTAAATCATACAGTTGGTGTTTGATAATACTCTACACTATTCAAAGTTAAGATAGTTAGCCCTGCATGGACTAGCAGATCAGGTATATTCTTATCTGTGTGGGATGAAGACCACTAGACGAATCAAGCTTTCGATCTGTATGGAAAGAAGGCGAGGTCCAAGACTGTCCTACAGCTTATCTATGTGAACAACCAAAGTTGAAAAAGTCAAGTGTATCTGTGTGAAAAATACAACTTGAGAAGTGTTTAGTTAAAATCATAACAGTTATGTACTAGGTTAATATTAATAAACAAAGCTCCTGTGTGGAGACCCTTTGGCGTAGAGGATGTTGCCTCGAACCACGTCAAATTTGTGTCTTTTACTTGCTCATTTACTGCATACAAATTTTAGTTTATACTCTACTTACTTTAAAAATCGTGTAAGCAGAAAGCCTATATGAATATATTTGGTTGTTACAACTACAACAACGTATTTTACAGACTTCCACAGTGAGAGAATTTTAAAAAAAAAAGTACAACTTATTAAGCCCCCCTCTCCTCTAAGCTGTTCTATATGTATATCGTGACCAGCATGTGGTATCAGGGAACTTGGTTCATAAATCATCTCTCACACATGGCATGGATTCATCAATGATTAATAAAGCACTTAATTCTCTATAAATGAGTTTGATGACTCGAGAATCGGGATAGAAGTCCGTCTTGAAGCCTTTGATGAAGAAATGATCTTTGTGATATAAAAAGGACCTCTGAAGAGAATGAAGGTCAATATAGTTGCAAGGGTGGAAGATCAACTATTAGCGGAAATGATGGAGAAGCCACGAGACCAGTGGATGGTGGTTAATGCCCGGATAAATGGTGTATTTACCTTGTACTCGACCTTGTATTATTTCGACTTCGTGATGTTATAAATCGTAGATTGGTTTCCCGTATTCGTGCCCTTATGTTTTTATATATCTTCAACATTTCTTGCATGATTCTGCACGTACTTACGTACGCTATGGACTCGCGCTTAACGTACGCTAAGTCTGCTGTGTAACGTACGTTATATGTTGAGCTTAACGTACGTAAGCTCAGTTAAGACAAAGATCCGACAAGGGTCGGCGTGGGGGGACCGGATGGAGATTCGCGGAGATTGCCAGCATGAACCTGGACTGTTTTCCATCACATGCAAGTCAATGGCTTAATGTACGCTAGAAGAAGATTTTAACGTACACTAAGGTCATATATGTTACGTAAGTAATACCTATAGGATAACGTACGGAAGCGTATGGCAGAAACAGTCTAGCGAGCTCTAGCCGATCGTTAACGCACGCTAATGTTCTAGTATAGCGTACGCTAACCATGTTACGTACATAATGGTTTAAAAATCTATTTATAGGACCTAACCCTCATGTCATTTCCCACTCATACCTTGGCCGATTTTTGTGTTCTTGACACTATCCCTCACCCCATAGTCCTCATATCATCATCTACATCCGATTTTGGGAAGCCTAGACTGTGTGATTTGGTGATCAAGCTTCCGGTGAAGAGTTTATCCAAGATTTTCTTTGTCTCTTAAGGTATGTTAACTCTCCACCAAGATGAAGACTTTGTTCTTAGTTGTATTATGAGCTTCTTCCTGATATTATTGAGCTTGTTTCATTATAATGAATCCAATACCATGTTTGAAAGGATTTTATTGGTTGAATTAAGGTTTCCATGGTTAGAGTTAAGTCATAATCTTCACCAACCTTAAGGATGAAATTTCTGAGATTTAACACACCTTTATGATCCTTTCATAACACTCTTTTTATGGACAAATGTAAGGATTACCCCCGTGTTTGATGAAATTGTGTAGTTGTACATAGAGTGTGTTCGTATATAACACTTGCCTTGATGAACTTGTGTAAATCTTCTTAGAGGAGTAGAACCTTGATTGGATTATTGGAACAACCATTCGAATGAAGAATTTATCAAGAAAATCATCCACGGAAGAACAAGAATCGCAGAGACGAATTAGCCTAGAACTAGCATGAACATGATTATCTCATAATATTCGATTTAGCCATCGAACCGAACCTTCAAGTAAGAATCGGAATTTGAGTTTGGATTTTGGAACATAATGATATTTTGAATGTTCTTGAAACTTTAGATGCCAAACCTTGTGTTCCACTACCATCTCATGAATTCGCAAGTCTTTTTCCAGACGTAGCACTCGTCGGAAAATAGAACCAAGAACCGATTCTCCGTTATCGATAATTCGTTTACAACTTTAGACGTCCGGGACTCATACGTAAGTTTCGGGAAGATTATTGAAATTCTTGTTATTACCTTGTACAAGGTGATAGATCGAGGGGCGGCGACCTCCGGACGAGTGACATTTGTGGGAGTATTTAAATTCTTGCCATCTTGAGGCAAGTATCGTATTTTAAGCTTATTGATATTGTATTGTTGATCATGTGTACGATTTATTCATGTTGTTGAACATGAGATTATATTCTTTGAGTTGTCATGATATTTACGTCGATGAACATGTTGATTTGCATATGTGTATGCATAATGGTATTGTTTGTGTTATAAATGATCCGAGGAGATCATGAGGATCTATGCTGAGGGGGCTGGATCGAATGTCCACCATGTGTTGGTTCGACGGGATCATCATGGGGATCTATGCTGAGGGCGCTGGATCGTGGGATGGGTTTTTCCACCATGCATTGGTCCGACGGGATCATCATGGGGATCTATACCAAGGGCGCTGGATCATTGGATTACCCTGTATTGTATTGATGGAATCGTGAGGATTCACATCGTTGGATTCCGATGACGGAAGTCCGTTTTGTATGTTTATGATGCATTGATGATTTATGTATTATGATACTTGTACTAGCATTGTTTTGCTAACCCCTTTGGGGGTGGACATTGTTTTGATGTTCAGGTAGCCGAGGAGCGGGGAAGCAACCACACGATGCAAACGGAGACGATGAAATGGCTCAGTGATGTGGTTGATGTTTATTGTTATTGTGATTTGTCTTCTTGGTTCACTTTAGTACTCGAGTACGTGTGTTTTAATAATGTCATTTTTGATATGGTTGTATAAGTGAACTCTTTGGATCAGTCGAACCACCTATGTATTTTGAACTTCAGTTGTAAGGTTGAATTATATTTACATTTCTTTTATTTAGCCTTGTAAATCCTTACTTAAAGGGTTTACGGCGCTGTAATTATTCCGAATATCTCGGGGTGTTACAGAATATGGTATCGGAGCTAAGATTCATGGATATCTTGGCAGTTGGGTCTGTTTACGTTATTTGATTATTGGTCATTTGTAACATCACTGCTGAGCCAGCATCGTCGTGTGGACCGTGGTTGTAAGTTTCCTAATCTCAAATACTACCGTTTTATTTAATTCATGTCTTGTGAACATTGATGGACTTTCTTTTAGAAAGTTTGCCCTGGATATTGAGTATGTGTGTTTACAGTATGTTGAGAGGAGGTCGTGGACGCGGACGTGGAAATATGAGACACGAGGATTCGGCGTCTACCCCAGAGATATCTGCTAGTCGAACCGATTCCCATTCTGGAGGACAGCAGGGATCAGCAAATAATAATGCAGATCCTAATGTGCCGGGAGTGCTTCAGCAGGTGGTTGCTCAGATAAACCAGTTTGCTCAAGTTGTTGATCGCATGCAGACGGCGATGGGACAGCAGCATAACGTGGATAATCGGGGAGACAAATGGCTTACTGAGGTGGTCAAATTGCACCCTCCGAAATATGACGGTTCTGCTGAGACACTTTCTTGGGATCACTGGCTGAAGGAATTAGAGAAGATTTTTGCGGGGATTAACTATCCCAATGACAGAAAGGTTCCGGTCGCCCAGTATCTTCTGACGGGGGAGGCTTTCGACTGGTGGGCGGCCATTCGACCTGAGGAGCATAATGTCGACTGGACGGAGTTTAAATTAATGATGGAAGAGCAGTATTGTCCTCGCCCCGTTAGAGAGGCCCGAGTCCGGGAGTTTTTCTCACCACAAAATTCAGAAGCATCTGTGACAGACGTGATTAAGACTTTTAAGCACCAGTTGACTTATGTGCGCCACTTGGTCAGGACCGAAGCAGAGAGGATTTTTCATTTTGACATGCGGATGAAGCCGTAGATTCAGCAATATATGTCCGGATTTGAATGCACCACCCTGCGACAGTATCAGGACAAGGCGCTGGCCTATGATATGAAAGAGGCGGCAGTCGAGAAATCAACGGAAGCAAAGAAGCAGAAAGTGTCTGGCAACTTCACGGAGAATAAGAGTAGTGGGCCCCGTAGGGGCCAGTCCTCATTTCATTCATCCAGGAGGCCTCCGCATCCTTCTCGAGGTGGAAAGAAGTTCCGGGCAGCACTGACCGTTTCAGACGCAGGAAAGAAATGTTATAACTGTGGCAAAGTGGGGCATGTTCGACGTGACTGTTTCGCACCTGCTGTGACCTGTTTCGAGTGCGGACAGGAAGGACATCGCGCAACATTTTGTGGAAATGCGACTCGATCTTTTGGTACTCGCACTCCTGCACCGGTCCCGAAGGACACTAGTGTAAACCAGACGAAGCAAAGTGGTTTCCATCAGCAGAATGTTGGGAAAAGAGAGGCATCCGGCGCTGGGTCCGTTCCTCCGCGTATTTACAAGATGAAGAAGTCAGACGATCAGAACACAGTTGTTGCATCAGGTACGATTAAGATCCTTTTGCAACCAGTTAGTGACTTATTCGATTCAGGAGCTACGCATTCTTTCATATCTTTGAACTGTGTTAATCGTTTGAAAATCTCGTGCTTGTATGATTATGAACCTTATGTTGTGGGATTACCGAGCGGAGAGAAACTTGTGGGAACCTTAGAAACTAGAGATTTTCCAGTGACTATAGAAGGGAGAGATTGGCCATCAAATCTTATTGTAGTCGACATCCAAGATGACGACTTAATTCTCGGAGACGATTGGCTCAACCATTATGGAGCTATTCTGAATTACCGAAAGAGAGTCATTTCTGTCATTGCTGATGACGGATCTGAACACTTATTCCGAGGATGGATACCGGGAAGCTCGGGAAAATTGATCAAAGCAATGAAAGCCGTGAAATTACTGAAGCAGGGATGTCATGGACTTTGGTGCTATGCCATGAGGAAAGAGGAAGGAGTAGAGCTCTCATCTATTCCAGTGGTTAATGAATTCTCAGATGTATTTCCTGACGAACTACCTGGGTTACCTCCGCAGAGAGAAATGGAGTTCACTATCGAATTAGAGCCTGGAGCTGCTCCTATTTCCAGAGCACCATACCGCATGGCGCCAACCGAGATATATGAACTAAAGAAGCAACTAGAGGAATTATTACAGAAGGGTTATATTCAACCTAGCGTTTCTCCTTGGGGAGCGCCCGTTCTCTTTCTCCGGAAGAAAGACGGATCCCTTCGATTATGTATTGATTACAGGGAGCTCAACAAAGTGACAATCAAGAATAAGTATCCTATACCTCGAATCGACGACTTGTTTGATCAACTGCAAGGGGCAAGGGTATTCTCGAACATTGACTTGCGATCAGGATACCATCAGTTGAGAATTAAGGAATCGGATATAACTAAGTCTGCTTTCAGATCCCGGTACGGGCATTATGAATTTTTAGTGATGCCACTTGGACTTACCAATGCTCCTGCGGTATTCATGCAATTGATGAATCGGGTATTCTTAGAATACTTGGATAAATTCGTGGTCGTCTTCATCGATGACATCTTGATATATTCAAAAGACACAGAGGAGCACGCTGAGCATTTACGTGTGGTTTTGAGCATCTTGAGGAAGGAACAGCTGTATGCAAAGCTTTCCAAATGCGAGTTCTGGCTTAGGGAAGTAACTTCCCTTGGGCATGTGATATCAGCTGACGGAGTTCAGGTGGACCCGAAGAAAGTCGAAGCAATCTTCGAATGGGAAGCTCCTAATAACGTGAAAGAAGTTCGGAGTTTCTTGGGATTTGCTGGATATTATCGCCATTTTGTAGAGGGATTTTCCAAAATTGCTCGTCCGCTCACTCAGCTATTACAGAAAACACAAAAGTTCACGTGGGATGAGAAATGCCGGGCTGGTTTTGACGAACTTAAGAGGAGACTGACGACAGCACCTATATTAGCGTTACCAGATGGAAACTGATGGATTCATGGTATACCGCGATGCTTCAAATCAGGGTCTGGGATGTGTGTTGATGCAAAAGGATAAGGTGATTGCCTATGCTTCTCGGCAGTTAAAACCGTACGAGGTTAATTACCCGACTCATGATCTGGAGCTAGCAGCTGTGGTCTTTGACTTGAAAATTTGGCGACATTATTTGTACGACACTCATTTCCAGATCTTTACAGATCATAAGAGCCTCAAGTACATTTTCAGTCAGAAAGAATTAAACATGAGGCAGAGAAGGTGGCTGGAATTGATCAAGGATTACGACTTGGAAATTCTCTATCATCCGGGTAAAGCAAACGTAGTAGCTGATGCATTGAGCCATAAACCTATTTCTATTCGAGTGTTGGAAGCACTTACATCCCAAACCGGCATTCAACGGGAACTGATCCATGAAGGAATTGAAGTGTGGTCGCAAGGAGTCCAAGGGCAATTGTGTGTGATGGAACTAACTTCGTCGTTGGTTGAAGAAGTCAAATCTAAACAGTTGGATGATTCTCTGATTCTTCGATTGTGTGACGAAGTGAACAAAGGGAAGGCCCCAGAATTCGTGATTCAGGATGATGGAGTTCTGAGATTTCAGAGCCGACTTTGCGTTCCCAATGATGATGTTTTGAGACGGTCAATTCTGAAGGAAGCACACAGCGCGCCCTAATCTATTCACCCGGGTAGCAGTAAGATGTATAAGGATTTAAAACAATACTTCTGGTGGGGAAATATGAAGAAGGACGTAGCAGAATATGTTTCAAAGTGTTTGACTTGTCAGCAGGTTAAGATTGAACATCAGAGACCTGCCGGAATGTTGAAGCCACTTCCGATCCCTGAGTGGAAGTGGGAGGATTTAACGATGGACTTTCTCACCAGTATGCCAAGGACCAAGATGGGAATGAATATAATTTGGGTGATAGTTGATCGATTAACCAAGTCAGCTCATTTACTGGGTATTAAAGACACTTGGGGACCCGAGAGATTGGCGCGAGTATTTATTGTAGAGATAATCCGATTGCATGGAACGCCGAAGACCATAATTTTGGATCGAGATGGCCGCTTCGTGTCGCACTTTTGGAAGGCAGTTCATAGGGCTCTGGGGACTGAGCTGAACTTTAGCACGGCTTATCATCCTCAGACGGACGGTCAGTCCGAAAGGACTATTCAGACAGTAGAAGACATGCTTAGAGCTTGTGCCTTGGATTGGTCAACTGACTGGGAAGTTCACTTGCCATTGATTGAATTCACATATAACAATAGTTGGCATGCTTCTATTAAGATGGCACCATTTGAAGCTTTGTACGGGAGAAGATGTCGATCGCCCCTGTGCTGGGATGATTCTTCGGAATTGATCGGGACGGAGCCGGAATTGATAGTCCAGACTCAAGAGAAGATAGCTTTGATTCGGGAAAGATTGTTGACCGCCCAGAGTCGACAGAAGTCTTATGCAGACAAGCGTCGTCGCTCGCTAGAGTTCGACGTTGGGGACCACGTACTATTGAAGGTGTCTCCTACACGGGGAATTTTCCGTTTTGGGAGAAAAGGTAAGCTTAGTCCGAGATATATTGGACCATTTGAGATCCTTGAGAGAGTTGGGGACTTAGCATACAGGGTGGCCTTACCACCATCACTGAGTCATGTTCACAACGTGTTTTACGTATCCCAATTGCGGAAGTATGTACCAGATCCCAGTCATATTATTGATTTCGATGAGATCGAGATAGCTAATGACGTCACCTTCGAAGAGAGACCAATCAAGATACTGGAGATTCGAGTCAAACAATTGAGAAATATACCGATCTCCTTGGTAAAAGTTCAGTGGTCTCGACATGGAGTCGAAGAAGCAACTTGGGAGACGGAGGACAGTATGAAGTCGAGATACCCGGAATTATTTTTGTTTTAAGTTTCGGGCCGAAACTTCTTTTTAGAGGGGTAGTATGTAATTCCCAGATAAATGGTGTATTTATATTGTACTCGACCTTGTATTATTTCGACTTCGTGATGTTATAAATCGTAGATTGGTCTCCCGTATTCGTGCCCTTATGTTTTTATATATCTTCAACATTTCTTACATGATTCTGCACGTACTTACGTACGTTACGGACTCGCGCTTAACGTACGCTAAGTCTGCTGTGTAACGTACGTTATATGTTGAGCTTAACGTACGTAAGCTCAGTCAAGACAAAGATCCGACAAGGGTCGGCGTGGGGGGACCGGATGGAGATTCGGGGAGATTGCCAGCATGAACCTGGATGGTTTTCTAGCACATGCAAGTCAACAACTTAACGTACGCTAGAAGAAGATTTTAACGTACGCTAAGGTCATATATGTTACGTACGTAATACCTATAGGATAATGTACGGAAGCGTATGGCAGAAACAGTCCAGCGAGCTCTGGTCGAGCGTTAACGCATGCTAATGTTCTAGTATAGCGTACGCTAACCATGTTACGTACGTAATGGTTTAAAAATCTATTTATAGGACCCGACCCTCATCTCATTTCCCACTCATACCTTGGCCTATTTTTGTGTTCTTGAGACTATCCCTCACCCCATAGTCCTCATATCATCATCTACATCCGATTTTGGGAAGCCTAGACCGTGTGATTTGGTGATCAAGCTTCTGGTGAAGAGTTTATCCAAGATTTTCTTTGTCTCTTAAGGTATGTTAACCCTCCACCAAGATGAAGACTTTGTTCTTAGTTGTATTATGAGATTCTTCCTGATATTATTGAGCTTGTTTCATCATAATGAATCCAATACCATGTTTGAAAGGATTTTATTGGTTGAATTAAGGTTTCCATGGTTAGAGTTAAGGCATAATCTTCACCAACCTTAAGGATGAAATTTCTGATATTTAACACACCTTTATGATCCTTTCGTAACACTCTTTTTATGGACAAATGTAAGGATTACCCCCGTGTTTGATGAAATTGTGTAGTTGTACATGGAGTGTATTCGTATATAACACTTGCCTTGATGAACTTGTGTAAATATTCTTAGAGGAGTAGAACCTTGATAGGATTATTGGAACAACCATTTGAATGAAGAATTTATCAAGAAAATCATCCACGGAAGAACAAGAATCGCAGAGACGAATTAGCCTAGAACTCACATGAACATGATTATCTCATAATATTCGATTTAGCCATCGAACTGAACCTTCAAGTAAGAATCGGAATTTGAGTTTGGATTTTGGAACATAATGATATTTTGAATGTTCTTGAAACTTTAGATGCCAAACCTTGTGTTCCACTACCATCTCATGAATTCACAAGTCTTTTTCCAAACGTAGCACTCGTCGGAAAATAGAACCAAGAACCGATTCTCCGTTATCGATAATTCATTTACAACTTTAGACGTTCGGGACTCATACGTAAGTTTCGGTAAGATTATTGAAATTCTTGTTATTACCTTGTACAAGGTGATAGATCGAGGGGCGGCGACCTCCGGACGAGTGACATTTGTGGGAGTATTTAAATTCTTGCCATCTTGAGGCAAGTATCGTATTTTAAGCTTATTGATATTGTATTATTGATCATGTGTATGATTTATTCATGTTATTGAACATGAGATTATATTCTTTGAGTTGTCATGATATTTACGTCGATGAACGTGTTGATTTGCATATGTGTATGCATAATGGTATTGTTTGTGTTATAAATGATCCGAGGGGATCATGAGGATATATGCTGAGGGCGCTGGATCGAATGTCCCCCATGTGTTGGTCCGACGGGATCATCATGGGGATCTATGCTGAGGGCGCTGGATCGTTGGACGGGTTTTTCCACCATGCGTTGGTCCGACGGGATCATCATGGGGATCTATACCAAGGGCGCTGGATCATTGGATTACCCTGTATTGTATTGATGGAATCGTGAGGATTCACATCGTTGGATTCCGATGACGGAAGTCCGTTTTGTATGTTTATGATGCATTGATGATTTATGTATTATGATACTTGTACTAGCATTGTTTTGCTAACCCCTTCGGGGGTGGACATTGTTTTGATGTTCAGGTAGCCGAGGAGCGGGGAAGCAACCACGATGCAAACGGAGACGATGAAATGGCTCAGTGATGTGGTTGATGTTTATTGTTATTGTGATTTGTCTTCTTGGTTCACTTTAGTAATCGAGTACGTGTGTTTTAATAATATCATTTTCGATATGGTTGTATAAATTAACTCTTTGGATCAGTTGAACCAGCTCTGTATTTTGAACTTCAGTTGTAAGGTTGAATTATATTGACATTTCTTTTATTTAGCCTTGTAAATCCTTACTTAAAGGGTTTACGGTGCTGTAATTATTCCGAATATCTCGGGGTGTTACAGGTGGATGATAGGAAGCGAGCTAACCTATAAAACATCGCCAAGAATTAGCATTTGACACTCTCGATAAAGGCATATTCGCTAGGGTAAAAAGTTGTGACATAGCTAAAGGAATCTAGGATAAACTCAGAATGATTTGTGAAGGCACTGCCTTTCTAAAAGAAATAAAATTTTAAAATTGACTCAAGAATTTGAGTCCTTTGAAATGAAATCTTCCAAAACTCTTGACGATATTGACCTTAGATTCACTGGCATTATCGGTGAACTTGAAGTTGGGCAATGTGTGTCTCCAAAAGGTGAAAAACCTGAAAATCATTAGATCACTCCATGCCTGTTGGGACATTAAGGTCAGAACTCTGGGTGTATCCTATAATTTTTATTATATATGTATTTTTTCCATCTCTTATCCGATTTATAGGCCTTTGAGCATGATACAGACAATAGAGAAAATGCGGAAGAATCACCCACTATAACTAAATCCTGATTGTGTTATCCAACAACAAGCACAGCTCGGCTCCCAATAACTCTAGAACTGCATGAGATGATGATGATGAGTTTTCACAAGATGATATAGCTTTACTCATGCAAAAATTCCATAAATTCATAAAGAAGTCCAGAAAGGCTCCCTGCAAGCCAAAGTTCTCAAACAAGGTGAGTACATAACCACCACCTACAGGAGATTCTAACCAATGTTATAATTGTACAAATCTAGGATAATATGCCAATGGGTGTCCATATTCCAAAGTCCACAAGCTATGTGTAACTGAACAATAGGAGAGGGGTGAGAAATGAAAGATATGACGAAGTAAGCTTAGGGCATTTAGGCGAATCTGAAGCAACATTAACAATGAGCAAGATATAAGAACGCCTGCAGGCAATAACCGACAATGATGAATGAAATGGAAGATAAGGCCTGAAGTTAATAAGGTAAAAATATATGATCGGAGTAAGACAAATGATTATGCTCTATTGGAAACAAAAAATACAAGTACTGGAGAAACGAGAAGTGGAATCTAAGAGCATCCTCAAAACCATTAAAAAATCTTCTAATGGGATAGTGGATATCCTAAATACAAGCCAACGCGTTCATGATAAATGAGACATAGTATATAGATCATTCTCCAACTCAGATGGAAAGTCCAATATGGTCTTTTGTCAATGTGGTTGAACCTACAGTGAGCCCCAAGTCTGGGGAGATACCAAGATATGTTCGTGTAGCAAAATACAAAGGCAAAGCTATAGTTGTGCCATCCATACAGAGAACAATGGCTACTGTACCACCACCAAATTTTAATCACAAGCAGCGGAAAACATAACCTTATAGACCGGTGAATAAAAAAAAGTGGTGCCCAATGTAAACAATATATTCCACCAGCATACCAACAGCATAGCACACAACGATTGAGGAAGGCTGCATCTAGACATTATTAGCAAAACCAGTCGAGGCGTACAACACCTTAATTTTGGGTACATGAACCTCGATCCGTTTCATATAAGCAAGCTGCTGCTCAATATCGTCAGCCACTTAGAGACCCAGGAGGCAATCTCATAAGCAAAAAGAAATAATTCATACCACGAGACAGCAACCATACACGAACCATAGTTCCCAGTTTTATATTTACAACTACCATGCATATAACGAGTACGTGAGTACCATATATAGACCTCACAAGAAAATATCTAAGAAGCCCTATAGTAAAACAACACTACCAAAAATAGGACTTTAGCCGATCACAAAAAGTCGTCGGCAAAAGTCTAAAAATCGTCGACTAAAGTAAAAATTGTTGGCTAAAGATACTCGGCTAAGATTCATCGTCTAAACTTTAGCCAACACCAAAAAAGGTAAGTGTCGAATGGTAGGTCGTCGGCTAACTATATACGACAACATAAGAGCCTTAGTCTCAAAATACTTTGGGGTCGGCTAACATGACTAATTCTATGAAAATTTCAAGTCGTCACCAATAGAAAGTCATATCAAAAGGCAAAGTGAAAGGTAAAAAGTGTAGTACGTAAATAAAATTAGTCCTCAAATATAATCAACCACCTGAATTCTATACCTCCATATCATCTTATCCAAGGCCATAACTTCTCCAATCCCAATAAACCTCATATCATTCTTAATCACTCTTATCTATATCTGTTTAGGTCTTCCTCTGTTCTCACCAGCCTATGTGCTCCCAAATCTTCAAGCCTCCACATCGGTGCATCAATCGACCTCCGTCTCACATGCCCGAACCAGCTTAACCGATTCTCCAACAACTTATCCTCTATAGAGACACTCATACTTTTATCCTAATCACATCATTTCTAAGTCGATCCTTTATCATATGGCCACACATCCATCTTAGCATATGCATTTACGCCACATTCATCTTATGCACATGACTATGCTTTATAGCCCAACATTCAATGCCATATAAGAGTGCAGGCCCAATTGCTGTTCGACAAAATTTGCCCTTTAATCTATAAGGTACGTCTTGACTAGTAACCCCGTTGTGCTCTTCCATTTCAACCATCTTGCCTTAATCCTATGGGCCACGTCACCGTCTAATTCTCCATCCTTTTGAATAATAGACCCAAGATAATGTAAAAACTCCAATCGTTGTATAATATTTCCATCAAAAGTGATCCACCTCTATACTTCCATTTCCAATAATGCTACACTCCAAATATTCAGTCTTACTTCTACTTAGCCTAAAACCACGAGTTTCTAGCTTCTTTCTCCAGAGTTCCAACTTTCTTTCAACTCCGTCCTTCGTTTCATCAACCAATGCTATATCCCCTGCAAACATCATGCACCAAGAAATATCGTCTTGAATTGACCTTGTCAATTAATCCATGACTATGGAAAATAGGAGAGGATTAAGAGCCGAGCCTTGATACAGCCCAATCATACTAGGGAATTCCTTAGTCCTTCACACGGTAGTATGTACACTTGTACTAGCTCCTTCATACATGACTTTAATGATGTCAATATACTTCTTGGACATGCCCTTTTTGGCTAATGCCCACCAAATTACCTCCTTTAGTACCTTATCATAAGCCTTATCTAAATCAATAAAAATCATATGCAAGTTTTTCCTCCATGCCAGTGGCATCTTGTTGTGTTTCAAAATTTTGTTGAAAAGTATATTCAACCATTTTCCCCTCTCTACCAAACACCTCCATCCTTCAATAGGTATACCATCTGACCCTTCTACTTTTTTTCGAACCCAATTTATTTAATGCGATCTGTACTTCACCCTTTTGAATTTGTCGCATAAAATTTCGATTAAGCAAATTTGAAGCAATAGTTACATCCCTAATATCGTCCTCACGTTGTCTATTAAATAGGTTACCAAAGTATGCCCTCCATCTTTCTCTTATCTCCTGATCTCCAATTAAAACCTTATGACCCACATCCTTCACACATTTAACTCTCCCAATATCTCGTGTCCTATCTCTAATATGAGCAATTTTATAAATATCTCTTTTCTCATCGTTAGTATATAATTTCATATACAATTCTTGATTAATCTTTGCCCTAGCATCACGAACGGATTTCTTGGCTTCTCATTTAGCCTCCTTATATTTCTCAAAGTTCTCCTCATCATTCCACCATGATGTGTCCTTACCTGATGGCTTGTATCCTTTATATTCCCCTAAAACTTCTTTTGCCGCTTCCTTAATGTTATGTTCCAACATAGCCAAAGTTGAATCTATATCCATCTCCGTGCATCCAAAATCATTACATCTAGCGACAACCTTATCCAAAAAAATTTGCCGAATCTCCCTTGAAGCTTCCACCATTTAACTCGAGGGTCCACTTGCGGGCTTGTTTTTTTATAATACCTCTTACCTTGAAAACCAAGCACGACAAGTCTATGTTGAGTTTCGGTACTCTCTCCGGGTATCACCTTGAAATCCGTGTACCTCTTTCTCCACACATTTCTCACTAAAAAAAAGACAATTTGACTTGTATTTCCTCTATTTCTATATGTCACTAAGTGGGACTCCCTTTTCTCGAACCATGTATTTATGATACCCAAGTCATATGTTTGCATAAAATATAATATACCACATCCCACTTTATTTCGTCCCCAAAAACAAAACCACCATGAACACTCTCAAACCCGTATCGTCCAATCCCCACATGATCATTGAGGTCCCCACAATGATCAGTTTCTCCCCAATATGGACTCGTTCGACAACCTCCTCTAAGTGTTGCCAAAATTCTTGTCTCACCAACTCAGTCAATCCTACTTATGATGCATAAGTACTTATGATAGTCAGAATCTTATCCCCACCACAATTTTAATACTTATAATCCCATCACACTTTCTAAACACATCTACAACGTCATCTATGAAGAACTTTTATATGATGATACCATACCCATTTTTTCCTCTCTTCTTTCCCGAATACCATAGTTTATAACCCCATGGAGCCAAGACCTTTGCTTTTTCACCAACACACTTAATCTCTTGTAGGCATATAATGTGAATCCTTCTCATTTTCATAACTTCCACCACTTCCGTTTATCTTCCCATCAAAAAGACAATGTTCCAAGTTCTAAACCGCATCTTACTACCCTTACTAGGCTTGTGGACAATATTCTTCGCATGCCTCTATCCACATTGCGGTTTTCCTTGCATATTTGATGTCACACCCATACTTTGGGGTGGCGCACTGCTTCCGGGCGATGACCTAGCAACCCGTGTAAATTTTTCAGCACACTCGGGTCTAAGAAGTGTAGTGCACCCTTGCTTATTTGCCACCATCCCCGGGCGTAGAGATGGCACGCCGCTTCTGGGCGACGACCTACCAACCCTCGCAAATTTTTCACTACACCTGGGCCTGGAAAGTGTAGCGTGTCGCTTCTGAGGAAACGCCCCAACGATATTCAATTTATGATTCATGTCCATCAAATGTGACTGTGTTTTACATTGGCTGCCAAAGACCTACCGCAAACCTCCTCCTTTATCCAGGCTTGGGACCGGCAGTGAATGTCATAACAACACTCACCGGTGAAGTTTCCGGTTAAATTATTTATTTTCTATAATATTTGTGACACGACCGTGACATCCGGAGTGTCTTCGGGCAACGAGGAATGTAGAAGTGGGGGTTGAATAGTGCGGATTAGAGTTTTGAACTCTTTTTGTGCTGAAGCAGATAATTGGAGTAATGAACAAAAGAAACAGAAAAGAAATGACACAAGAATTTGTTCGAGAGGTTCAGCTATTAACGAAGCCTACATCCCCTACCTAGTGTATCGACTAGGACTTTTCTTCAATACTGAATGCACTTTATAGTTTAGTGCCAACTATATTACAATAGCACTTTCGAGCTTAGTTCTAAACTCTAATTGCTTGATTTCCTGGCTCAAGACTAACCTTACTATCTTGCTTTACGAGTACAAGATAAACTCTCACAAATACAATGATGTTTGCGAGTAAATTACCCATCTTACAGTACAGTTTCTCACAGAGATACAAGAATGTGTATATAAGAATGTAGAACAATTCTTCTTATATCAAATACAGAATGTGTATATCTCAGAATGATTTGTGTGATAAGCTCAAATGAGAGTATGTATGCTTGATAATAATTTTGTGTAGCTCAACACCTTGAAACATCTCTATTTATAGCTCTTAGAGGCCATTTTCCCGTCAGAATAGGAATCCTGTTTTACGTACATTATGTATCTAATGTTACATACATAATGATTGTAACATACGTTACACCTTATGTGTAACGCCCGTAATGAGACACTTGAAAATGGGCAGTAGCTTCTGGCTTCATCTGTTACGTCCATTATGCTCTGATGTATTACGTATGTCATCTTGATTTCAAATGCCCATTGGATGTGATGACTTTTCTGATGACTTTCTGGGAAGTCTAAACGGATCAATTTGAATTGAATTTTGAATAGATTTACGTACGTTATGAGGCCATGATTACGTACGTTATGTTCAATGTGACCGTTTCACCTTGTTGACCTTCTAGAAGCATTTCAACGGATAAATTTTTCACGTTACGTACATTACCAAGTATACGTTACGTACATTAAGGTCTTCATATAACGTAGGTTCTCTATGTAACCCTGTAACTTAATGTGTGATAAAACAATGCATATTACGTACGTTATGTAAGATATATTACGTACGTTATCTTTGTAAAAAGTGTTAGGGTTATTTTGTTCAAATAAACATCATCAAAATATGTTAAGAAAAATATTGTTTTAGCAATCTCCCCCATTTTGATGATGACAAAATAATACTTGAAAATTTTGAACTGAAAAATATTGAGGGTTCGATAAAATTTATTTTGAAAATCTCCCCCTGAAAATAACTCCCCTTGAGTTAATAATATGAGAAAAAAATAGTCCAAGATGAAGTTCAAAATGATATGCATATTTACTCCCCCTTTTTGTCATTAACAAAAAGTATAATAAGAGGGATGTAACACCTGAAAAAGATCTCAACAGAATCAGAGTTAGTAAATCGCATAGACGATCAATACAAATAAATATCATATCAATGTAATGTCAAAGAGTACCAAATATGATCAAAAAACTATAGGAAACCATCAATGTTTTAAAAGGCAATAAAATGCATGAAAGAATGTTTGGTCAATAAACGTAGATAAGCATCACTTGATGAATAGTCAACTAATCAAGGCTAGCCTCGGGAGGTGTCGGTGGCATACCGAAATGGGTACATATGCGCTGAACCATTATCTTGATTTCCTTCATCTTTTTTTCTAGTCTTTCCATCCTTAGTTCTAGTTGAGAAGACGAGCTTGCTCTACTGGCTCGGGAAGGACCTGGTTGGGCAGTTTGTGAACGCAGACGAGGCCTCTCTGACTGAGTGCCTCTAGATGAGACTCTATCCTCCGGACGAGGAACTGTACCACCATCAACCAAAACATCACCGTCCTTCAGGTAAGCAAAGTAAACCCATCCTCGGTTTCGGGTCTGTAGATACTTCATGGTACGGATGGTTCCTTCATGAACCAAGCTACCCATTAGAATAGGTACTCCATGTAACCATGATAAGTCAACCCCTGTATTCGCAAATACTTCGATCAGAATTGAACCAAAAGGCATCCTAGATTCCCTTTGACGATCAACCTTAGCATACCCTTTCTTGTGAAAAATATGTCCTTTTTCCATAGGCCATTTCATCACAATTTTCGAGAAATTTATTTCTTTGTCCTTTAGAACATGGTAAATGATTTCCATGTCTATATTCACAAGACATTGTTGAGCATTCACCTTCGGCATCATGCTTCTAGTAATAGCATCATGAAGGAGTTGTATATTCAAACCAAAGTCATTGTTATCGAATTTGTCGGTATTAACTTCCAACACGGGTTTGGATATCAAGAAATTTCTCACAACTATCTCATTCAAGGGTTCGTACTCAGCATCATAGATATTGATTATGGATTTTCATCATTAGGAACAAAGTCTCCACTATAGATGAAACTGTCATTAGGTAACCCAGAAATCTTAGATAATTTAGCCGCATCAAGTTCAATTTCTTTTCCACAAACAATAGAATGAACAACTTGTGACCCTTCAGCATTGTAGGAAATCTAAAAATTCGCATAGAATTCAGGTACATAATCGACATAAACAGGCCTCGCTAAACTAACAAACATTGTGATTCCAATCAAGTCAAAGAATTCATCTATGTTGATACCAATGGATTTCAATGACTCAAAATCGAAGTGGTGACTAGGAGTTACCTCTTCATCGATCAATATGTCGTGGTAGATTTTTGCCGCCTGAAGATTACGGAATTGAGGACCATCGGCCGGATTGGTTGGATTGGGTGAAGTTTGGGATGTTTCACCTCTTATTTTCTTGGATGTTCTTGTATTCATGATTGAATCTGAGGTAAGAAGGTGTTTGATGGATGAAATATGGTGAATCGATCGGTGTATGTGGATAAATTTTGAGAGAGGCGATCGGGAGTAGGGTTTTGAATTTGGGGAACGTGAGGAAGGTTATGACAGACCGGGAATTAAAAACCCAGATTACAGCACCTAACATACGTTACGTTGTTTTGTGGCCGTAACAATGTTCTAATTACGTACGAATATCAAAACTCTCTGTCCAAAAACCTGTGTTGCATAGCATACCTAACCAAAAACAGCATAATGTACGTAATACCCTTTACATACGTAAGCGCCTTACCTATAGCGGTCGTAACTCTGACCAAATGAATAGTGATATTCTTCCGATGATATCTGTTCTTTTTTCATGACCATTTTTGCTGTGTATGATGAATATGAAATATTAAAAATGATCAACATATCCCATTCCTAAATTTATCCGAATAAAGTTGAAAGCATCTTTGGGTAATGGTTTTGTAAAGATGTCCGCCAATTGTTCATTAGTACCAATAAATTGGAGACGCACATTCCAGTTTTGGACATGGTCATGAATAAAATGATGACGGATTTCAATGTGTTTTGTCCTACTATGCAAGATGGGGGTTTTGCTTAAATTTATGGTACTTGTATTGTCACAGAAAATAGGTGTATTGTTAAGCTCATTGCCATAATCTAGTAATTGATTTTTAATCCACAAAACTTGTGCATGCACTTCCTACAGCCACATATTCTGCTTCAGCTGTGGAAGTAGCTACACTAGTTTGTTTCTTACTACCCCATGAAATTAGACATGAACTCATGCAATGACAAGTTCCACTGGTGCTTTTTATCAATTTTGCATCCATCGAAATAATCATCACTGTATGCAAATAGTTCAAAATCGATGCTTGATGGATACCACATACCTAAACCAGCAGTACCTTTTAAATATCGAAAAATGCATTTGCAAGAAATAAGATGAGACTCTTTCGGATTTGCTTGAAATCTAGCACAAAGACAAGTAGCGAACATAATGTCTGGTCTAGATGCAGTTAAATAAAGTAAAGATCCAATCATACCTCGGTACTGTTTATGGTCAACAAACTTACCTTTTTCGTCTTTGTCGAGTTTAAGAATGGAAGACATAGGAGTAGAAATTTCTTTGCATCCTTCCATCTTAAATTTCTTTAGAAGCTCATTGACGTACTTGGATTGGAGAATGAATATTTCGTCTTTGAGTTGTTTAATTTGGAGTGCGAGAAAGTATTTTAACTCTCCCATCATACTCATTTTGATTTATCGCTTCATAAGATTTGAAAATTCTAGGGACATAGATTCATTAGTTGCACCAAAAACAATATCGTCGACATAAATCTAACATATAAGCATATTATCACCATAATTTTTGATAAATAAGGTATCATCAACATTACCTTTTTTATACCCATTAGAAATAAGAAAAGTGCTTAGACGTTCATACCATGCTCTCGGAGCTTGTTTTAATCCATAGAGTTCTTTATGGAGCATATATACATGATCTGGATGATTATAGTCTTCAAATCCCGGCGGTTGCTTGACATACACTTCCTCTTGGATGACTCTGTTTAGAAACGCGCTTTTTACATGCATTTGATGGAGTTTGATCTTCTTGTAGGAAGCAGAGTTCCAGAGATTTATGAGAGATGAGTTTTGTCCGGAACCAATTAGGAATCACAGGATTAACGAATTCTTTTCAGCGAAACTGCAAGATGTACCGCTGTCTCAAGCTATTATTGATTTTAGCAAACAACTCAGCTATGTGCACAATCAAGTAAGGACGGAGGAGGATAAGATCTGTTATTTTAGTAGACGGATGATGTCGGAGATTCGTCAGAACATGGCAGGTA
Organism: Orobanche coerulescens; assembly: GCA_033398695.1. Taxonomy (NCBI): domain Eukaryota; kingdom Viridiplantae; phylum Streptophyta; class Magnoliopsida; order Lamiales; family Orobanchaceae; genus Orobanche; species Orobanche coerulescens. The sequence goes on from CM065809.1 coordinate 126,560,221, forward strand.
TCACTTGTACTTCCTTGAGAGATTATCAGAATAAAGCAATAGCCTATGTGCTATCCAGATTATCGACTAAGAATATGTCTGAATCGAAGAAACAGAAAATCGTTGGGGACTTTTCAGGAAATCAGGAGAGTGGGCCCCCTGAGGTTGGGAATTCGTTTCATCATCCTAAAAAGATTCCTCGATCACGTGATTAGAGGGGTAGTACCCTTGCAGTAAGTAATGTGAACAACCCGAAGACATGTTACAACTATAGTCGAGCGGGCCATACCGCGAAGAATTGTCGTTCACCGTTAGTCAGCTACTTCGAGTATGGTCGGGTGGGTCACTGAGTCGTGCATTGCGAGACGGTAGCAGAGAGATTTGGGGATCGAGGTAGTGTCTCTGCACCGAAAGGACACGGTGATGCCTAGTGTGGTTTTTAATAATTTCGGCGTAGTCCGAATTACTTGTGGTTGTCCTTGTGGATCGTTTTGTGTTTATTTTCTGTTTTCTTGACTGTGCATGTTTTTTTATATTAAGTACCTTCTATTTTGTGATTGTCCGCATAATTGACTTGATTGTACTATCTGTTTGATGATGCTCGTCACTTGTTGGTTTTATTATTTCTCTGCTTGTGGTATTGCGATAGTTGTCGTCGAGCGTGATTTCACATCGTATGTTTCTTCGTATTTCTTGTGGCGTATCACCTTTGGGCGTAAGTCTCGTGATTATTATGGACCTCATTGAGTGGTTCCTGGCGGGGTATTTCTTCTCCATACTTGTTTTAAGTTTCAGGACGAAACTTCTTTTAAAGGGGGTAGTATGTAATACCCGCAATTTCGATTTTCGGTAATTTTAATTTTTGACGGGAGTCTATTTTGACAACTCATCTGGGACCGTTTCGCCATTCCGAGAATGATTAATTCTGCACTTTTTGACATCCGAGTTCGTTTCGGTGTCGTTTTGTTGAGTTCCATGTTCTTAGGCGACCTTTCCGCGCTTGAGTTTGATTCTTGTGAATCTCGTTCTAAACTGTTGTTTCGGGTCTCTTGCAAGTTCATTTAACGTTGTTGTATGTGTTGTGAGCTTCGGTTTGGTTATTCGTTGTCGTACTGTGATTTTTTGGACGTTTGGGGCCGTTTTGTAATTACCCAAAGTTGGGGATATCCGTCATCGTACCCATTTTTGGGAGTACGGTTGCTGTCTTTCGGATTCGTTAGCGCACGCTACGCTTATTGTATAGCGTGTGCTAAGATGCTGTCGTTAGCGCACGCTGCGGTTGTGGTAGCGCACGCTAACTGGTAGTTCGAGACAGTCCAGAAGCTACTGGACTAGGACTGGAGTCTCGTTAGCGCACGTTAAGGTTGGTAGATAGCACGCGCTATCGTCTGATTAGCGCATGTTATTTGTCCTGTCTAGCGCACGCTACCTGGTAGGTAAAGATTTGTCCAGGAGTCACTGGACTGGATCCGTGACTCGTTAGCGCACGCTAACAGTGTTGCAGGCGGCATGTTTTAGAGAGTTGACCCCGTTAGCGCGCGCTAATGATGTTTAGCGCAAGCTAATAAACTGTCCAGTATAAATACTGGACAACAGGCTTTCTTCCTCATTTCTCTTTCTTTTTCTCTCTTTTTCACTACCGGTCGTCGGGGCAAGTCTCTGAGGAAGACCTGGAGCGACCTCCAACTTCAAACGTCATATTGGGATGGATTTATGGTTGTTTAACATCATTAAATCCATTGTTCTTCGCCGGATCAAGGTATTTTCTCTTGATTCCCTAGAGTTGACTTTTTGGGAGTGTTGTTCTTGATTTCGTTTTCCTTTCAGTTTTGATAAACCGATTGTTGTTAAATGATGTGGTTAAACATGTTCTATGGATTGTACATCCATATCTTCAGTTTGTTTCAACCCAAAGAGTGATTTTGGTGTATTGAACATTTAATGTTCGATTAAATATTCGAATGAGATTTCATTCGATAGTTTGTTGTGATCTCCATCGTTTTTGGTCTTGATCCTCATCGTAATCATGTTTTTGTTGTTTCATCCAGAGGATTATAGGTGCTCGAGGATTCCGAGTTGAATCTCGTTTGGTGATTGATAATTCGTGTGGTGTTATTCTCGTAGTGTTCGCGGTGCTATCGTGTTCTTGATTGTATTCGGGAGTTCGGGGCTGTTCGACCACATCCCATCCGTCATCTCGTTGCGATCGTAGTTTCTAGGCATGTACCTTGTACATACATTTCTTGTTTTGTGGATATGATGATCGGTGATCATCTAAGTGTGTTGTTTGGTTGTTGAAATGAACTTTCAAAAGATTTGGTTTGGCCTCGCTAAAGGCTTCCTTTCAAACTCATGTGTATTTTGTGATTGGTGTGTCTTTTCTAAAATGACTATGTGAATCCTACGGATATGTTTTGTGTTGATGTTGTGCTTGATAATGCGTGTGTACATATATTGCCTTATTTCGGTGTGTTGTGGTATGACGTTGTGTCGTGCTAATTGTTTGATGCCTCTGGGTGAATTGTTTGGATATCCTTGTTGTATTGTGGAATATGTGCGAATGTATGGATATGGGCGGGGTCTACGGTGACACATGGCTAGCGATCATGTCGTCAGGATGCAACAAGAGATTGATCCAACCGTGAGAGCCTCAGGATACCTGCAGTGACACATGACATGTGATCATGTGGTCAAGAGACAACAAGTGATTGATTCAACTGTGAGATAACGTGGCAAGTGATCACGGTGGTATAAGAAAACCTTCGGTGACAGATGACTTTTGATCATGTGGTCAGGATACAACAAGTGATTGATCCAACCGTGAGATGACGTGGCATGTGTTCACGATGTGATATATGATTTTGGATGCGTTTTGCCAAGTCGAGTACCTTAGATGTGTTACCGAGATTACGTATCTTGGGTGGTTATGTTTTGTTGATTTTATGTCCGTCTAGGACATGCGACGTGGGTTTTGAACTCTGTGAATCATTGTTGGTTTTATTCGAGAAAGCAAACCCTTGGGTTGTGACCCCTGTTGATTTTGGAAAGATAAGGATTCGATAACCTAAATTGTTTTCTATTAAAACTCCCGATGGCATATTAAACCATTTTGTAAATTGTTTACCTTGAGTTGTGATCTTTCGGTTTTGGAAAATTTTACCCAAACTCTTGCCTCGATAAGTATTTTTCGTTGTGTATGAATCTTCAAGGATTTCTGGTTATTATTATTCTTGGAACTTGAATTGTATGACTCGTATTTTGCACTTTGTACTTGCACTAGCAAAATAGTGGAATTTTGCTAACCCCCGAGTAATCGGGGGTGGATGTCTGTATTTCATTCAGATTTTGGGGAGCATGGCACAGGGTCGGCAAGAAGGATGATGAAAGATGATCGATACTAATCACATGAGGACTCGTACGTTGTTGTATTGGTTCAGTTGTATTTTATTTCCGCTGCACTATTATTTTCCCGTTGTACGGGAGTGTGTTATATTTGATCCCTGCATGGGCACGTATTGAGATTGAGTTGTATGTATTACTTGAAAGACCAAATCGGTCTACTGAGTCTTTTAGCCTTAAAGGCGTTGTTGAGATGTTTGATTTTTGTTACCAGCCTGGTAGATCCTTGAGGAAAGGTTCTACGGCATGTAATATCCCTGAGCGGATTGGGGGTGTTACACAACCAAGACTGAGGAATGTCTTCAGGTAGTCACTGATAGTGACTCGTCCGATGATGAATCCGAAGATAAAGCATATATGTTCTTTATGGCCAAAGATATACCGGATGACGAAGACAATGATGATGAGGTAAGCTCAACATCAAATACTCCTATAAATGCATCTCATACATTTGAAAATATGATGAATGAATTTAAAAACATTCGAAAGGCCCATGAGACGTTAAAAAGAGAAAATATACAGCTCTAAATTTCTAAGCTATAACTAAAAGAAGAAAACAACTTGCTAAAAGATAATTACAAAATATGTCTGTCGATTGTGAAAACAGCAAAGTCAATTTTGAAAAGCTCATGGAGAGCAATCATCAAATTGCCCACAATCTAAATGAGACCAAGTCTCATAATGAGAGCGAGACAAATGATTTAGCTCTACTCGAAGCCAAAGTTAAATCTCTCGAGAAACGAGACGAAGAATTAGAGACCATCTTGAAATATTTTGTGGAATCATCTAAAAGGATGGAAGAAATTTTAAGCACTGGACAACATGCTCATAATAAAAGTGGCTTAGGATATAACTCATTCTCAAATAAAGGAAAATCTAGTATGGTATTCATGAGGAGTGTGGAACCCATTTCTCTACCTGAGGAGACCCCGAGTCCTATAAAGGTACCTGCTGCACCGCGTACAGCAAAGGCTGTAATTCCACCATCCTGTTCATATCATCGACAGCAAAAACCTCAGCTATCCTATCCAGACCTGTAAGGTGTAATCTACAGCATGCTCCCCGAGCATATCAAAAGCGCAAACATCTGCTCAGAAAGAAGGCTGTACCCAAATATCAAAGGCATGCACAACAGTACTTTCAACAGTACAGTGCGCCTAGATATTGGATACAGGGGCCCTGTTATCCTTCAAGAAAGCAAGTCGCCATGCAATATCAGCAACAGCTTTGGGAACCTAACTGGAGACCCAGAAGACAAGCCATAAGATCTAAAAAAATGGCTCCACCTCCAAGATGGCAATCGTACTGGAACAATAATAATAACCCTCGTTTTTACTTGCATGATTACCATTGTTACATCGACTATGTGCCTGCCCCACGTAGGCAGCACAAAAATTTACCAAAAGTAACCTACAACAAGCTAATTGTTGTCAGGCAAATTTGGGTACCAAAAGGCACTAACGTACAAGGACCCAATAATCAAAGGGGACCTAAATATATTTAATTTTCTTGCTTACAGGACATTATGGAAAAGGACATATGGTACTTTGACAGCGGATGTTCTCAGCACATAACAGGAGATAGAAGCAAGTTGTCAGATTTTGTAGAAGGTCGCGGTCGAAAAGTACGCTTCGGTGACAAGTCCAAAGGAAGAACAAGAGGGAAAGGAAACCTCGTTGTTGGAAAATTCAAATTACCGATGTAGCTTATGTTGAAGGCTTACAGTATAATATACTTAGTATTAGCCAGTTCTGTGACAAACGGTTCACGGTCAAATTCTATATAGATCACTGTACAGTCAAGAACATTATGACCAAAGAAGTTGTTCTCACAGGAAGAAGATCAGGTAATATGTATAGTAGCAAGGAAGCCTACGAGCTCCACAATTCCTTGTTTTGTTGCAAAGGCACTGTAGATCAAAGTTGGCTATGGCACAAGAGGATGTCGCACATAAACTTCAAGACGATCAACAAGCTTGCCAAATAGGGAATGGTTAGAGGTTTGCCCGATGTGTCATTCCAAAAAGATAGTGTCTGCGGACCCTGTCAGAAAGGCAAATAAGTCAAATCCACGCTGAAATGCAAATCATACCTATCTATTCACAGAGTTCTGTAAATGCTACATATGGATCTCTATGGTCCTGTAGACCCTATAAGTTTGGGAGGTAAGAAATACTGTTTAGTTATTGTTGATGACAATTCCAGGTATGCTTGGATAATCTTTCTGAGCAAGAAGAAGGAAACCACAACAAAGCTGCCCGAGCATCTGAGAAAGCTTCAGAATGAGAAAGGTTTGAGTATCGTATCCATTCGTTCTAATAGGGGTACTGAATTTACTAACCGCTTTATAGAGCAATACTATTCGGACAATGGAATACAGCACAAATACTCAACAACCCGAACTCCTAAACAAAATGGTGTTGCCGAGCGAAAGAACAAAACAGTTAAAGAAGCCACAAGAACCATGATCGCTGCAAATAAGTTGCCGCAGAGGTTCTACGGCGAAGCAACTAATACAGCATGTTATACACAAAATCGTTGTATCATCAACAAGCATCACAACAAAACATCATACAAGGTATGGAACAACAAAACTCCACTAGTTTCATATTTCCACATATTTGGATGCAGGTGTTATGTTCTAAACAACGGGAAGGATCAACTTAGAACGTTCGATGAGAAGTCAGAAGAAGGGATATTTGTAGGATATTCCTCTACCAGCAAAGCTTTCAGAATAATCTGTCCATGTAGTGTTCGATGAACCTCATCATGACCCTATCGGAGTAGAAGATTTGACTCAGGATATCTAAACTCCCTCTCTATTAATGACCCTAAAACTCCAACAGAACCTGTCATTGACTTAGAGATCAACCCCGCAGCTGTAAGAATAGAGGTAGTTGAAGTTGGTGCTGTACAAGCTGACGCTGAAACTACAATACATCAAGAGTACCGGACGCAGAACTAGAACTCGAGAGAAGATGGTTTAAAGATCACCCACAGGAGTTGATCATAGGAGATGTTGATGCTAGAGTATCTACCCGCAGGAGAATATAGAGTACACAAGAAACTGTACTGTATGCGCAAGAAGAAACCGAATTTGAGAAATCTCCATTTCCTATATGGATATCTCAAGGTAAACTTAGAAGACTTGCCAGGTGCACCCTCGCTGTATTCTTAGCCCAATTCGAACCTGTTTGTACCAAAGAAGCTATGAATAACTCTCACTAGATTACTTCGATGGAAGAAGAGCTGAATGGTTTCGAAAGAAACAACATATGGTATCTTGTACCCAGACCTAAACATCAAGCAGTTATTGGAAGTAAGTGGGTATTCATAAACAAGAAGGATGAGAATGGACTAGTAATCAGGAACAAATCCCATCTAGTCACACAAGGCTACAGAT